>JAYESA010000010.1:33946165-34377071 GCA_036927795.1 Iris macrosiphon
TATATATATATATATATATATATGTATGTATGTATGTATGTATGCGTGTTAGGATATGTATTAGAGGATATAGGCGGGGTATATAGCGTAGGTTGAGGTATCGGATACCGAGGGTATCCCGGCATCTCAAGGAGGCGAGTTTGAGGATTTACTAGCTTAACGAGCTAGTTTTGACCTAGAATTTTAGGGGCACCCTAGTTTGACCTAGAGTTGACCGTAGTTGACCTGGTTGACCGCCAAAGTCAACCTTTGACCTAGTTTTAACCTAGAGTTGACTTTTTAGACCGCGGGTTGACTTTTTGACCCATATTTCATCGGTTTGACCCATTTGACCTAGAACAACCCTAGAAGCTTATTTTTTAGTTATTTTATATTTGTTTAACTCTTTAGAACCTCGTTTAAACTTGCTTTTCGTAATAGGTCCTTACGATGCCAGTTCGGATCGCCAGTTGCTCAGGACGTCAGGCGAGTACATTCTCTGATAGTTTTCATTATCTGATAATTATTATGATTCAGGTTCTAGTATAGTATTCTATGATTTTTCTGGCACGACACAGACTAGTATTTCTGGATTTAATTACTTGCGACACGTATATTTCATGTTTTTGGCCTCTATTTCTGGAATCACCTACTGGCATCACATCATGACTCACTACAGGCATCACTCATGTTTCTGGCTGGACTCATACTTGATTTATGTGTCGGGTCTTGGATTCACTTGTATTAGTCGGGAGGGAAATACTCGAGTAGACATGTAAACATTCCCAACTGGAATCACTGGAATCACCCTCTCTGGTCTAATCTGGAATGGTAGCAGTTGCACACCCAGTGTGCGGTGAGCCATACTTACCCCTAGCCGTTTATATGTCAAAACAGGTATTTCAGAGACACGAGTTTATTCTTTCTAGTCTGGACTCTTTTGTATTTCTTGACTGGTCTCACTTATACTTTCTACACTGGACTCATTACATTTATTCTTGATGGACTCACTTCACTTATTGTGCACACACTTGATCTTAGTTTAGATTTCTTGTATCCTGCAGTTATTACTATCTTGCTTCTGATTTTCATGCATCTTTACCTTTATGCACCAGTTGTTATATATATATTTTTTCTTGTTCATACTTTATTTCCTTCACCTTGTGCTACTTGTTACAACTGTTTTATAGTTTTTATCATTTAACTGGAACTGCTGTTAGAGGTGTACTTGCTCCAATCCTGACTGGATATATTTTTTAGAGGATCTGGAATATTTGTGTTCGACATTTTATGGACCTCAGCCTATCGATGGTGCAGACAGGGACCCCCTAGTTCAGGAGTAATTTCTGGGTTGGTAGCCGGGATCACTAGTACCTCAGTTGTATTTATTAGCTTTTGGTGCCGGATTTATCCCCGGCTTTTGGTTTGAGACTTGTATTATTTTTTATTCTGGATATTGTTGTATTATTATTATTGTTGTTGTTTTCTTTAGTAGTTGTAGTTGTTTAGCTTTATAGTTGTTAGACTTCTTTTTTATCTTATCGTGCTTAGATTCGTGATTGAGTACTTGTGATTATCTTTATCATATTGCTCCTCCATTTGGAGTTGAGATCTTGACAAGTACTTATATTGTTGTGTGAGATTGTTAGCTAGATAGTAGACCTAGACAGAGTTCTACCGCCGATGCTGTGGCGTAGGCTGGACGTACCCACGACTCATGCCCGATTTTTCGGGTGCGGGTCGTGACAGCAGCTGTGATATCATGGTTTCGCTCTTCACTAATAGACATAAAACTCTACTAGATCACAAGGACCATACCTCAGGGTGATCTCAAAAATCTCTTCCGGATCGACCAATTCTCAATGCCCCAGGAACCGTTCGAGAGACTAAACCTTGTGTACAAGTTGTCCGTGACCAATACATGATATGAAACATCTATCAGATAATTCTATAATTCAAGCAAGCAATGATCAAGCAAACTTCTATCTTTTTTTCTTATCAATCGAGCGATAGGTTCAATCTTCTTATACAAAACTAATATCATACCCCACTAGATCATAAGGACCGTACCTCAGGGCGCACTATTAGTCTCTTCTTATTCGAATTAATCATCTTTAGTAGTTCGATATAAGAAAACAGGCAAGCAAAACATATTATAAGCAAGCACGATAACGATTCTATAAATTCTAGCATGCAATTTCTATCTCTTTCAGTACGATAGGGAACAAGCAAAAAATCTCTATTTAAGCAAGCATTATAGTAGTTCTTCTATCTCTTTTTAACTAAAACATGCAATTATACTCTTACTTAGCATATAACATAGATACTTATTCAAGCAATTTCTTTACTCTTCTTATTAGCATGACAAGGGTTCGTTCAATAGTCGTGTTAGTGTAACCTATCATGCAGCATTCTATTATTTTACTAAGCATGGCAAGGTTCTTTTCAATGACAAGCAATACAAGTTCTTTAGTTAAGCATACAGGTTCCCATTCTATCATTCTTAGGCGAACATTATCTACTTAGCAATAAGCATTGCAAAAACTCAGATTCATTATTAAGGCGTGCAAGAATCAGAGAATAAAGTTCTGCCCACTCACACAGATCAATCGTCTTGTGTTTCAATCGAAAAACTTTTTGAGAAGGCTTTCGTTCGAGCCAGCAAAGCGATATCTCTTGTACATAGTGCCAACACGGAGCGGGACACTACAGCATGACCTTCTCATCCTCAAATTTTATCGTGAAGAATTTATCGATGAGATGAATTGGACATCTTTTCATCAGACTTGTAATGCTTCTCGAATGACTCTTAAACATCTCTCCCATTGACCTTCCTGCTATAGGACTCTGCCATGGAGTCTTCTTTGGAGTTCAGAATTAACAACTTGCACAAGTAATTATCCTTCTTCCACTTATGTTGCTTGATCACGACATCTGCCAGCTTATGTGCATCATCATCTGTCTCTAGAAGAGTAGGTTTAGGATCTGTCAACAAGTAATCAACGTTTATGAGTTGAAGATTAAAACTTATTTTTCTCTTTTAAATGTTGTAGTGCTCTCCGTCAAACTTCTCAAGTTTGTAAAAACTTGTATCGAAAAGGCTTGATCGTTTCTCCATCTTTGTTGCTCAAAATTTGAGATTGTAATTTTTGGGTTACAAAGATGGACTCAAAACTGTAAAATATTGAATATCATAAATAATTGCTGCTCTTGTGGAATCCTTACGTAACCAAATAATGATCTTGGATCTGACTACAATTAGAACAAAATGGAGCTTCACAAATTGAATTAAGAAACAAAATTTTACAACAATGAAATACAGAAAAAAAATATGTTCGTCTCTTTGCAATCACAGTTCCTATAATGGAATATTACAGGAACATAAATTTTAAAACAAAGAAGGAAGAACTTCTGCTGGGATGATAAAGATCACCATTGTTCAAAGAAAGATGTGTCACTTTCGATGATATGCTCCCAGGAACCAGTAAATTCGGTGTGTTGAACTACTGGAATGCTCATGTCACCCTTAAGATGAACTCGGATAGACGAACTCGCCGGAGAGAACTTTGTGGATAGGTGGCAGTTGCTGCAAATCCTCACGTAGCAGTCTATTTTTTCTATATCATGAAAGATGGCAGAGAAGAGCATATATAGGGGAGGCAAATACCAAACCCCAATCCAACCGCCACCCCTAAATTCCGAAAGATAAGGATCAATTTAAACCGAATCCTCCCAAAAGATAAAGAGCAATTTAAACTGAATATCTACTAAATCTACCAATCAGCACAATCTGTATGGAGAAATAAAGCTACTACTGTGCACAGTGCCCGCGTGGAGTGCTCAAGCACAGTATTCAAGCGGAGCGCTCATGCGTAGACACACAAATGCACCTTCGCGCCCGTGCACCGATACACTATCGCACCGCACAAACCGGCCATCGGTACACCATACAACTCGCACAAAAACGAGCACACGAGCACAACAATGCGCACAAGTGCCATCTCGCGTTCAATGCTTATGTGTGAAGTACAAAGCCGATATTACCAATGGAGGTTAAGGACTGGTGGGACGACTCCATCCTCCATTACCCACCTTAGCATGAGCCCCGGCCTAGGCAGACTTCTGTAACCCGATGGACTCAAGGGTCTATTGCGATCTAGACCCCAAACTAGATGCCATAGCCTTCCCATCATAACGCAGGAGTAGACCCAACCACCCTCTCCTTCCTAATGGCTTTGAAGTAGTATTGGGGAATGCATGCACGCTTGGATGCACCCACCTTGATAGTCCTCCTGAGGAGCCAAACCTTGTTCCGGATAATCAATCCATTGTTGCTTCGTTGTGCTCCCCTTTACTATGTGCCTGGATGTCACCGTCCATTTCCATTTGGTCGAGGGAATCTGAGTTCTGTCCCTTATTCGAATATTTCCCTTGTGAATGCCCCAATGCTAGTTACACCACAGAACACAACATGCTAGAGGAGCGGGCATCATCACACCGCGCGCGAGTTGTGGAGTGTTTAGTGGGTTATGGGTCGACTAGCTTGTAGATGTGCTAGTTCGTAACCACGATTGTAGTGATGTTGCCAGCAGGGGCGGCCCGGAGGTGGGGCATGGGTCCGGGGCCCAAGGGTCCCAAATAATTTTAAGAAATTGTAATATATACTATATGGGCGATGGTGAGATTGCATGTGCGACTCGATAGGGAGGGGAGCCCACGAGCGCACCATCAGAGGCCTGATGACAGTAGGCATTATCTGAGCTGGCGTGGGACAGGATGGGACGACCGTGCATGAAACTCAACGGCAAGGACGTCGTGCGGGCGGGGTCTCGCACCATTCTACCACGGGTATAAACGACGGCCGACCACGCGGCCCGTCGTTCGTTCGGCGCCGTAAGGGTGTCGTGAAGATGTCGTACGGACGTCGTGCGAAAACGGGTGGCTGGGCGGCATCGGGCGTCGTTAAGACGTCGGGGGCGCCACTTCGGCGTCGTGGGCGAAGCAAGGCGTTGAGTTGCGGGCGTCGAAAGGCGTCATGGCCGTCTCGTGGAGCTCTGGAGCGTGCGGAGTGCGCGAGGTGTGCGTTACGGGCGATGATGAAAATGCCAGTGTGCGACGCAGACGACGAGTCTGTTTCCCTAATGATGACCGGCATAGATAGGGGTGGGGACTCCTATCAAACTGAGCCCGTGGCGTGCTGAAAAATAATAATAATAATAATAATAATAATAATAATATATACTATATAGTATTAACATATAGTAAGAAAGTTGGTAAAAGAAAAAAATTATGAAAAATATTTTTCTATTCTAACTTTCAAATTCCAGAGAAAATTGATGGCCAAAGGTAAGTGTTCTTGAAAATTATTGATTTTAATTCTCTCTTCCTTCTTTCTTCTACTTATAATTGAATTCCAGACTCCTAGATTTTTTTTTCTTTTCTCCTTCTCGTTCTTCTTATGTCCAGAATTTTGAATTTTGCTTAGTGATTTGAAGTTGGAAATAAGGATTTTACAATTGTTGAATTGGTGTAAGTTGCATCTAAGACAACAAGTACTTACTGAAACGACGGTGCAATTTTCGTTGAACAGTCTCCAGGTAATAAACTCGAGTATTTGGTCAAAATTCGAATTTTAATGATGAACTTGAGAGCTGGTGATGCTAATAGTGAAAATAATTTTAATGATCTCGAGTTACAATGATGAATTATTGAATTTTAAGTAAATTTATTTTGAATTTTTGCACAACATACTATGTAATATTGTATTACATAGTGGATTTTAACAAATATTAATGATAAGATGATTTAGGGTTTGTTGGATTTCGTATTTGGATTGATTTGGAGATTGTTGGATTTGGGTCATGTACGAGAACAAAATGTTCACTACAAAGATGTCATTTTTATTGTTCTGATTAACCATTATGGGGAAGCTAGTTTGATATTTAGATTGATTTAGTTTGTTTATGTTGCTTAGTCGAACTTGAGTTAGAATGAGTTCCAGTGTTTGATTATTCAGTTATATGAAAAAATGATGCAAGAATTAATGTTTAGGAGTTTTTATTGATTTTGTAAAATATTTTTATGATATTGTATTTAAACGTTGATTAGCCGGAACATTCTTTGATACAACGTGATCAAGACATTTCTACTTAAATTGATAGGGTATTATTTTCTAGAAAGAAACAAGGTTTTAACGAGACCCTAAATATAGAATGCGTTCGTGATAATAAAACACTGAATCTTCCCCCAAAAAAAAAATTAATACTTTGTTTTCAATATATCTTGGACATCACTTTGGATTTCGTCCTGGACATTAAAATGCTCCGGGCTGACCCTGGTTGCCAGGTCTGGAGGTGATAACCAGATCGATAGGGCCTGGAAGAGCAGATGGGATGTCATCAAGCTGTGGGGAGTTGTTGGCCTGTGGAGAAGTGGGCAGAACGTTGTTGGGTTGGATGGTGAGAAGGAAGCTGAGAACGGCACGGCTCACAGGAGATCTGGGCTCGGGCTGGGTCCGTAAAATAGCCCCGATAGCCTTGTCCGACCCAAAAAAAAAATCAAACTAAACCGTTTCAGCCCTGCAAATTAGGCCGACCCGACCCAGACCGGCTCAACCAGCAACCCAGTCTAGGCCCAATCTAGACCCGATCCAAGCCCGATCAAAATTCGGTCCCCCCTGCGGGACTCACAGGATTAATTTAATACGTATATATAGAAGGTAAATTACCATAATATCCCCTTATATTACCGTTAATTAAAATATTTGAGAAATATTTATGGTAATTTTTCCCTCTAACAACCATATTTTTAGGGGCATTTTTACCAAAATACCCCAAATATTATGACTATATTATAACCATTTTAAGGGTATAATACCCTTATAACAACTATATTTTTAGGATATTAGGGTTAAGTTTGCACCAAAAATTTCTATACATAGGGCACAATTCTTCAAAATTACCCACAACAAATTTTCTTCCCTCTCTTATAATATTAAAAAAAAGCAAACAATTTTTTTAAGACTGAAGTAATAACTTTCTTGAGACTGAAGTTACAACTTTCTGAAGATTGGAGTAGAATTTTTTGGAGACTAAAGTACAATTTTATGGAGGCTTCAACTTGTTCCACAACCACAAAGCTAAAAAAAATTTGGAGGCCGACTTCAAGTTGAGATTTCAAGTAATTTTAATATTCAAAAAATATCTTTCTTTCTCCTTTTTTTATTAGTTAATTTTTTTCCCTCTCTCTTTCTTTGTTGGAAATTTTTTTTCCCTTTCTTATTTTTTTTTTCTAAATTTGTTTTAAATATGGACTATAATGACACTACTGGTTCTAACCACCCTATCAATACAATTATCATAATAGTTTTTTATTATGGTAATAATCATATTGAAGATTTTGTGCCATCGACACAAATGTCACCTCCAGAAGTTAGAAGCATGGTTACTAACGCTTCAATTAGAAAAAAAAAATTGCTTTATAATAAATTATTTTTCACCGGTAGTGAGAAAAAAGATGTTTTAGATTTAAAAGACCAAAAACCAATAGCTAAAGATGCACAATGTAAACAATGCAAAAAAAAAATTAAATAAAAAAAATGATGGCACAGACACTTCAAAGAGACATTGTGAAAGTTGTTATGGCAAAAACATATTACAAGCTAGACAAACGCAATTAAGCATCAGTCCTCAAGGACCTTCCGTAGGAAACTTTACTTATTTGTTGTTCGTAACAAAATCGAGCTAAAAATATATATATTATTTGTAATGAAAATCTTTTACATTTTGTGAGAGTGAATCATATTATGATTATGCAAGTACTATTTTTAATCCGTGTTTTATTAAAGTTTCTAGATCTACTATTAGAGTAAAAGCTGCAAAAAAAATGAAAAAGAAAAGGCAAATTTGAAAGAAAGTTTTGTAAATGTTAATAAATTTTCTTTAACTTATGATATTTGGACATGTAAAAATAATTACCATTTTATTTGTTTCACGACATATATTTAGATGTAAAATAGATTTTGTAAAAACGAATTATTTGTCTAAGACCTTTAAAATTTTCACATACTGGCTCTGCAATCGGTGGAGCTATAATGCAAGTTTTACGTGAATATGATATTCGTAATTAAAAAAAATTATAATACTAGTAATAATACTTCTTGTATTAGTATTTTAAAAATCTCAATTTTTTCCTATACTAGAAGGATGACTTTTTCATGTAAGATGTGATTGTCATATTATTAATTTAATTGTACATAAATGCCTTCAATTTTTTTGAGAAAATTTATAAAATATTATATTATGTCTATTGAGTTTGAATACTTCTGTAAGTAGGCAATAATATTTTAAAATGTTATGTGGACAATATGGTATGATATTTAGAAGATTTGTTAAGGATGCACCACATAGATGGAATTCTACTTATTTAATATTAAAATCTTTTAATAAATTTAGAGAAGTTATTACACATTATAGTAATGTTAATCCAAGTTTTGATTTTTCAAGTAACTAAAAATGATTGGTTAGTTGCTAGTCAGTTTATGAATTTTTTGAATTATTTTACAATACTACACATATTTTATCTGGAGTTTATTATCCAACTTCTCTTTTAGTTTTAACAAGAATTATTAATATTTCTTATTTATTTTTGAAATATAGAAATGCTCCTAGTTTTGATTATGTTATTTTCAAAATGGAAATAAAATTACTAAATTATTGGCATAAAATACCTCTTTTATATTATTTGGCTTTGATTTTTTATCCTAAAATAAAAAATAGAAGGTGTATTTATATTGTTAGACGATTATCATGACAATATGAACATTGAGGTAGATAGCTTAAAAGTAAAAAAATTAAAAAAAATTTAGATACTCTAATTACTTTATATGAAAAAAAGTTGTATCTAGCCTACCCGGTACAACCTTTCAAGGTAGTAATAGCTATGGTTTAATGTCTAAGTTATCTCATGCAAAAAGTATACTATAAAGAAAGAAACAAAAATAATCTTTCCTACCAACTCAGGAATTGTCCTTGTATTAAATTTTTATGATGAAGATGATGATGATTATGGATCGTATTTTTTAATTTTTAGAATGGTAAATATGACACAAAAAAACTTATCCTAAACTTTCTTCTAGCACGTGACCTTCTAATGGTCCCGGTGTCCACGATAGTATCAGAATCTTGATTTAGTGTAGGTTCAAGAATGCTTAGCAAGAATAGCAGGATGCTGATATTTTGAAAGTCTGTATCTACGTTCAAGATTGGTTCATGCAAAAAAATGGACTCAACACTTAAAGAGATGAAGGTGCCAACATTAATGAGCTTGACTTTCAGTCTCTCACTATGGATGACCCTACCGGAGGAGGAAGAGCTTAGCAATAAACTGGATGATAAACGAAAATTTTTAAAAAATTATTCCAAATTTAATGTAAATAAAATGTTTTTTTTAAGTTATAAAAAATGTTATATCAGATTTTAATTTTAATTACATTAATAAAATTTGTCATATTTCTTTTCTCAAATGTTGGATTTTTGGAATTTTTTTAATCAAACCGGGCCAACCCTGAATCGGTCCGGATCCAGTCCGGTTAGGCCGGCCCACCCTCGACCGAATCCAGGTCCTGTGTAAACCCCCTGATTTTTCATAATTTTAAAATCTGGATTTTTCACAATTTTCTGGAATTTTCTGAAATTTTCTGGGATTTTTCTGTAATTTAAAAACAGGGTTTTAATTATTCAATGATTTTTATTTGATATTAAACAGTATTAAAATATTATGAAAATAATATTTTTGGATGTAAAATGAAAAACTGGACTTAGGAAAAATTTTCTGGAATTTATCGGGCCCCGGACCTATTTTAAAATACCTAAAAATATTTATTATTTAATTATTTAATTAATTAATGGTTTAATTATTATTTATTTTTTTATTTAAATAAAACCCAACCAGCCCACCGGCCCAGCCCGCCAGCCCAGCCTGCAAACCCGGCCCATTCGGCTTAGCGGGTCGGGTCGGGTCTGCCCCAACCCGCGACCCGCCCGACCCGAACCCGCTGTCCCTCACCCCCACGACCGGTTCCCCCCCGCGTTTTCCGGCGACGAAGCCGCCGCCCTCCGCCACGCCCGGCCCTCGATCCGCCTCCTCCGCCGCCTTGCTCGGCTCCGCCCCTCGGCCTCCTTCACCTATAAAAACCCCCCTCCGGCCGGATCTCCCTCCCCGACGAATCCCCACCGCCCTAGCCACCGCCACGGTCGCCGCCGCCTCCGCCTGAACCCCCGTGCCTCCGCCGCAGCCGCCTCCGGCCCGCTGCCCAGCCGCCACCGGCCCCGTTCCTCTTCCTCCTCCTTCTCCACAGCGCCCCGCCGCTGCTCCGGCAGCCTCCGGCACCTGCGCCGCCTCCGCCCGGCTTCGCCGGCACCGCCGCGTGCCCCCAGCCCCTCCGCCTCAGCCGCCCGGCCGCCCAGCCGCCGTCCCCGCCGTCGGATCTGAAAACCCTAACCCTAGCCCTAATTTCCCCCGTGTCCGACACAGGATACGTGTCCTGTGTCGTGTCGGACACGATTTTGACCCTGGTTTTCGGGTCCCCTTCAGGTGCGTGTATCTTTTTGCTCGTAGCTCCGTTTTTTATTCTGCAAATTGCGTTGCGAAGCCTGTATGACCCTCTCGGTGTCCGGACAAATCGTTCGGGACATCGCGTCCTGTGGTGATCGCACACCGTGATCCAAAAACAGGAAAAACCAGACCCTGTTTCACCCCGGAACTGAGTACGCCCCGCCAAACGGGACGACTTGGTCGCTCACGGTCTTCACAGATACGTGCGCCTCGTCGATACGGACGTGTGGGATTTTACGGAAGCTGATTCGGGTGTGCGTGCACACCGGAATCAACGCGTATCCGCGGACATCTCCCCGTATCCGACTTTTCTGCAATTCACCCTAATTTTGTGTACACTCGTCGGATCGAGACGAAACTTGCGCCATCGGACTCGTAGCGATACGCTGGTCCTGTGGGTCAAGTTTGGTTCGATTCTGAGAACGTTGACGAAATCGCGTGTTGTGGGCCCCATAGGCCCCGCTCGACGGGCGATTTTGTGATCGGCTCATCGGAATCCAATTCTGGAAGTTCCTTGGGTTCGTATCATCGTTCCTGACCTGTTGACACTAAGTTTGGTGAATTTGGAGACCTTGGAGCCGGACGCATTTTTCGGTGCAAAGCGGGCCCACCGGTGGACTCCGTTTTGGCCCGAAACTGCCGTTTCTGCCCTTGTCTCCAAATTGGACCCAAGGACAGGCATTTCTAGCTGATTGATATTTTTTGGATCTGATGGTGATGTTTGTTTCAGCAACCGGACTACCGCCTGCAATTTCCGCCGAAGTCAGAACTGTGAACATAGCCGGAACCATAGGCAAGTGTACCTTGCCAAAACTTGCAGCTTTGTTACCTATTTCTTGGACTTAGTTATATATCAATGGGCAAGTAAAGCTTGTCAAATTCTCAGATAATTCTGGTTAACGTATTTACTTGATTGCTTGTAGTTTCATAAGTAACTTGCTTAACTGCTCAACCCAGGACACCTGACACTCTTCATGTGATGGAATTGCCTGAGATATACCTGGTGATTCCGTATAGGTTACTTTTTCATGTCATTATAGTTTACATGCTTAGATTCTAGCCTGACTCATTGCATTAGTTCAAACTTGCGTGACTTGTACCTGATATATTCTGAAACTGTGACGTGAGATTACATGGGGTGGGGAGAGTATTACCATATCAAGGCTGATTATAATGTAAATAATGTTATCTGGAGGTGTCTTAGTCTCTGATACAGAGCTTTGGCACAAGTTCTGGCTCTTCGAGAAAATACTGTTATGGTTTCTTCGACACTGATCATGTAGTAGTCTCAGCCTGAGTATGACTAAAACTCTCACTTGCATATCACTAGCTGGTTTATATATTTACCCTGCTGTTTATCTTGTTGCTGCACTGCATATATTTTGGCTTGTATTTTCTGTACCTTGTTATGTCCCCTGAGGACCTGGAATGGACTATGTCCCCAGGTATAGCCGAGGAGAACTACCCCGAGGTGTACGGTACAGGAGCACTCCTTGGAACAGAACCCGGAACTGAGGACGAGATAGTGGCCGAAGACTTCACCTGAGCACCGGTTTCAGCTACACAGTATTTCTTTTTCAGTATTTTATTTCCAGTCTATGTTTCCTTAATTGTAACAGAATAATTCTCGGATTTGTTTTCCGAGATAACCTTATTTAATATTGCTTATTTACTTCCATTGCATTAATTCTGGCAATTAATCTGTGTTTGTTCTGTGGATGAGATTAGAAATACCTGAGACTTGTAACATATTACTGATAGACTACAGCTGAAGCATGCCCTGATGGATCCATTAAATTGGGTTATCCATCGGTGCGTGCTGCTGGCCATTGCTCACGTGCTCAGTCCCTCGTCATTTTGGGACTGGGGTGTGACATCCTGGCTAGGTTCAGTCTCTCGCTCCTCCAGTCCAGCCCGGTCCGCCGCCTCTTCTCTGGTCTAAGTCCGACCCAGCCCAGGCCCGGTCAAATCCGACCCAGCCTAAACAGCGGTGGCTCAAGACGACCTCGAGGAGGGTGGAGGAGAGGCCATCACTCGAGGCGACTCTGGGCGGCAGTGACCGACTGGACGCTGTCAGATCTGCGGAGATGGCAGATCTGCTCCGATCACGCGGTGTGGACAGACAGTCCGGAGCTGAGGAGGAGGAGGAGGAGGAGGAGGAGGACGCTGCCAGATCTGCGGAGACGACATTGTGGATCACGATGGGGGTTTCCGGAGCAGATCTGGCGGATGACCTCGAGGAGGATGGGGCCCAAACGCTGTCGGCGATAGAGCGAGTGTGTTGAGAGAGAGAGAGAGAAAGTGGCCTTACAAATATATTTTTATTTTTATTTTTTATTTTTATTTTTTTCTCGGGTAAAGTGCAAATAAATCCCTCATATATGATCAACTTTTGCAAATTAAGACCTCTCAATTTATAAACCCCTTAACAGTCAAATTATGATAAGTTAACACCCTAAAGTCTGTTTTCCGTTAACAAACGG
Organism: Iris macrosiphon; assembly: GCA_036927795.1. Classification (NCBI taxonomy): domain Eukaryota; kingdom Viridiplantae; phylum Streptophyta; class Magnoliopsida; order Asparagales; family Iridaceae; genus Iris; species Iris macrosiphon. The sequence continues at coordinate 33,959,242 of JAYESA010000010.1, forward strand.
AAAAGTAGTGAAAAATGGAGTGACCTAACCATTTTACCCTTATATTATCTAACTGAAAAAGAAGAAGAACTAAATCACCCCCCAAACTTTCTCCATCTCTCTCCTTACTCTTCCGCCATGGAAACCTAAAACCTTTCCCCATTCATCTGATTTCCTCTATTTCTACAATCGATTCCTCGATTGTAGGGTAGATTCATGTAGAAATCTTGTTCGACCATCCCAGAGCAGTGAGGGGACCATTGGTGAAGATCTCGAACGGGTACATGACAAAACCCTAATTTTCGTAGGCCCCCAAATAATGATTTTAGAATGAAAAAATATTTTCATTCTGTTTACATACTAGAAATTGCATCATGAATGGTTAATGGGTCAGAAAACCCTAATCCTACTGTTAAATTTGTATTTTTAATAGTAAAAATTCATAAAATTGTATGACAAAACCCTATTAATAATGAATTTTTATGTGCATGAGAAAACCCTATTTTTGGTGCATGATCATAAAATTGCATGATCCTAAAATTTGCATCATAAGTAATGGTCTGTGCATAATTTGTATTTTTAATTGCATGATCCTAAAATTGTACTGTTAAACTTGTATTTTTTAATAGTAAAAATTTCTATAATTGCATGACAAAACCCTAATTTCCTAAAATAATGAATTTTTCTGTGCATGAGAAAACCCTATTTTCTTGTGCATGATCCTAAAAATGCATGATCCTAAAATCATCCTAAAATCACCCTAAAATTTACATCATTGACTTTACACAATTCTAATGTGTTTGTGTATGTTAAATTTGTGCATGTTAAATTCTAATGTGTTTGTGCATGTTAAATTATAATGTGTCTATTTTCCAGTAATGGTCTGTACATGTTAAATTTGTATTTTTAATTCAATTTTTTTCTTGTACACTGATTAATGAAATGACCTACGACTTTACACAATTCTAATGTGTCTATGCATGATGGGTCTAATGGACAGTACATGGGTCTAATAGATGTAAAATATGTTGTTGTTCACATGTTTGTTGGGGGTCAGTTTGATGATGGGGACAAATATGTTGGGGGTATTGTATTAGAACTTAAAGAATGTGTGGACAGAGATGAGATGTGCTGGTTTGACCTAGATGTCCAGGACAGTGGTCAAATCATGGGTTCTCAACCCATTCTAAGTGTGATCTGTCAAGCAACAATATGTGTAAATCATGGAATAAACACACATTGAGAGCAAGAGACAAGCCTATTATTTGTCTATTAGAATGTATAAGAAGGATGCCCATGGTCAGGTTCCAGGATAAGAGAGAAAGGGTGGGAGCTCATGATGGGTTTCTTGTTCCTAGAGCTCTACAAAAACTTGAAGAAGTCAAAGAGGGAATGAAAAAGTGTGTTATTATTAGTTGTGGACTCAACAAATATGAAGTATCTCAGAGGGGAACTAATGATTAAGTAGACTTGGAAAGCAAGGACTTGTAGTTGTAGAGTGTGGGAACTCACAGGTATTCCTTGTGAGCATGCAGCTGCATGTATTAAGAAGAAGAGACATGCAATTGAAGACTATGTAGATAAGTACTACCATAAGTCAGCCTACTTAAAGGCTTATGCAGAGGTAATCAATCCTATGTCAATAAAGAATCTAAGACAAATATGTGGGGTGGTACCTATGATTCCTCCTGTGGTCCATATCCAAACAGGGAGAAGGCAAAAAAAAAAAAAAGCAACCTTATGAAACAAACACTAGGAAGTAAGGCAATATTAGAGCAACCATCACATGTGGCAAGTACAAGCAGTCTGGGCATAATACAAGATCATGCTAAAATGCTTATAAAGAGAAGGTGGAAGTGCCAAGAGGCAAACCAGGTAGGCCTAAGCTCTCTAAGTCTACCCTACATGTGTGTCAGGGTAATCCAACCCCTTATCTTGAAGGAAATGCCACCCCCCATAATGTTGAAAGTGTTGCAAGGAGGTGGTAGAAATGTTAGTAGTTGTTATTCTTTAAATTTAAATTTAGAAGATTGCAATGTCTTACCCGTGTCTTTATTAATGGATTATTCTTTTGACAGGTTGTACAAAAGTAGAGGCTCTCATGTAGTCTAATATTTTGGCATTTTGTGATAATTTTTGGCATTATGTGGTCTTACATTTTGGCATTATGTGGTCTTACATTTTTGACAATGCCGAAATGAGTTATGTGAAATTAAGGACCAATTGAAGACTGGGCTATGATACTTGAAGCTCTGATAATTGAAGACTGAGCTCTGATACTTCAGGTCAGCTATAGTTTTTTTCACTTTAATTCTTTTCTTAGCATATACCTAGACTAGTTTATAGCAAATGATTTCTTTTCTATCAATATTTGCCTGGTTCTATAGGTTGTAATGTTTAAGTCCTGTGTGTCCTTGATCTGACATATGCTTGTTCATCCAATCCTTGTAAACATGATCTAATTGTTTTTGTAGGGTCTTACCTATTTGTTATCTGTAATGTTTATGTTCTCTGTTCATTGAAATGCATACTTGACTTGGATTAATCTTTTGACAGGTTGTACAAAAGTAGATGCTCGGTCTGGGCATATGGTGATGCATGTTTGTGATTTTGGTAACCCATTTTGGCATTTGGCAATGATAAAATGGAGTTATGTGAGTTTAATGACAGCAGGTAGCTGTCTGATGCATTTTGGCATTTTGGCATAATGAAATGGAGTTATGCTGACTTATGTGATGCCGATGAAATCCATTTTGGAATTTTTCTACCTGACTGATGCATTATGTAGCTCTACTAAAGTTGTTGCTGAGTTTTGTGATGCCTTTGCTATCTGATACTTAGTAACTCTACTGAGTTATGCATTTGTGATGCTTGTTGCTACATGTCTGATAACTCACATAACTCTTCTGAGCCAGTCTCTAAGCAAAATCTGTGTAAAGAGAGGTTGTTCATTTCTACTCTTATATCTTTAGTGATTATTATATTTGAATTACTGCTACATTTCTAATCTAATACTTAGTTTACTTGTGTTTTGGATGACAAGTTGGTTGATGTTGCTAGTAGCAGAAGCTAATATTTTGGACTATTGACATGCTTGGCCTCTGTGTTTTTTTGTTTATATTTGGGATAGTTAACAGAAATTATGTACTTACAGGCTTACCTACTTAAAGGCTTATATATTAAGTACTTACATGCTTGGCCTCTGTGCTTTTTTATGTACTTACAAAAATTATGTACTTACAGGCTACTTAACAGAAATTATGTATTTACCTACTTAAAGGTTTATATATTAAGTACTTACATGCTTGGCCTCTGTGATTTTTTGTTTACCATTATCTATTTTATTTATACTTGTTAGATTAAGTACTGGCATGCTTGGCCTCTGTGATTTTTAGTTCATATGTTAAGTTTAGTTGTTTATTTCATATTTGGGATTGTTAAGTTTACTTGTTTGGATGATATATTTGTGTGTTTGACAGACAAGTTAAAAGAGAGTGAGAATGTGTTTGCCATAAAATTTTACTATAATAATTACCCATTGCATTCATCATACAAATATTTTAAATATTATTATACAGGTTAAAAAACCAAAAATAAATTGCAAAACATGGATGTTGAAGTATGGTTTTGGTTCAATGTCCGCCACTGCCGATGCTCTAGAAAGAGATTGTAAACCTTGGCCTCGGTGCTCCTTCAATTTTGTCATTAAATTTCGCATTAGGGTCTGATAGTGCTCTGAAAGTTTATCCTCCTCCCATAGTAGAAAACCACAAGAATTTGTTGAAAAATTTGCACATCCGTAGAATCTTCTTCCCGGGTTTGTTCGTGTCCATGATGTCTTCAATGGACTAATCAATCCACAATGGCAGTAAATTATTCTAGCACAATTTCTATTTGAATATCGTGAGAACGAAGCTTGAGAGCTATAGGCCATAACTTGCAGTCGAGGATGAGATCTGCAAGAAAAACAAAATTAGCTAAAAAAACAGCTATATTTATATAATGTGGAAAAAAGTAAAACAATGAAGATAAATAAAGTAGATAATGGTAAACTTGGGGTGTTTTGAACCTACATAAATTTAATGTAGGAAATGGTAGGTAAAGTTCTCTTCACTATCACATATATATAGAGAATGGGGAAAGGGAGCAGTCAGCCTAACGTAAGGGAGCAGTCAGCCTAACGTTAACTTCCTAGGGTGTTTTGGGTATTCCCACAATTTTTTTTTTTAAAAGGTGCTACTAACGTCTACTTTAAACGGCTAGAAGATGGGAGGGTTCTTTCTGATCAAAATTTAAATTGCGGGAGGGTTTCTATGCAGCAAACGTCTAATAGGTTTTAATTTGCAAAAGTTGACCATCTAGAAGGGATTTATTTGCACTTTTTCCTTTTTTCTCTTTAATTTTTTTTTGAAAAAGATTAATAATGAAGCGCATCCAAATACTGAAAGTTATCTTTCATCACTTGCAAGAGACAAAAAAGTAGTGTATCTAAACACATTTGAAAAAGTGTCATTTGTAACAAGTGACACTGCAATGTAACTATATTTTCAAAGAGTTACTTCTCTCCAAACAGAATCTAAAATCGAAGCTAACAGCTTGTCGCACATCTCATTTTAAACAAGGCTTAAAAATTATACCACTTGACTGAATCCAACTATATCTACCCACAAGATGGGGCATTCAAAACATTGAAACCCAGCACACAAAATTCTAAGAAATATAATAAGCTACTTATCAAATATTCTCTATAAATCTTTAAACCAATCACAAAAATTCGGATATCAAAATTAGCACTTACCACAAATTCCGGGTATAATATAATCTGACCAGAAACTTGTAACGACATAAAATATGAACATCCATAGAACAAAAGCTTTTTAAGTGTGTACGGGAATTTTTTTTAGAAAAGAAAATAAAATTCGAGGAAAAAAAATGAAAAAGTAAAATAAAGATTTTTTTTTTTCTTATTTGGATGACCAAAAAGTAATGAAAAAAAAGTAAATTTTTTTTAAATAAACATATAATTACTATTTAGCCATTAGTTGGATAAATTTTTCCAAAATTCTTGAATATCTTTCTATTTTTATTCTTATTTTTATTTCTATTAAATAAAATAGTGGGGGTGGGGGGTATCTATATTTCCCACCCACCGTGTCCTACTATGTATCCCATATGTACGAAAAATGGGACATACATTTGAAAGTGTGCTTTTTCTAATATGCTATGTTGAAGTATTTAGCCGGTCTTGTGTTTCAGAATTTTAGATGTATTATGTCATTGGTGTTTCTGTTTTTACTTTGGGATAAATTATGAAACATTTGGTGTGTATATATTATTATTGTGTGATTTATCCATTTTTATTAATATATCGATGGTATATGTGATTTTAGTTGCATATGGATTCGTGGAAAAGAATTTATAATATGCATTGTACATTGAAAAATAAGTTCAAAATAATAAAGAAGCTTAAAAATGACTGAAAATATAGCTCTGAAATCTCTGCTATAATTTAAATTCCTACCAAACTTCATCAATGAAAAGAGAGTAAAATATATTCATTATTAAACCATGAGATAGTTTAAAAAATATGTGCAATGTGTCACATCCTAATTTCGTTGAATCGATAAGTCGTCACTAGACGTGATGTCGTATAAGTCTAAATTGTACAAGTACAAGACATGAACGTGTATGTGTAAAAAATCATTTAGAAATATGTAGCAGAAATATAAGCAGAAATTTGATAGACACAAATATAGAAAAAAATAACTATTTTTATTCAATAACTTGCAGCGGAGTACATAACTTCTCAAATCAACAGAAAATGTCAATTCGACTTACAATTCTCATAACTAATAAACTGATATGAAATAATATTTTTTTCATACATAATTTTATTTTATTACAAAAGTGTGTCTATGTGAGAGAGAGAGAGAGAGAGAGAGAGAGAGCTTCAATGCTTTGCAAGACTACTAATACCTTTGAACATTCATGTTGTTCCCAACACCTGTGGAGGATGAGGTTAGTCCATTGTGGAATGCATAGATGAGCGATATCAACCTTACTCACGTAAATCAATACAATATACATATGACACATAAAATATTATTAATATGATATTTCAAATTTAGCTAAGGTATGTTAACAATTCATAATCCACCACCAATAGGTATTCTACAAGTCTCGGACAGTCTGGCCAAGCAAACTAGACAAGTACTGGGTGATCAACATCATGTTTGGTAGCTTGTAAGTGTAGCTTGTAAATGTACTGCAAGTGCATTGAAAGTACAGTTGCATTGACATTTTCAATGCACTTTCAATGCATCTACTCTTGCATTACATTAGTTTTGGTATTTGGTTAGCCATTGCAAGTACATTGAAAGAGGAGAGTTTTGTTGTAAGAGGAGAATTTTTTAAGTTGTAGTAAAAATTGAGTGGAACTCGTTGAAAGTAGAACTCGTTGAAAGTAGAGTTTTGTGGTTATTTTTCCTTTATTAATTCAATTTGATTAATTTATTTATTAATTAATAGATTTTTTTTGTTAATTTATCTTTAATTGAATAGGAAAACAATTTTAGAATATGTTAGTAATTTTTTTTTTGTTAATTAATATATTTGAATAATTATATTTTTTTTGTTAATTAAAAGCTAATGACATTTAATTTTACGTTAATCAAGAAGTTATTTTTTAAATTTTCTGTTAATTTATTTTTTGTTAGTTAGTTTTTAAACTTTGGTTAATTAATTTTTTTAGCTAGTTTTTGTTAATTAAATTTTTATTAATTAATTTTTTTATAATTATAGTTTTCGTTAATTATTTTTTGGTATTTTTTTAATTAATTTTTGGTTAATTAAATTTTCTTTATTAATTAATTTTTCGTTAATTCAACAAATAATGACATTTAATTTTTACGTTAATTAAGATCGAAATTATTTTTGTTAAAGTTTTGTTAATTTTAAATATTTGATTTTGTTAATTTTTGTTAATTAATAGATAATTTTAATTCTTACTTTCATTTTTATGTTGCCATCCAAATATTGGAACTCAAAACTTTTAATTTTCACTTCAATTTTCATGTTGCCATCCAATCAAAATTTATCCAAACACTCTTTTTTTTTAAAGTGGAACCATTTCATTATAATATGTTAAAAGTTTCACTTTTATACTTTTAAAAAGTTACAACTATCGAAACAGTCCTTAGGGGATGTTTGGTTCATGTTTTGGAGACTTTGATGGGTTTTAGATTTTTTATCCTTGTTTGATATGTTTAGGATTGAAAATTGTAAGAGAATATGAGTTGCTTCATATTTTTATGGTTGTGGAAAAGTAAAATCCAATACCCCCCAGAAATAGTTTTGATTTTCTAGAAATGTTGTTTGGACAATAATACCCTCATTTTAATTTTAAAATTCAAATTTCTCTCAAAAATATGTGAATTTAGATAATAGAAACATTATAAAATTAATAAAAAGATATTTATGAAAAACTAAATAAATTAAATTTTTTTCCTTATATTTTTGACCTAATCTAAATTTTTTTCGTTAAAAAAATAAAAAATAAATTACTACCAATACAAAACATTCGCCCAAACGTCCCATAAGCACGTGGATCCAATTCATTTTTGTGGGGCATGGATCAAATTCCATTTGGGTTCAAGTCAATATATGAGGGCAGTACAGTATTTTCTCAGTAGCCAAAGAACCCCCAAATCCACAGTCCCTAGCTTCGGGACCTTCCTTCCTTCCTTCCCTAAACTCTCTGCTCCTCTTGATCAACCATTCGATGGGAACCGTTGGGAAAGCGATCTACGCCGTTGGATTCTGGATCCGGGAGACCGGCCAGGCCATCGACCGGCTGGGAAGCCGCCTCCAGGGGAACTACTACTTCCACGAGCAACGTAAGCAAGCGCCCCCCCCTTTCCTCTTTCGCCCAAACTACATCCACAATACGACACGGCACGGCTCGGACACGGCGACACGGACGCGCCGCCTTTTCTGGAACATGCCCTACTGTATGCCAGAATATGCGGACACGGACACGCCGCCTATCCGGACACGGCTGACGTCAGGTCGACGGGCTGTAACCTTTCTGTCTACCACCACTATCTTGTCCCTAATTGATGCGACCTCCAACTTTCCATGAATACATTCTTATTACATCTTTGAGTGTGTGTTGCTGCTCATCATCCATTTTAGCATTCTCATTTCAGCTACACTAATATTCTGGACGTGTTGCGTCTTAATTGCTCAACACTCCAATACATAAAACATAGATGGGCTTGTAGAATTTCCCTTTTAGCTACAAATTTCAGGGGCGGATCTAGGAGCTTTAGTCAGAGGGGTCTCACTATGTCAATGTCAAAAACAAAAACCTAGTAAGAATATGCTTTTGACATTTGAAGTTTAGGAGTCTAAAGAATTTGTTTCCTATACGATAGATACATGCTTAAAATCTTCAAACAAATAAGTGTTTTGTAAAAAAATTAATATATAACATGTACTATTTTTTCTTCCGAAATTCAAGGAGGCTCGAGCCCCCTATGGGCTCTACAAGTTATGTCCCTAACTTCAGTGATATTTTATGATCACAAAGTACTTTAAAAACACTCATTCATTTCACTATCATGCTTTAATTTTATGCACAATATATTCTCATTTTCTCCATCATGATAAATAATTTATTCAAAAAAATATATATTTATCAACCATGTATCTCTTGTCCACCTATATGTACACTTAATTCATTTCTCTCTGGCTTGTGAATTTTGATTGAAATTGCATCTAATATACTCTCTTTATCCTACTAATTTTAAAACCCTTAGATTCTAAAGTTTATCTCCGAAGTTTCTACTCATTAATCAGCACAATGTCATCAACAAACACAATACATTACACACTATTGAATCTCCTTCTGGATATGCATAGAAATTTCTTCCATAACATTGCAAACAAGTATGGATCTAATGTCAATCCCCGACATAAGCAAACACTCCTTAAAAGGTTTGTACGGTTGTCGTAATCCCATTGTACATATCCTTAATAGTCTCAATATAGATGCTAGAGACTTGTTTTTCCCCTCTAAATATCCTTAATAGTCTCAATATAGATGCTAGAGACTTGTTTTTCCCCTCTAAATATCCTTAATAGTCTCAATATAGCTACTAGAGACTTGTTTTTTCCTCTAAAGCCCACCAAATTATCTAGTAGGAACTCTATCATAAGCTCTCTCTAATTTAATAAAAAACGTATGCAAATTCCTTTTTTCTCTCTAAAGTTCTCCATTAATGTTCTTAGAAAATTAAATTCATTCTTTGAATTTCTAGTTTCTTTCCTAAATCTTTTGCTCAATTACTCTTGGAGAGTTTCATGATATTCAAACCACAATAGAAATATCATTAGCTGCTACTGCTTCCAATTTTCATTTTATTTGAAGCAAGATTGACCTCAAAAATTCTAATTTTACTATAATTACAATTTCACCTATCTCGCTTTTGTTAAACTTGGGAAACATAACTTCGCCACCTACCTAATCCCTAGTTATAACAACTCTATTTCCATTTCTACTAGTATCCTTTTTCTCGTCACCTCCCACACTCATCCAACTCCAGCCTCCATATATACTTTAATTGTAAGAATGTGCATACAAAATGGTGCTCCTTTCCACTTCTCTTCCTCTTCATATTTTTGTTTTTATGCCAAAAGCATATTTTCATGGAAATGTGCATAAATCAACCAACAATGTCCATCTTCCTACTTTTCTTCTTTTTTTACTTCTATTTTTAAATCCAAGACTATACTTCTAATGGTTTTTCAGTGCAATAAATCAACCTGTTAATTCATATTGATATATGATCTCAACTATGTTGAATTGACATTTAGTTCACTGATAATAGTTTATGATCAATATTGTTATTGCTCATGATCAGTGAAGATTCACTAAAAACTCCAATAATCAGGATAGTGCATCGTCCATGCACTATTCTAAAAGGTATAGAGAACACCCAGATCCCTGACCGTGGAGACAACCGATGGATGCTTTTGTTAATTAGGATGAATGCTTCTTTTAGTCAGGATACTACATCGTCCATGCACCATTCTAAAAGATCCTGGTGACCACCCAGATCCCTGACTGTTGAGACAACTGGACAATGGACGGATGCTTTCTGTTAAGTAGGACGAATGGTTTTGTTAATCAGGACGAATGCTTTTGTTAATTTTAGTTTTCATGCTTTCTTTATCTCTTGTTATACTTTGGACCGCCTAGAAATAAATAATATTTCCTACTTCAATTTTAGTCTTGGTTAACTTGGTTGATATTTTGACTTGATGGTCAAATAGCAGTCTGAGCGGCCGTTCTCTTTCTTTTCTGGCTGTTGTGACAGGTGAAGTAGGCACGAGATCAATTTAGTTTGGGTTAACTTGGTTGATATTTTAACTTTTTGGTAATCGAATTTTGTTACAGATTATTTTTTTGTGGTAAATGGTAACCGATAAATAACTTATGGGTGCATTTCATATTCTATTAATTTTATAACACTTTAAACATATATTATAAAAGTTCATTTATTTTTAATTCATTTTTGCTTAGTGCGGCATAGGCACTATGGTGACACCTGGCTGCCTTTCACCTGCTTCCGTATTTTAGTCACTGCATCCATACTAAAGAATCTGGATCCTCGTTGGCAGTATGATCAACGAATCTAGCTATATTGTCTATTCGTCACAAACAACGTATCTACTGCTATATAACACTCTTTTTGATGGGTTGTAGGGGTTCAATCAATTTATTACCAATAGGCTTATGTAACCCATCTAATACAAGAAATTTTGGGTGAAGGAATATTCTAATCATAAGTCACTGTTGTTATAACATTATAGGCCATTAGGTAAATGAGTTAGGGCGGAAAAGCCTAATTAATTAAGATCCAAACATGGATCAGGGTTCAGCTTCTGAAATTACTTAGTTCCCTTCCCATAAACTTTTTTGATATAAACCAACTTTCAATTAAGATTCTAGTCTGCATCTCCAGTTCCAAATTGGAGTTCATGTTTATTTTTCTTCCAATAATAATGTATCTTCCAATAATAATGTAAGGAAGGTACATTTTCTTTGCTTTGATGAAATTGGGTGAGGCCATCGTACTAACTTTTTTATGTTGAACAACCCTTGGGCACACTTTCAACTAGCATTGCCCGGAAAGTTCAATGTTTTTGTCTTGTTGCACCTAAAGACACTTAATTCACTTACTATTGTATTGCTGGAACTCTTTATGTGGGATGTTAAGGCTGCGTTTGGATAGTGTTTTAAAAGTTACATTCTGAGTTTAAATGTAAAATTGAAACCTAGAAGTGTTTGGATGCATCTTTTCAGAACGTAACATTCCAAAAACAATTTCGGAAACCAACGTTTAAAACCTGGTTTCAGAGTGAAAGAAAAACTAGCTTTTGAATGTTATTTTTGGAGTGAAGGAAAGGGGATCTGCTACGTGGCGGGCCCCAACCCACCCAACCCCCCTCAGCTCTCTCTCTCTCTCTCCTCTCTCCTCTCTCATTCTCTCATCCCCCTCTTCTCTCTCAACTCCCTCATCCGCTCCCCCTCATCTTCCCCTCCCTCTCCCTCACTCTCCGCTCTCTCCTCTCCCCCTCCCTCTCCCTCACTCATTTTTGGAGTAAAGAAAAAGGGTTTTCGACCTCTTTTTCTGGTCGTCGAAGAAGCTCGTCGGTGCTGACACCGCCGTACTGAAGTCGGTGCTGACGCCACCATGCTGAAGTCGGTGCTGACGCCGCCGTGCTTGATGTGAATCTAGTCGAAGAAGTCCGGGGAGAAGAGGAACCCTACCTCCAAGGCGAGTCGGTCGCCGCCATCGACTCCATAGAGGAGATCGCCAACGTCGACGAGGTCGACTGCATCCTTGGTCGCCGGCGTCGTGGATTTGGGACGACCATGAACAGCGGGTCCTCGACCATCGTCATCCTCGACACGACGGACAGATCGACCTATTCTCGACCATCGTCGTCCTCGACACAACGGACAGCTGAGGACACGACGACGACCTATCCAAACGACCAGAGGGACTCGACCTTGACGATCTCGACACAACGGCCAGATCAACACATACTCGAGGACACGTCGACGACCCAGATTTTTGGGACACGGGACATATTTGTTGGGGATAGAGAACGGACACAACCTAAAAATTAATTTCTGAATTTTTTTTACCAAACAGAATCATAAAGAAACTTTTCGGAAAACTATTTTTCAGATGAAAACGGTGTAGTCAAAGGCGTGCCTCAGGCGCGCCTTGCTCCTAGGCGCAGGGGTAGCGCCTCAGGATACTCCAGGCGGGGCACAATTCTTAAGGCGCACCTAAAGCGCGCCTAGGCGCGCCTTTTCTGAGCGCCAACATGTTTAGACTAATTTTTGAACTGTTGTACTTTTTTTTACTGTTTTCTCTCTCATTCATGCAATTCAAAGTGATTGTAACCTAGACATAGGGGAATTTGAAGCACACATGTTTATCAATGTAGAAATCCGATATATATATATATATATATATATATATATATATATATATATATATATATATTGTGCCTCGCGTCGCTCGGACGCGCGCCTTAAGTACGTCTTGCGCCTCGGGCGATTTGGACCCTTTGCGCCTCGAGTGCGCCTTGCGCCTTTGACTACCTTGGATGAAAATAACCAAACGCAAACTCATAATCTCTATACTCAGAAAATAACTTTATAATTTACTTTCATAAAACTGTTTTCAGAACAAAATTTCAGAAAGACTATCCAAAAGGACCCTAAGTTTGGATTGGATCGTCCAAAGGTCTAGACACGTTAAAACTAAAGACCGATTGATTAAGCCTATTGTTTATTTCGCCCATCTATGTGTACATACACACTTAAGCACATGCTCCAACACTCACACTCACATGCAAGTGCGTGCACACATGCGTACACACATACATAATGTATGTCATAGTATATTTATTCTAGATCCTGGTGACATGCTATGAGTGTGAAACTTAAATACATAATGATGTAAAAGTTTTGATGTTTCCTTTAGACACCATCATCATCATCCAATCCCATCAAAATGGGGTCAGCTATGGAGCATAAGAAAACTTCATAAAATATTTGACAGTTTTTATGACCGGATGTGGACATAATGTCAATCCTTCATGTTATTGCAAATTCCTACCTAGGTAGCTATGAGCATGAGAGGACCATGCCATATAATCTGGGCGGCTAGTTGGTAGTAGGTAAACATACCTTTAGGATATACATTTTAAGCTCATTCAAATGGAACATGTATCTACCCAACAACAATGAAGCCTATCTCCCTTTTTTTTGGGTCGGCTGCATGGAGCCTCTTCTTCCATTTTCCTTTGTGATGGGCAATTATAAAGAGTTAAGTTCTAACTATTTGCAGCAGAAATGGCTAAAGTTTGTTAATACAACTAATTTCATCATAGAAGCATTCCGTTCTAGCATTTCCACCCTATTTGCGTTATGCAAAGGCAAAAGTTATAACAAAGCTATACTAAGCTGTTTCCATTACGTGCCTGGCGCATTGCTGCTTCTGATTAATTGGATTATGCGGCCAAATAATCCCATTACATGGGAACTTGGAATGTTACACTAATCGTCCACACCAGATCAATCTCTCTTTTAGAACACTGGTTTTATATGCAACTATTTAACATATAAACTCTAATCTTAGCATGGAAGCACAAAATTCTAGTATTGGAAGTAATGAGGAGTCTCTGTTGAGTCACATAGATGGAAATCCAAAGATTATGTTCTTTAGAGTATAGAGATATCTAAGCATGAGATATATGGGTAAACTGTTCCTCCCTATTTTGTGTTTTCTTGAAATATTGTCTCCATTTTGAGCTATGCGGCAAGGAAACTCAAATATAACACCATAGATTAAAAAGCTGAAGAAAAAAATGTAAGCAGATAGATTAAGAAGATATTTTGTGAAGGGAAGATTAGAAAAGTTTAAATAAACAAGTTAAACATATTTCCCAAAATCCACCGAAGTATCTGCTATTTTCTGTTAAAACCAAAAAAGGTACACAGGCCCCTTAGGTGAGAATCCTGATTCAAACGTAACACCTAAGTTACTTATACTGCCTGACTCATAAACGGTGATCAAAGTATGAAATTTCCCATCATAGACTACAAACACCTAGTTGCCTAATTGTTAGCTTAATAAGGATTATAGGTCCTTATCTAATAGTAGAATAATCACACTTTGAGTGAGATTACAGACTTACTCCATATTTATAAGATGACCATAATCCTAATCCTACCAACTCAACTAAAGAAATTACGACTTAATCAAAATATGACCCCAATGCACCTGTTCACATCATTTATTTGCATTGTGCTTGAGTTGTCCGTGAGTCATCTTCTAGTTTTTCCTACATGCTCCACAATTGGATCTTCATGTGTTTAATGATGCATGACAATGTAGGCTCCACATCGAATCTGACCTTTCTGCAATTAAAGCCTAATGCATGTTTATATAATATGTATGGAACCATCTAAGATTGTAAGGCTACTGATATTAACAAGTCTCATTCTTTATATGTTTTCAGTATCAAGGCATCGCACTCTCATGAATATATTTGACAAAGTACCCAGCATTGACAAAGATGCATTTGTTGCTCCAAGTGCATCAGTTATTGGAGATGTTACAGTGGGACGGGCATCTTCGATTTGGTATGGATGTGTTTTGAGAGGTACATCCTTGTTATGTTATTATCTCTGTCCTTCTATGAATGCTTTGTATTATGCTACTTTAATATATGTATCCCATCATCATGGAATCTGTGTTGTATGAATTAAGAAACAATGTTATTTTAATGGGTTTGATACTATTAGGGACGTGTTTATTATAACCAATTTTCAGTGAGCTGCAATAGAAAAATGCTATCAGATATGATCATTTGATCTAATAAGTCACAACCACATGGAACAACAAGTTTCTTATATAGTTCAAATATCTGAAAAAGTAAAATTCTGTCAGATACTATCCTTAGGCCTCTAAATGTTGATATTAATTGGTAGTTAACTATGTGGGACAAACACAAATAATACAACATGATAAGGTCACAACATTGATATGGCATGTTATAGTGTATTTTTCTAGTGTATGTGCCGTGTAAAGTACTTGTCCGAGTCGACACTACATGGGAACAACATTGATCTCCGGAGTCCGTGCTTCCTATGTAGTCAACTACCCAGTGGTATGGGTTTTAAATGGTAAGCCACAAGCATATCAATATGGAAACCATTCAGTTTTTTCTATTGTGTTATTTGATGCTATACCGAATTTTACACAATAAAGATGTTTCTTTCACCCCTAATCACTTTTCAGTATTTTCATTAGTTATGCCTCTTCGAATAGCTTAGTTCTTAAGTCTTAAGTTCGACCTGCTAGTATGTTGCCAAGACAAGATGAGAGAAGATTAGTGTAGATGGAATGAGAATGCTAAGATGGATGAGTGTCAATACATTAAAAGATAAGATACGAAATGAGTGTACTCATGGAAAGTTAGAGGTGACACCAATTGAGGATAGAGAAAATCGTCTTAGGTGGTTTTGATATGTGCAATGCATCATAATTGATGCTCTGGTAAGGAGGAGAGATAATATTAGTAGTTAAAGGAGCAACTAGGACTAGAGGTAGGCCTAGAAGAACATGGATTGAAGTTTTAAGAAGGATTGTGTATTTGTTAGTGTTACAGAGGAGATGGCCCTTAACGGAGCTGAATGGAAGACAAGGATTTAAATAGCCGACCCCAAACTGTGGGATAAGGAGAAGGATTGTGGGATTGGTGTTAAGTAATTTGGTTTGGAAGATCTTGAGGGATTAGTGTTAAGACAAGATGAGAGAGTTAACGTAGCCAAATGAGAATACTAAGATGGATGAGTCGAAATACAATAAAAGATAAGAAATGAGTGTATTGGCAGGAGTTGAGGTGGCACCAATTTAGGACAAGATAAGAGAAAATTGTCTTTAGGCTGTGTGCAATTTAGAGCGATTTATGCTTTCATTAAGGAGTGTTAAAATTAGTAATTAAAGGAGCGGCTAGGACTAGATATAGGCATAAACAAACATAGATTTGAAGTTGTAGGGATATGATTTTTGTTAGTTTTACAGAGGACGTGTCTCTTCACAGAGCTGAACTGAAGAATAGGATTCAAATGACCAACCCCAAAAAGTTAGCATAAAGATTTTGTTGTCGGTGTATTAGTGTTAGGATATAAAGAGGTCTTTCTATGGTCTTTCTTTTCAACAAGGCTGTTAATAGGGCATAACTAGTTTAGGCAGGATGGTATTGGTACATCGTGTAGTACACTGCAGTAACAACCTTAGGAGAGTAAATCTCTTACTTTCTGGCATGTATATGTTCTTTGATTGGGTTTCTCTTGAAAAAAGACATGACGAATTCAGTGTAATAATCTAATTAAGTCTAATCATCAAATCCATATCTTGATATTTCTGTGTGCACATGTTTATATGCTCATCTTGTAAAATCTTCTCCTTCCTCTGTATGCAGGTGATGTGAATACTGTCAGTATAGGATCCGGAACTAATATACAAGATAACTCTCTTGTGCATGTGGCAAAATCTAATCTAAGTGGGAAGGTCTTACCAACCATCATTGGAGACAATGTTACAGTAGGTAAGTAATATGTTCCCTACTTGCATAGTAAGAGGTTCAAGTTAAATTGATTCATAATGCAAAAACAATCGGCATATTGTAGACTTTGAACTTAAACTTATTCATGGTTGCATTTAGAACTTGCTTGTGGTTACGGTTTCCTGTTTTTCCTTGATGATGCACGATACTGTTGCCACAAAATTCGGTAGACAACATTATTGACTTTAGAAGCATCAAAAGATTACTTCGTACCACTGTTTTTAAGAACGGAAGATGCTAATTGATTCAACTTTGGTCAAAACCCAAGTCATTTGGGTATCTTTCTTATTTAATCAATTCAAACATATTGCTTTAGGCTTTATACTGTAAGACTTGACAGTCTATGATGTCCTCATGTATTTGAATATTTTGGTTTTGACAGGTCATAGTGCAGTTTTACATGGATGCACAGTCGAGGATGAAGCTTTTATTGGTATGGGGGCTACCCTGCTTGATGGGGTTGTGGTGGAAAAGAATGGTATGGTTGCTGCTGGTTCTCTTGTAAGGCAGAATACAAGGATCCCATGTGGTGAGGTCGTGATCAAACCCTTTTTCATCAAGCTTTATCATTTTTTTATCAAATCTTAGACAATTCTCCTTAAAACAGCAAGAGTGATGCCTTGTCCCCATATCATTGGGATCATGCACATGAATCCCTTTTGTTTGATAGTTCAAATCCTTTTTTTCATTTCCAAAGTGTCATTCCTTTCTCTCTTCGTCTAATGTGCAGTAGAGATGAACACATTTTTTCATAACTAATGGTATATTCTTAACTCTTTGGAACTTGGACGATGCTCCTTCGAAATGAGATTAAGATGGGATCAACTATGGAGCATGACGGCTCCATAAAACAACAGACATAGTTTTATGACCGCTTGTCAACCCTCTGGAATCCAATTCCTAGACGAGCAAAAGAGTCCCTTGCTCTAAAAGGCTAGTTGGAGGGTAGGTAAACAGTAAACCTAACTCTTCGGTCATTATGTTTAAGCTCATGCGACAAGGAGCGGCTGCCTGTTCCCTAGACTAGAAAAAGTCTAGGCGAAAAGGTATATATACTCGACACTAACCGTTCTCTGCATTCAGCAGTAGAAATCCAGAGTGATCATATTTAAGATCAGGAAATCTAAATAGTGATAGGTTTTGTTCTTTTCTTGGTGGCAGCACAACAATACAAGTTTAGGAAGTGCCAATCACATCCATGGTTAGATGTTTGTTAAATATTCTCTCCTCTTGCTTACTTTGGGAGGATATTAGTTTTTGAATGTCGACATAATGCTTTAATCTTTATTATCAATTTGTATTCTCTTTTACTACAAATTGCTTTGTATTCCATCTATGACAAAATTCTGCACCATATTACGGAAAACCAGATTTCTAGATCTAATAGAATTGTTTAGATTGATTCCATTTATCTGTCATGAACTTCTCACGCATCATAGCTAAATGAAGCTGAAGACTAGAAAGTCTTCCCTCCATTCATTCTTGGACCATTTTGCTAGCATAGTTTAGCAGTTGTCTTTACCTCTATGAATGAAACAAAATCAGCATATTGCCGTCACCTTTCAGGATTTGTTCGCCTAATTGCCACCAGCAGCACACACGCCTTGGAAATACTCATTTGATGACTCCCATGCCTCCTTGCATCATTACTGCAACCACAGTAGCTCAACATTGTACTCGTGATGAAACTCTAGTTTTTTTTAACTTGTCAACATTACCAACTCCCAGTCTTCTAGATTAGAGGCTGATTCATCACCAAAAACCAGCTCCAAAAACGAAAGGTAGACCTTAAAGAAATGCAGAAAAGGAATTACATAACCACATAACATATAGTGGATAAAAGACAAGTAGGCAGCTTAGTTGCTCAAAAGCATAAGCTTCAAAATTTGCAATTCCATTGATGACTCTTCATTTGGCTAAGAATTTGGTGGGTGGGTGGTTCTTGGTTGCATGAGAGGTTAAGATGCTTGACCAAAAAAGGTTGGTTTTGCTACCTGTGAGCTGGTCCTCTAGGTTTTATGTCAAGGGCGGCCTCTCTTCTTCATGGCTAGTTTGACCAGGAAGTTGGCACCCACACAGATTATTGATGTCAAGTTGCAGCCAGTCAAAAACTGTCTTTACTGGATCTTTCTCATATTCCAAAGTGAACCTTTCTGATTGGAGAAGGTTTGTTGCACGATGACGTTGGTTCAAGTTAAAGAGAAATATATCCGCTGGTTCTTATAGGAAGACATCGACTTGCTGAGTTCGTGTTGTCATCCTTAGTTTTTTCTTCCCCAAATGTGCATCAAGAATACAGAAACAACGAAGTCTTTATTATTCCTTTTTTTGGCCGATTGTTAAGTGTTTTCTTCCATTCAGCTCTATTAAGGGCCATCCATGTCTTCTGTAACTGAAGGACGCCCCAATGTATATTGGTTGACTAGTCATTTCATATAGACAACGAAGGATGCGCTAAACTCACTCTCTTTCAGCCAAAGATGGTGGCCACTTACTCTTCCGTCATCTTGATGGAGGCAACTCTCATTGTCAAGATGGCCACTCATTAAAGATGGTCACAACACTTACTCTAGCCACCTCGAAGGTCGTAACTCACTCACTGTAGCCACTTCATAGGTCGCAACTGAACTCATTTCCTCGCTGCCTTAAATGGCCGCAACTCACTCCAGTAGCATAAATGGCTGCCATCTCTTTCTTCATCTGTGTTTTTTTTCAAGTCTCTCCAAGCCGTGTGCTTCGTGTGCTCCATCTTGTGGGGGAGTATAGAAGAGTATTTTGTTTTATGTTTTTCCTTTATTATCTAGTTGTTATTTGCTAGGCTATTGGACAACTATTACCTACGTCCACTCTTGTATCTCCTATATATTGTTTGGCCCAGTGCCCTAAAGAAATATTTCAATTATTCCCAGTGTAAGACCATCCTTTCACGTACAGTTAATATGCAATGCTGATTTTATTTGTTGACTGTTGTCTGTTGAGTTTCAATTGAATTTATGGTATAATTAAACAGGTATGGGGAGGTAACCCGGCAAAGTTTCTGAGGAAGCTTACTGAGGAAGAAAGAGCTTTCATTTCTCAATCAGCAACCAACTATTACAACCTGGCCCAAGCACACGTTGCAGAAAATGCAAAGACATTTGATAAGATTGAATTTGAGAAGGTATTACGAAAGAAGTTTGCTCGCCATGATGAGGAGAATGACTTGACGCTTGGAGTGGTTCGTGAAGTCCCACCAGAATCCACTCTCCCCGACATCACACCAGAAAAATCACCCAAGACATCTCTTTGAGATCTCATCTCTTTGAGGTAATCAGCCTTTTTGCTAGACCAATGATGCCGGGTGTAATATGGTTGGTTTCTTTTTGATATACCCTCCCAATAATTGCTGGGTCAAGTTCGTAGGTCACCCGTGTACTTCTTAAATGAACTTGTTTTTTAGGTTATGTTTCTATCACCAAAAAAATTGTGGTTGTATTGAATGTGTTCCACTTTTCTTACATAGCCTTGCTTTCAGAAGAATGTAGCTGAGATTACCAGGGCATCGAGATCACTTGGACAGAGTGATAAAACTTTTTCATGTGGTTAGGAGGAAAACAAATTTTCGAGCTAGTAGAAAATGGCAATGGATGCATATTTGCTCAAGTACATTCAATAGTTCACTGTCGTGAAACTGTCGATAACAGAAGTTCATGTACTTATATTGTTGTGAATTTTACTGACTGGCTGTTGTGTTATTATGAATAAACATTTATGGACCATAATGTGGACATACTAGTTATGGCAAAATTCTTTTGCTTTGTTCGATCATATAACTTTATTTGAATTATTTGAAATGTAGCTGTAACTGCAGAATTTTCTGATTCTAGTTGCATTTCTGGTTGAGTTGCATTTGCACACTGAGTATGAATAAAATGGTAGTGGGTTTAAATTTTTCAGGGTTATTTAGTTTTAGGATCTCGTATAATATTCAAAAAAAATTGCTTATGTTTTCATATTGTCCAAAAAAGGGACTGGCTTAGGTTAACCGTCCAAAATAGAGGTTTAAACGCAAATTTTGAATATTAAATGAGATTAAAATTATACACAAATTTTGAATATTATGGAGACCTAAAAGAGATCTAATAGTCAACTGTCAGGACGAGATCCAAGCCCCAAGCCCTCTTTTTGGATATAGAGATCTAAATGTAAATTTTAAATATTTTACGAGAATCAAAAACTAAATAACCCAAACTTTTAAAATGGATAACAATCTTCAAGAAGTGAGTACAGCGTCATTGTCTTGTATCTGAGAACTATATGGTTAACTTGAGTCAAAGAACTCCGGATTTGGAAGGGGAGGGGAGGGAGGAGAGGAGAGGAGGAGGTCCGAGGAAGGGGGAGGGCGGAGGGGGCCTCTCGGAGTCTCGGGCTCAACCGCTCCTTAAGTGGAGAAAATAAAGAGAGGATGAGGAGAGAGAATGTCTCCACTAAGTTTTCACTTAAATACTTAGGGTTAGAAACTTAGGGTGGCAGATTGGTGGTGTGTGGGCGGGTGGGGTGGGGGGTGGGAGGGGAGGGAAATAACCGTAAAATACATAACTTAAAATCGACATCCGACATGTTTCTTTCAGAAACGACCCGAACTGTTTATACGGGTCTGTTTACGGTTTCAAAACGGTAATCTGCTCCACCTTAGCTACACCATGATAACAGCTCATTCGTTCTTAAATTAACTATAATTTATCAAACCTCATCCGCTCATAAATGAACTATCCTCATCTCATGTCATGATACTGGCAGTTAAAGGAATAAAGCGAATTGAGAAATAATTCAGTCGATCGCCTAAACGTTTAATCTTTTCTTGTAGTTCTGTTTTTCAGCACATAAATGGAATAAGAGAACAAAAATGCAATAAATAGAATTGTTCGCTCATTTTTCTATTGATAATAACTGAGGTGATTGGAAGAGATTGAGGCTCTAGTTGATAGCGTGAGTGAATTATTTCTCAAGCTGAATCTAGTATAATTGGAATTAGAGATGTACTAGGAAAATATATATATATATATATATATATATATATATATATATATATATATATATATATATATAATTTCAGTCAAATTGATGCTTGGGAAAAAAAATGGTTACATTCACTTGATGGCAAATCAACAAAAAAACATGCCTTTGGATGTTTGTCACAAGAATCAATTCTTCCAGCAACACACGCTAAATCTATTCTCAGCACACTAACAATACATATGTACAGAAATCATCGAAATAATTGCAGTAGTGAAAAATATGTCAGGTTCCAATGGGTGCTGGTTCACCTGGTCCAGCAAGCATGATCTGGGAAATCGAACATAAACACCATCAAAACCAGAAGGTTGACAACAAATGATAATATCATCAAGAATTTGATAAATGATAACAAATGCTTTCTCAAGTAACCTCAAATGCAGTGGAGGAATGGTTGGAATATCCATTGAACCTTTGGTTGTAGTCAAAACAAGTCTAGGGGTAAGACATATCCGACGATCTCAGCTATAACCGAGTAACTTAAAGATTAGGGGTGAGGGTTTATCCGGTTTCAACCGAACTGGAATATAGTCAAAACCGAATAAACTAAACTTCTAAAAATCCAAAACCGAATCGAAATTATCTATAACCAAAACCGAACCGATAATCAATTCGTTTTGTTCAGTTGGAGTATTTTTATTGGTTAATGAACATAACACAAAGTTGGAATTGTAGTTGAATTATATTAAAATATATAATTTTTATACATACGTTTGTAGTATTTCAAAGTTGGGCCCAAAGTTGAAATAGTTGTTAAATTACCAAAGTTAGACTTTAACACACATACATAGAATTATTGTTTTCAAAATATACACATTTTTAATCATAAAATATGCTTAAGATTGAGGGTATTTACATAATTGTGCAAGTCTTGTTCGGTTCTGGACCAAAACCGAAACCTAAAAACGAATAAGGAATATTAATATTTTCAAAATTGAAACCGAAGTGATTTTTTTTTTTTTTCAAATCCAACCGAATCTCTTGCTCGGTCCGGTTCGATTCTCGGTCCAAAACCGAATAATGCTCACCCCTACTTAAGACTGTAAAATTTGCTTGGGCTCGGTCTGAAAACCAGAATGCTAAGATAGCTGTAAAATTTGCTTGGGCTCGGTCTGAAAACCAGAATGCTAAGATAGCAGACTCTAGGGGTGAGCATTATTCGATTTTGGACCGAAAATCGAACCGAACCGAACCGAACCAAATAAGAGATTCGGTTCGGATTAAAAAAAATTCGGTTCGGTTTGGTTTTGAAAATACTAAATTTTCTTATTCGGTTTCGGTTTTGGATTTCGTTCTAAAATCGAAAACCGAAAACCGAATAAGAAAATTTAGTTTATATATATATATATATATATATATATATATATATATATATATATAGGTATATAGGTATATTTAGTTAGTACATATTTTAACTAAAAAAACACAAATAAACCAAAAAATTAAATAAACCGAAAACCGAACCGATTTTTATTCGGTTCGGTTTGGTTCGGTTATAGGTCATTTTGGTTCGGTTTCGGTTTTGTTTATTCGATTTTCGATCCAATTCGATTTTCGGTTATTCAGTTCAGAGAACCGAATTAACCGAATGCTCACCCCTAGCAGTCTCGTCCACCAATCCTTAGTTTTCTGTCACAATCATTCTTATGACAATGTCAAAATGGATGCATGTATTCTAAAAGAATACAAGTCAAGCTACACGCATTGCTTGTTATAGCTACTTATTGTCAAATTTTGCAGAAGATATTAAGATCTGCACAAGATTTTAGGATATTGGATTAGATTCATCGAGTAATTTATAAGAATTGAACCCGAATAACCATGCCAAGGAAAGGCACCTGCCAAATTTTCTCGATAATGGCCATGGAGTCCTGTTAGTGTAGTTTTTATATGAAGAATTCATTATGTTTGGGGATTTAAGCATCCGACAGTCTCATAGTTGTGGTGTTCTACTTGGCAATCAAGTATGTTAAATATCTACAACTACTTGCGGCACAATGAGAACCATGGTAAATTGGCGTGGTAGCGCAGTTAACCTCTGTGCCTACACTGCAAATACCTTTGCAATGGGGCATTATAGGAAATTCTCCTTCAGTAGATCAAGTATCAATACACTGTAAATTATACTTACATTGCAATCAATTGCGAACCTCCGGGCGAGCATGATTGCTGCGTTCCTTTCTCTCTCTGATTCAAAGGATAATGTGAAGGAAAGGCCTTCATTAGCTTGCCAAAATAGTGCCTGAGCTGCAGCATTACCAGCACCTCTAACCCCACACAGCTGAAGAATTTTCATAAGAAGCTACAATTAGACATTGATCTATTATGCTGTTTTTGTAGACAAAAGTCGTGTTCTCAATTACATAATTGAAGGGTTACGCCAGTCAATGGCATCTTAAAGGTAATGTTTCTTGAACAGTGTTAACATCTCAGTTGCATCAGATATCCGACTTATATATACCAACATGATGACCTCACTTGTATCAACAAAGTGATGGTTCAACACGGCCTGTTTAATTAATCTATAATGTTCACAATGTGATCTTTTTTAATTCATCCCTTACACTTTTAGTTTCTGATACTCTCCATATTTTTAGTTGGTGGTGCTGCCTACATCTAACTTGTTACCTTTGGACTATAATAAGTTATTTTGGTTCGTTCCTTCTCTTTTTCTTTCCATTATTTCTTTCTTTTACCAAGATTAGTTGAACGTATTAATGATTATGTGGTGGATGTTCTGAAAACATTTGAATTATCTTATCGTGAGTAAGAGGACGGGATATCTTTGTACGAAAATATACGCTTTTTTTATCTATGCTTGCTTGACCTACAATGCAACTCATGAGATGGGCAGTGCCTCTCATTCTCTTCACAACATTCATTTATCATGACAAACTAATTCACTACAACAATATAGCAATGTGGCAAGGTGAACCATGTGAGTAAACCAGCTGAAGACCATTGCTATATGTTATGGTAGTGAATTAATATATCGTTGTTGAGAGTATTAAAGGGTTTTAGTTCCACATTGTTGGTGTTGTTTCCTTTGGACTAGTAAAAATAGTTCCACATTGGCTACACCACCAAGTGGGTATCTCAATATAATACTTTGTATGAGTTGAGGTGTGCACATGGGGTGTGGTGGGGCACATAGGTGCCATGTGGGGGTATTTTTCTAGGAGAAAAAAAGATTAACTCCTCAAAGAAACAATTTATGCTTTTTGTCATTCTCTTGGAATTATTTCCATAGTAACTAAGTCCCAAAGGGACTTAGCGACTCAGACTCGGGCTCAAGGGCGCAAAATGGCGCTTTGTTGGCGTATTTTGCACTTAGCACGTCAGCATCGGCGCAGGCACTTGTGCGCATTTGATGCGCTCCCATGGGCGGCGCATGCGCAGGTCGCATGCGCTGCTGCGGATACAATTGAACGGTTAGGGAAAGATATAGTCTGTTATTCATATCCGTTTTTTGTGGAATTTGAAATTAATTCGTACCTATATTTTAGGGATTCGTAATTAATCTGTTCTTATCTTTCCGTAATTGTTGGGCGGCTAGGGTTTTTACCATTTCTCTATAAATATTCTATTTGTGCCTCTTTGAGAACTTACTCCGAAAATTAGGAGACGAAGAGAGTTGTTGTTGCCGCCACCATTGGAGTCCAAGGAGTTCGTGCGAGTCCAGACAGAGGTGGCCGCGAGCGTTCCAGAAGTTTTTTGTGAACTTGCTGGTTCCTGGAAGCAGATCGTGTGGGGACGAATCTTGCTTTGAGCAACGGTGATCTTTATCACCTCAGCAAGCAAAGTCTCTTCTTCTTCTTCCTCCTTTCTTTTGTGAGTTGTAACTATGTTCTGTCCGTCTGCAACTGCGATTGCAAGGAAGAACGAGATGTTCCTTTTCAGATATCTTGTAACTGCCAGTTGTAATCAGGATCCTTATAGAAATTGTTCTTCGTAGAGATCGAGAATAGTCAGAGTGGAAACTTTTGTGTGAACCTCTGATCTCGACCTCGCGGTTTATCATCGTTGATTTAGCCTCGGGAATAACAATCTCAAAGCAAGATCCGAGAAAGATGGAGAACAACCGTGCGAAACTTCTCGATACAAGTTTTAACAAACTTGAGAAGTTTGACGGGGATCATTACAATGCTTGGAAGAGGAAGGTCTGTCTTAATCTTCAACTCGCAGAGGTGGACTACGTTCTGACAGAACCAGAGCCGATTGTTCCAGATAGTGATGATGCTACTATTCAGACAGTTGCTACTGCAGTTACTAAGCAGAACAAGTGGAGAAGAGACAACAACATTTGCAAGTTGCTGATTCTGAACTCCATGGAGAATACTCTGACGGAGTCATACAACAAGACGGACCATGCTAAGGTCGTCTGGGAGTCTCTAGACAAGCATTACAAGGCGGATGAGAACCGCAACAAGATTCATGTGACTGAAAAGGTTTGGAACATGCGATTTGAGGACGACAAGACTATGTTGCCTCAAGTCAAGGAGTTTATCAAGTTACGTCAAAAACTTGAGGATGATGACATGCCCTTGAACGACGCCTTTGTCGTGGGGGGTATTGTGGCCAAACTCCCGCCAGGATGGAGCAATTTTATCTCGGACATGCACATGAAGAAGATGCAAATTAGTCTTGATCAACTACTGCACAACATCCATGTTAAAGATGAGTTGATGGCTCAAAATAAAGTGGACACGTTGTCCAAGCAGTTGACAAAAGCCAACTTGGTGCATGCGGGCGACTCCAAAGGGAAGCAGAAGGCTTCTCAATACAAGAAGAAGGACTTCAACCATCTCAAGGTGAAGTCGACTTCGTTCAAGTCGGAAGCCAAAGCCCAAGTCAGAAGTGACTTGCTTCAACTGTGGCAAGAAGGGCCACTACCGGAGAGACTGCAGATCTAAACCCAAACAAACAGAGCAAGGTGAGCCTAACAAGGTTGCTATGATTGGACAGATTGTGACGGCTGGTGTTGACACTGAATGGTAGGTGGACACTGGCACATCTTGTCATGTTTGCTCGAAGGAGTTGTTTACCACCTACAAGCCTACAACTGAGAAGGTCATGGTGGCAAACCAGGCACAAGTTGAAGTACTTCGGACCGGAATGGTGGTACTGAATCTTTGGGGAAGTAACTGACGCTCCAAGATGTGAAGCACGTACAGGTAATAACAAAGAATATGGTCTCGAAAAGTCTACTCTGCAACGCAGGCTTGAGGATGGACATCAATGCTGGACAGATGGTGATATCGTACAAAGGAACATACTTCAAAAAAGTATTTTGTACCGAAAGGATGTTCAAACTTCAGTTTGTAACTCCTGCAAACAATATTAATGCAGTCTCTTCTTCTACTTACTCTCTTGGGCTATGGCATAATAGACTAGGACATGTTCACTGTAAAAGGATAAACAAGATGTCTAGTCTAGGGCTTATCTCCAAATGTGGGGGTAAGAAGGTGGAGAAGTGTGAGGTCTGTGCACAGACAAAGATCACAAGAAAATCGTTCAAACGGGTTAACCGAAGCACAGATCTTCTGGAGTTGGTGCACTCAGATATCCGTGACTTCAAACAGTTCTCCACAAAGGCCAGGATGAAGTATTTCATTACATTCATCGACGACTACTCGAAGTATGCGTTCGTATATCTACTCAAGTCAAAAGATAAAGCGTTCGAGAAGTTCAAGGAGTTCAGGACTGAGGCTGAACGTCAAACAGGACAACAACTCAAGAGACTCAGAAGTGATCGAGGCGGAGAGTATAGGTCTATTGAATTCGCATTATTCTGCAAAGAACATGGAATTGTCAATGAGACAACTGCTCCGTATTCTCCTCAATCAAATGGAGTAGCTGAAAGGAAGAACAAGACGTTGACAGAGATGATGAACTCAATGTTGTTAACTGCAGGTCTTCCAAACTGCTTCTGGGGAGAAGCTGCGCTTACGGCTACGTTCATTCTAAACAGAGTGCAGTACGCAACTTCCGATGTCACTCCTCATGAACTCTGGTTTAAAGTTAGACCCAACTTGAATATCATTCGAGTGTGTGAGTCAAATCATATCATCGAATCTCGTGACGCAGAATTCTTTGAAGATAAGTTTGCAAGGCACAAGAACATTATTATCACAGACATTCCGGAGAATAGTGTGAGTGCACAAGAGGGCAACACTTCCAATAAAGATGTAGTCCAAGAAGAAGTCATTACAGAGACAACGTTCGAACCAGAACTCGCAGAGCTGGTGTCTAAGCGAGTAAGGAGACACAAGGACTTCGGAGATGATTTCGTCACCTATCATGTGAAAGCAGATCTGCTTACCTATGATGAGGCAGTGAAGACCAGAGATACTGTCTTCTGGAATGAGGCTATCAATGATGAGTATGACTCAATAACCTCTAACAACACTTGGGTGTTGGTCGATCTACCTGAAGGAGCAAAATCGATCAGATGCAAGTGGATCTTCAAGAAGAAGATAAAGGCCGATGGAACTGTTGACAAGTTCAAGGCAAGACTGGTTGCTAAGGGGTTTTCTCAGAAGCATGGGATCGACTACTTCGACACATATGCTCCAGTAGCACGGATGACAACCATAAAGATGTTGATTGCTCTAAGTGCAATTCACAAGCTAGTCATTCATCAGATGCATGTTAAGACAACATTTCTGAATGGAGAATTGACCAAAGAGATTTACATGCAACAACCAGAAGGATTTGTCATTAAAGGGCTTGAAGACAAAGTTTGCAAGTTGGTAAAATTCTTATACGGTCTGAAGCAAGCTCCCAAGATGTGGCACAAAAAGTTTGATAAAGTCATAAGATCAAACGGCTACAAGGTCAGCGAGACGGACAAGTGTGTTTACACAAAGTTCGTTGACGGAAGAGGTATCATTGTTTGTCTTTACGCAGACGACATACTGATCCTAGGCTCGGATCCAGCACGAGTCACTGAGACAAAGAAGTTACTCTCATCCAAGTTTAGTATGAAGGACTTGGGGGAAGCTGATGTTATCCTCGGGATAAAGATCATCCGGACGGACACTGGAGTGACGATGTCGCAGTCTCATTATATTGAGAAGATGCTCACACGTTATGTATATCAGGATCTTCAGGGATCGATACTCCGTACATGTGTGACAAGAACCTGAAGCCAAATCCTAGGAAAAGCGTCAGGCAGCTGGAGTATTCAAGCGTCATTGGGAGTTTGATGTATGCAACAACTGCGACAAGACCTGACATAGCTTTTGTCGTGGGGATGCTGAGTCGATTCACAAGCAACCCAGGCGTGGAGCACTGGAAGGCTGTGAAGAGAGTGATGAGATATCTCAGGAGAACTCAGAAGTATGCACTGCACTACAGCGGGTATCCAACAGTAGTGGAAGGCTTCAGTGATGCAAGCTGATGTTCAGAAGTAGAGAGCGAAAGGTCCACAGGAGGATACGTCTTTTCCATGGGTGGAGCTGCTATATCGTGGAAGTCGAAGAAGCAGACTATGCTCTCTCATTCCTCGATGGAATATGAGTTTTATGCACTGGCTGCTGCAGCGGATAAAGCAGAGTGGCTTCGGGAGCTCATGTATGATCTTCCATTGGTTGGTGCACAGATTTCGGCGGTACCCATATACTACGATAACCGGGCGACTGCAGCGGTGGCATCAAATGACCTCTTCAATGGTAAGAAGAGGACTGTGCGGTTGAAGCACATGACAGTGAATAATCTGATAAAGACTGGAGTCATTGCCGTAATTGATGTTCGGAGTCAGGAGAACCTGGCGGACCCGTTCACCAAGGGTCTCAAGCACCAACTGGTCGAAGACACAACAATCAAAATGGGCTTGAAGACGTTCTGATATTGTGTCTTCGTAATTCTACCATAAAGTTTTATACTATTAGTTCAAAGAGAAATCTATTAGGCATCTACCTTTTGGTTCAAAGAAGGACCATTAACTGGAAGAATATCAGGAACAGTGGGTAGTCCTTTGAGACATTGAGGGGTTACAGACCCAGAACCACTGTTGTCTACTAATTTTTTTATGTAGAACAAGTCATATGGGAGGATGGCTTAGACGCCTTAATGAGTTCTCAGGCATTTTGAATGTCTGGTGTGCTTAACAGGAAGCACGGCAACGCAATACTACAAAAGAGTGTAAGGTCTCCATGCTACAGTGGGTGACACCACCAAGAGGTTCCTCGGTAAGGGTAATGCCTCGGCTTCGCGAGTCATGTCACAATGGTGTAGCACCGCACATAGGCAGATAGCCTAATGCTGTAGAATGAAGAGTGTAGGCAATACTACAAAGAGGCCACCGGTGTCCTCATGTTACAGTGGTATGACAGTACAGAGGTAAAAGATGTAAATCATCGACTAAGCGAGCCATGTCACAGCGGCGTAACACCGCAAGGAAGCGCAAGGCTTCATGCTGGGTAGTTTGGCACTACAAAGAGTATGGGACCTCATGCTACAGTGGCATGACACCACGATGAGGTTTAGCCTCGGTTCTGGGCCATGTCATAGCGGAGTAGCACCGCAAGGAAGCTCGAGGCTTAATGCCAAGGACTCTTTAAAAGAACTCACCTAGAGTGTATGGAAAGGGATATAGGCCGTCTCTTGAGGAAAAACGTGTAGACGCCCAAAATACATACACTAAAACCAGACGTGCACAGGGCCTTTAATGTGCAACCAGAAGCACAGCTGATGTCATTGTGCGAGTGGAAAGAATTGCAGCTATGGTGCAGAATTCAAGACTTAGTCCATTCTTATATCATACTGTTGTTTGACACATGCGAAAAGATTCAAGTCGAAGCGACATCTATCCTAATGCATGATGGACAGTCACTGTAGGGAACGCTCAACCCATATATATAGAGAGAGATATGTGGGGGATTGTTGGTACTGTTTCCTTTGGACTAGTAAAAATAGTCACACATTGGCTACACCACCAAGTAGGTATCTCAATATAATACTTTGTATGAGTTGAGGTGTGCACATAGGGTATGGTGGGGCACATAGGTGCCATGTGGGGGTGTTTTCCTAGAAAAAAAGATTAACTCCTCAAAGAAAATATTTACGTCTTTTGTCATTCTCTTGGAATTATTTCCATAGCAGCTAAGCCCCAAAGGGGCTTAGCGACTCGGACTCGGACTTGGACTCGGGCTCAAGGGCGCAAAGTGGCGCTTTGTTGGCGCACTTTGCACTTAGCACGTCAGCATCGGCACAGGCGCTTGTGCGCATTTGATGTGCTCCCATGCGCTGTCGCATGGAGGGCCGCATGGGCGGTCGCATGGGCTGCCGCATGGGCTGCCGCATGCGCTGCGGCTTGCGCTGCTGCTGCTACGGATATAATTGAACAATTATGGAAAGATAGTCTGTTATTCAGATCCATTTTTTGTGGAATTTGAAACTAATTCGTGCATATCTTTTAGGGATTCGTAATTAATCTGTTTCTATCTTTCCGTAACTGTTGGGCGGCTAGGGTTTTCACCATTTCTCTATAAATACTCTCTTCGTGCCTCTTTGAGAACTTACTTCGAAAATTAGGAGACAAAGAGAGTTGTTGATGCCGCCACCATTGGAGTCCAGGGAGTTCGTGCGAGTCCAGACAGAGGTGACAGTGAGCGTTGGAGAAGTTCTTCTTGAACTTGCTGGTTTCTGGAAGCAGATCGTGTGGGGACGAATCTTGCTTTGAGCAACAGTGATCTTGATCACCCCAGCAAACAAAGTCTCTTCTTCTTCCTCCTCTCTTCTGTGAGTTGTAACTCTGTTCTGTCCGTCTGCAACTGCGATTGCAAGGAAGAACGAGAGGTTCCTTTTCTGGTTTCTTGTAACTGCTAGTTGTAATCATGATCCTTATAGATATTGTTCTTCGTGGAGATCGAGAATAGTCAGAGTGGAAACTTTTGTGTGAACCTCTGATCTCGACCACGCGGTTTTCCATCGTTGATTTAGCCTCGGGAATAACACACATGGAGTATTGTAGTAGAGAGGGGTTAGCCTCTCCTATATATATGTAGCTCCACATCAATAATAAACAAGCTAAGTATTCTACCAAATATTTATTTGGTATCAGAGTCACCCCCCCCCCCTTTCCCAAACCCTAACCCCCTCCACAGCCCCCCCGTTTTCCCTCTTCCGCCACCAACAGCCGCCGGCCAGCAGTCCCCTTCCCCGCCGGCCAGCCCCCTTCCCTCTTCTTCTTCTTCTTCTTCGCTTCTGTGAGTTGTAACTCGGTTATGTCTGTATGCAACTACGATTGCAAGGAAGAACGAGAAGTTTAATTTTCTGATTATCGTTTTTTGTAGCAGCAAGTTGTAGTCGAAATATTAATTATATAGCTGCTAGTTGGATCGAGGTATATCGACGAGGGAACTTTTGTGTGAACTCCTGATCTCGACTACAACTGTCGGTTCTTCCCCCTCCTTCTCGTCAGGCTATACGACCTCGAGTCGAAGTCGTGCACGGGACATGAGTAGCGGCTCTCAGGGACACCGCTGCCACTGAAGGAGGAACAATAGACGTGGAGAGGGCGGCGATCAAAGGTGGAGACGATCTAGATCTGCCACCGTCTTGTTGATGGAAGAGGACAAGAAGAAGACGATGGATACGATCTATGGCAAGCTGACGACTCAAGAGATGAATGCTTTGGTGGATGATCTCTTCTCCAGGAGGCTGACCGAGACTAGCTCCCGTGTTGAACACGCAAATGTGAATCCTTCACCATACAAACTGGAGAAGTTGGAGAAACTGGAGATAAAGTTGAAGGGTACTTCCAACTACTTGAAGTGGTCGTGTCAGGCGATGCGGACTCTGAATGCAAGAGACTTGGTGGGCTATGTGAATGGCCAAACCAAGGCACTTGAAGATCACTCCTCACGGGAGTTTGATGTATGGAAAATCGTCAACAATGTTGTTGATGGATAGTTGACAGCCCCATTGACCGACCAAGTATCAGACAACGTGGAAGCAATGGAGGGTACTGGTAACATTTGGATGACGCTGAGAGACATGTACTCAGGGTCGGACAACCCTATGAGGGTCTTCCAACTACAAGATGAACTTGATAAGGTGGTCCAAGAAGACCACACCATCTCTGAGTATGCGGCTCTGCTGAAGAAGTATTGGTCAGATCTCGACCACTATGATTACATTGGCGTGGAGGATGAGCAAGTGGAACCGGCATTTGCGAAACATTATAAGAAGTTCATGGACTATGTTTCGCGACAGAGGATGATAAAGTTCCTGAAGGGGTTCAACCCATCATTCGAGCAGAGGAGGAATGTCCTACTTGCACAACCTGGACTACCATCACTGGAGGAGGCCATAGCTGCTATGGCACAAGAAGATGCACGACTGAAGCTAATGCCTAGCACTACTAGCTCTTCGGAGAAAAAATCAGCTCTAGCAGTGTTTAACCTAAACCCTTCTGGAGGGGGGAGAATGCTACAACTGTGGAGAACCTGAACATTTTATCAGATTTTGTACGAAACCTCTAAGAGGCCAGTCCAGCGGCCGCAGACGTAGATGTGGAGGGCGTAGGGGTGCCAGAGGAGGCTATGGCAGAGGCAGAGGTAATTATTCTGGAAGGCACACGACAAACCTGACAGAAGAAAAAAATGAGAGTCAATCATCCGATATGACCCCTAGTGAGAGAAAAATACTAGAAATGTAGAGGAGCATGAAGCTTGGAACCAGCCACAGTCGAACCTACACCATTGGGGCATCGACTACAACCACCTCCTGGAGTAACATCACCTACTATGACCATACAAGCACAGGTATACCTGCTCATACCCTTACATCTACCCATAAACTAGGAAGTCTAAATTGGATAATTGACTCTGAGACATCCCGACATGTCACGGGTGTCCATGATGAGTTCGAAGATTACACTCACCTGATAACGCCTGAAAGCATTCAGACTGCTGGTGGTACTTGGACAGAGGTGGGCTGGATGCAGCACTAGTATTACTGGTAGATGAAGCACAACAGGAGGAGCCGCAAAGGACTGTAGAAGCAGAATTATTACTCCAACATCAGCGTATGTGACACTCTTCATTCAGTATACTGAGTCGGATGTATCCCTCTATGTATCAAAAGGCTAATAAGCAAAAGTTTGTTTGTGATGCTTATGAACTTGGAAAACATACCAGAAGCTTGTATGTGAGTTCTGGAAATAGAAGTTTAGCTGTTTTTTATATGATACATTCTGATGTGTGTGGACCTTGTCCTACAACTATTGTTAATGGTATTAAGTGGTTTGTCACCTTTATTGACTGCTACACTTGTGTCACCTGGGTATATCTAATGAAGAGTAAGAGTGATGTATTCACATGCTTTCAAGATTTTTATCGCAGGATTACAACACAATACGGTGCTAAGGTGAAGACTTTGAGGTCTGACAATGGGACAAAATACACCAACAAGGCTATTGAAGAATACTTATCAGCCCATGGGATACATCAGACTTCATGTACCTATACACTAGCTCAGAATGGCGTGGCGGAGCGGAAGAACAGGCACATGTTAGAAGTGGCACGGTCAATGATATTTGCTATGAATATTCCTAAACACTTGTGGGAACATGTCGTGTTGACAGTTGCATATCTCATCAACAGGATGTCCTCTCAGGTGTTAGGATGAAAGACATCGTTGGAGCTGCTTACAGGTGAGAACAAGTACATTGTTCCCCCAAAGGTATTTGAATGTGTCTACTTTGTGAAGGATAATAGGCCTACGGTGGAAAAGTTGAACCATCAGGCAGTGAAGTGCGTCTTTGTTGGCTACTTAGGGACTCAGAAGGGATACTCTTGCTGGAGTCCTGTGGAGTAAAGGCTCTTTGTGAGCATGGACGTTACATTCAGAGAGATGGAACCATACTACCACAATGGTTCCGGTGAAGGCTCCGCATTTGGTGACACACCTAACACATGAGGTGTTAGGAGTGAGGGAAAGATGGGACCAAGCGTGATTGTCGGTCAGTTCCATGACCAATGATGGAAGTTGGTCCAAGAAAACAAGGGGGAGATAGCGAGGGGGAGGAAAATGATGAGGAAGCTCACAATGAGGAGGAAGAAAATGACGCTGCAGTATAGGGGGAGGAACGGACTACAAGAAAATCTACAAAGCACCAAGTCTACAGAAGGAGAAAGCAGTAGTCAACTACTGTGTCTATTGTCCCTACTGTGCCATGTCCCCTGCCTAACCCTGCCCCAACTCCTGAAGATGCACCTCCAGCACCGATTTTCTCTAATTCGGATACGGATCCCTCTGATTCGGATGGTATGATCTCTCCTCCTTGTCATTCTCCTATTTTCTTAAGAAGATATTCTCGCAGTAATGCAGGAAGATTTCCTAATCGTTATGGTTATGAACATGACAACACCCATTTTTTATCCTACTCTAATCTATCCCCTACTTATGGAGCATTCATTGCATCGTTAGACAACACCTATTTGCCTAAGAGTTGGTAGGAAGCGAAGGAAGATCCGAGGTGAAAAGCTGCAATGTTGGAGGAACTTGGGACACTTGAAATGAATGGGACATGGAAACTTTTTCTATTACCTAAAGGAAAGAGAACAGTTGGATGCAAATGGGTCTTCACAGTAAAGGAGACGCCAAAAGGAAAGGTGGAGCGATACAAGGCAAGATTGGTTGCAAAGGGATTCACCCAGTCATATGATATCGACTATGATGAGACATTTGCTCCAGTAGTAAAGATGAGCATTGTAAGAACCCTGATTTCTCTTGCATCAAACCATGGATGGCAACTCTATCAATTGGATGTGAAGAATGCATTTCTTCATGGAGATCTACAAGAGAAAGTATACATGGAGATGCCCCCGAATTTTTGCACGAAGCAGTCAACATGAAAGGTGTGTAAGCTGAAGAAATTATTGTATGGACTCAAGCAATCTCCTCGAGCCTAATTTGAAAGATTCAGGAAGGCTGTCACAGACATGGGATATAGCCAGACCAATGCAGATCACACGGTCTTCTTCCGACATGCGAGAGGCCACGTCACCATACTTGCAGTATATGTAGATGATATAGTGATCACAAGTGATGAGGAGGAGGAGATTTTCCAGCTAAAGTCAAAACTTATCAAGGAATTTGAGGTAAATGACTTGGGAATGATGAGGTATTTTCTCGGGATCGAGGTGACTCGAGGAAGAGATGGGATCGTCCTCTATCAGAGGAAATATGTACTAGATCTGCTTACAGAAACTGGTATGCTGGGATGTCGAACAGCAGTCACTCCAATCGATCAGAAAAATAAGTTGGGGGCAGAGGCAGGAGAGTCGGTTGATCGTAAGAGATATCAGAGACTTGTGGGCAGATTGTTTTATCTAGGCCACTGTTTGATAATAAACGAAAGAAATGAAACTAGGTTTATACGAAACCTTCTCTTTGGTTTACAAACAAGAAGTACAATTAATCCTATACGAGTATGTCAAGTACAAAATTTAATCTGGGTAAATATTGCTATAGGAGTCTGATCTGCGGTCGATCACTTTGTCCCTTGGACCACACGATGATGAAGAAGTGCTGTAGAAGACGGAATAGCTTCAAAGATTGCAAGAGGGAGTGGATGCTCGATGCCAAAATCGTCGATCACTACTCTCTGTCTGTGCTCTTCTCTCTTTGATTTTACAACTTCTCTCCTCAATTCTTCTACCTCTGTTCCGACCTTGTTCGACCTTGGACCTCCGTGGACAGAGGTCTCTATTTATAGGGTTTTAGTGACAGTAACCGTCCAGTCGGCGTAGAAGCCGGACAGTGGAGAGTGTGGCACTTTTTACGCGACGGTTATAATAACTGCCACCCACGTATAAATGATCTTCTGAATCCGCGTGTGACGCGTGTCCCATGATGAGGTAACGCGTATAACCGCTGCGAGGATCACGGCATGCAAGCCACGTAGGTAACTGTCCCTTGCGTAGAAAATGTTGGCGTAGAAGCCAATAACTGTCACCATGGCGTAGAAGCCAAGTAGTTGTCAAGTTGG
The DNA here is from genome assembly GCA_036927795.1 of Iris macrosiphon. Classification (NCBI taxonomy): domain Eukaryota; kingdom Viridiplantae; phylum Streptophyta; class Magnoliopsida; order Asparagales; family Iridaceae; genus Iris; species Iris macrosiphon. Next base: position 33,995,996 of record JAYESA010000010.1, read on the forward strand.
CGTAGAAGCCAAGTAGGCGTAGAAGCCTGATGCTGCATGGATAGGTAGCTAGCGTAAAAGATAGCCGATCCTCCTTCCTTGACTGAGGTCTTGAGCGTATTCTGGACCAAATATCCTTATCACGCACCAATGCAAATATAGCCTGAATTAGCGTATTCCGAGGAGATAGCATACAGCGTACTCCTATAGTTGAAAATAGCCAGGTTGGCGTATTTCAAGGAGATAGCGTACAGCGTGCTCCTATAGCTGAGAATAGCCTGATGGCGTAATATGCAGAGATGATGATGTGGACGTATTAGCCGTAATTATGGCTCCCCCAGTCTTTGAAAATAGAACCAAATCTCGTGCATTAAATGCAGAGATCTGCCCCCATCACGCGCATTAACTGCCGAGACGTGCCTCGAGCTCTGTACGAAGAGCAGCTTTTGACGTGGCGGTTCGTTTTGTCTTTTGCTGAGCGTAAAGGCTCACATCTGCCTATGAAAAACTAGGCAGCGTATTCCCTTGAATGCGTAAAAGCAACTTATATCAAGAAAATGTCACTAAACGATGGTCTGGGTCTCTGTGCCGAATCATCATTACAGTCGTCGTCTGGATAGTTGTGTAGTACTCTTTGTCAGGAGTCAGGTTCACTGCATGATCTGACAGGTTCATTCGAGGAATACGAAGAGTTTCCCGTACAACTTCCTACCGCATTAAAAGCGAGTAGGTTTTACGCCGAAGGGGCGATGTAACAACCTTTTTACGTCGAAGCAGTCTGAAAATACTGCATTACGCGGGCTGTTCTGGAGCTATATTTTACGTTGTACTAGCGATGAAGCTCTGTTGTACGCCGATGGCTCTGAAGTCATGTCTTACGCCACACAGCACCGAAACTCTGCTTTACGAGAATACTGCGTATAATTCTTCAGAGGTTGCTCGGCAGAGGGTTCTTCTGGCTCCCGGTGGGATTCCTCCTCTGTCTTGCCTGACACCTCCTCCATGTAGTCTTGGGTGTACAAAATGGCATCGGAGTAGTAGGATTCTACTCTTTTGAACGGGTTAAGATCAGCAAACTCCGTTTGTACTGTTCCTTGGGCATCTACATATTTGAAGCATTGATGTAGAGTCGAAGGAACGATGTTGTGGTCGTGGATCCATGGTCTGCCCAGCAGAATGTTGTAGGACACCTCTGAATCAATGACATAGCATGTAGCTACTGATCTGAAGTCGCCAATCTGGATCCTCAGACGAATTTTTCCCAACGGCTTACTTTTTCTGGCGTTGAAACCCACGATTGTAGTGGTGGTGTAAGCCAATTCGCTGGTAGGAATCCTCAGCGGTCTGAGCAGACTATGAGGAATGATACTGATCGACGATCCCGGATCTATGTGAATCCGGTCAACCTCCATGGAACCGACGTATCCGGTGTAATAGAGGGGTCTGTCATGCTTGTTATGTTTCAACAGCATGTCATCTTGGGTGAAAGTGATATTCGGGACCACCTCCATCACACTATGGCATTGAGGACATGCCACAGGTTCTTCATCAGGGGACTTGAGTTGGGTCAAGTATGCATCCGCCTGCATTAATGCTTCACTCAGGACTTGACGAATGTCTTTAGAGAGCCTGAGTAGTTCAAAAATGGACAATCTGGCTGGTGTATTAGCCAACTGGGCCTGGATGTCGAAGTTATATGGCTTCTACAAACCTTTGTTTTGAATGTTCTTCAAAGGTTTATCAAAGCGCACTTCTTTTTGCTTGCCCTTGTCCGCCGAAGTTGGTCTCGAAGGACCGGCCTCTGGTATGACAGGTTCCGGTTCTGAAGGCTTGGCAGCTGAAGCGTCTGCAGATGCATCTTCCTGACTTCCTCCATAGTCCTTGAGGTAGGCTTTCCCTGAACGGGTTCCAGTAGCCAATACCTCTTCTTCTGATGTCGAGGATATCGCAACCATATGACATGGTTTACGTTTCGAATTCTTTTTAGACTTAGCTTTAGCAGCTTGAGTCTCTTCCTCGATCTCTGACACCAGATCTGGATGAACCCACGTAATCTCGCCACGCTGGGTAGTTAGGGGTACCAGGTCATGATTTTGACCCCTGGCTGGAGGAAGATTAACAATGTTCATTGTTGTCCGGGAAATGGGTACAACACCATCCGGAACTTCTTGAGGAGGCAGATTGCCAAATTGAAGAGAGATCATGTTGGTTGTGACCGTCTTCTCGCTGTTGCGTAGAGTGATGGCCTTAGCATCGATCAACTCCTGGATTTTTCTCTTTAGTACATAACACGCCTTTGTGGGGTGATGTATGTACCTATGGAAAATGCAGTACTTGGGGTTATTGGTACTGCCGACTTCGCTAGGCCGCTTTACCTCAGGGAGGGTAATCTTGCCGCTTTTGACGAGACACTCGAATATGCTCGGAATATCGTCGTCGTCAAAAGAGTATACTTCAATGGGCCTGGAAGTCCCAGGTTTCGTCTGTGTGGTTGCCACAGTCTTTTGCCTGGACGTATTGATCACCAGAGCTTCTTTTCCTTTGGAACCACGGGGATGGTCGTTGTTGGAGGATGACCTCTTGCCTTTATCAGAGACAGATATCATAATTCCATTATCACTCGCCTTCCGACTGTTGTCTTCAGCGGCCACCACTGAGATGATGAACGAGGGCCAATCATGGAACTGATATGGTCATGTGAACACCGAGATCACTGGCATAAGATTCTTCCTGCAAATGTCCACCAATGCCGAGTCTGAAACTCCGGGAGGCATTTGCAAAGTGGCTTGACGAAAACGTTCGATGAAAGTGTGAACGTTCTCTTTTTTCTTCTGCTTTGCTTCGATGAGAGAGGACATAGACATGTCCATCCCTCCTTCGTAGAATCGCGCGAAGAACAAAGTCTTGAAATCTTCAAAGGAAGTAATGCAGTTGTCCGCAAGACTACGGTACCACTGATAAGCTACTCCCGAGAGACAGCCTTTGAACACTCGAGTGAGAAGGGCGTCATTTCCTTGCAATAACACCGTCATCATACTGAAGTAGTTCATGTACTGGCTCGGTGATGTCTTTCCCTCAAACAAAGCCATAGTCTGTGGTTTGTATTTAGGAGGGAAAGGGATCTCATCCCAGATAGCTGGGTAAGGCTGGTTGATTTCCAATTTCTTGAGCTGATCCTTATGTTTTAAGGCATCAAATTGGGCTTTCAATTCCCGCACTGCCTGCATCGGATCTTCAGCCGGTAAAGGGACCGCGGAGTGGTGAGAGATTGGTTGTATCGTAACTCCAACAGGAGGCAATACATTCTCCGAGTTAGGAAGTGGAGGAGCTGCTGACTCCTGATTTAGAGCAGGCTCCTGATTCGCGTTGGATGGCGGTAAGTCCACCTCCACACGTATCTGAGTCGGAAGGACCGATGCTTGAGCTATAGCAGCTGTGTGTTGAGTCAACATCATCTGGTGCATATTCTCCATCATGGATTGTATCTCTTTCAGAGATGTCTCCAACACAGCGATGCGTTGCTCAGTGCTTCCTGATGGGGAAGCCTCTTCACGTTCATCTTCAATGGCATAGACTCTCATTTCTCTGGATGTCATTGAAGGGTTAGTATAGGTCTCCGTAGAGATTGACTCTATACTTTCAGCGTCTGATTCGGGAAACCGACGACCCCCAGTGTCGGAATCGGAAGAATACGAAGCCGGTTGTCGTGACCTCGAACGGGTGTTTCGGAACACCCCAGCTTCAATGTTCTCAAGGAGTTTGTTGAATCTCCTTTGGCTCGGAGTTCTAGAGGGATGACGTCTTGAATTCGACCTTCCTCTAGGAACGTGTGAAGCCATGTTCACTGATGCATATGTAGGCTCTTCTTCCTGGAAAGACAAAGAGTAGTTCAACCGGTCGAAAACCGACCGTTTTGCTATAGAACAGCAATAATTAACTATAATTTTATGACTATTACAATAGTGCTCCCTAGGAGGCGTAATAGACATGTTGGAAGATTCTCTATCTTTGCGCTTCTGGATCAGAAATTCACGCAAGTCAGGAGGATTAACAGAAGAAGAAGAAGAAGAAGGCTTGTTCCTCCTGTTTACATCAGTTGGCTTGCGGATATTGGGAACCATAACTTTTCCCCTGTCACCCGTATACAGCAGTTCAGTCATCTGAGTAGCAGATGATCCCCGAGGAGTGTGTCTTTCCGCAAACCGAGCCTTCTTTACGCTGAGGGGCTTAACCTGGCATAGTTTAGAATTTTGCTCAGGCTGGCGTAAAACTGAGCAAGCCCTCAATCGGCCATCAGCTTCTCGCGTAATCTGGAGAGCGGGCAGATTCTTTTCTTGCTGGCGTAAAGGCCGAGAAGTTGAGAATTCCGCTGCTTGTTTTTCCTTGCGTAGATTGCAGGGACCATCTGCTGTTCCACGGAGGAAAATTGCATTTTTACGCGCGGAGCGCGTTTGGAATTTCTGATTTGGCGCTGAGGCATTATCAGAAATTTTGTCTGCCACGTCACAGACGGGAGACAGAGTTTTACGCGCAGAGCGCGAAGCAGACTTCTAGATTAGCACTGAGGCATAACCAGAAGCTTTGTCTGCCATGTCACAGACGGGAGACAGATTTTTACGCGCAAAGCGCGGAATAGACTTCTGGACTAGCACTAAGGCATTGCCAGAAGTTTTGTCTGCCATGTCACAGACGGGAGACAGAGTTTTACGCGCGGGGCGCAGAGGTTGCGAAGCTACAACCTTGTTGGTCGGAGAAACCAGAGAGTCAACAGGAATGGTAGGGGATGTCCGGGGCATCCACACCTTACGCAGTTTTCTGTTGTCTTAGACAGAGAGAGAGTGAGAGCTACCCCTTGCTCGAAGCATATCTTCGTAGGCGGATTGATCGAATTGGACGACCAAGGTCTTCTTCATTGATCCTACTGATACTGCATCGTGTTGAGCAATTGCTTTCTCGTCAGATGAGAAAGAGGTCCCCAGCAGAGTCGTCATCTTGTGTTTGATAATAAACGAAAGAAATGAAACTAGGTTTATACGAAACCTTCTCTTTGGTTTACAAACAAGAAGTACAATTAATCCTATACGAGGATCTCATGTACGAAATTTAATCTGGATAAATATTGCTATAGGAGTCTGATCTGCGGTCGATCACTTTGTCCCTTGGACCACACGATGATGAAGAAGTGCTGTAGAAGACGGAATAGCTTCAAAGATTGCAAGAGGGAGTGGATGCTCGATGCCAAAATCGTCGATCACTACTCTCTGTCTGTGCTCTTCTCTCTTTGATTTTACAACTTCTCTCCTCAATTCTTCTACCTCTGTTCCGACCTTGTTCGACCTTGGACCTCCGTGGACAGAGGTCTCTATTTATAGGGTTTTAGTGACAGTAACCGTCCAGTCGGCGTAGAAGCCGGACAGTGGAGAGTGTGGCACTTTTTACGTGGCGGTTATAATAACTGTCACCCACGTATAAATGATCTTCTGAATCAGCGTGTGACGCGTGTCCCATGATGAGGTAACATGTATAACCGCTGCGAGGATCACGACATGCAAGCCACGTAGGTAACTGCCCCTTGCGTAGAAAATGTTGGCGTAGAAGCCAATAACTGTCACCATGGCGTAGAAGCCAAGTAGTTGTCAAGTTGGCGTAGAAGCCAAGTAGGCGTAGAAGCCTGATGCTACATGGATAGGTAGCTAGCGTAAAAGATAGTCGATCCTCCTTCCTTGACTGAGGTCTTGAGCGTATTCTGGACCAAATATCTTTATCACGCACCAATGCAAATATAGCCTGAATTAGCGTATTCCGAGGAGATAGCATACAACGTACTCCTATAGTTAAAAATAGCCAGGTTGGCGTATTTCAAGGAGATAGCGTACAGCGTGCTCCTATAGCTGAGAATAGCCTGGTGGCGTAATATGCAGAGGTGATGATGTGAACGTATTAGCCGTAATTATGGCTCCCCCAGTCTTTGAAAATAGAACCAAATCTCGTGCATTAAATGCAGAGATCTGCCCCCATCACGCGCATTAACTGCCGAGACGTGCCTCGAGCTCTGTACGAAGAGCAGCTTTTGACGTGGCGGTTCGTTTTGTCTTTTGCTGAGCGTAAAGGCTCACATCTGCCTGTGAAAAACTAGGCAGCGTATTCCCTTGAATGCGTAAAAGCAACTTATATCAAGGAAATGTCACTAAACGACGGTCTGGGTCTCTGTGCCGAATCATCATTACAGCCGTCGTCTGGATAGTTGTGTAGTACTCTTTGTCAGGAGTCAGGTTCACTGTATGATCTGACAGGTTTATTCGAGGAATACGAAGAGTTCCCCGTACAACTTCCCACCGCATTAAAAGCGAGTAGGTTTTACGCCGAAGGGGCGATGTAACAACCTTTTTATGCCGAAGCAGTCTAAAAATACTGCATTACGCGGGCTGTTCTGGAGCTATATTTTATGCTGTACTAGCGATGAAGCTCTGTTGTACGCAGATGGCTCTGAAGTCATGTCTTACGCCACACAGCACTGAAACTCTGCTTTACGAGAATACTGCGTATAATTCTTCAGCGTATTTTTTTTCATGCGTCTACAGCCACACGTCCTGATATCCCATTTGGTGTGAGTGTAGTGAGTCGCTACATGCATGATCCAAGGAAGAGCCACATGGATGCAGTTTTCTATATTCTGAGATATCTGAAGAGGGCTCCTGGAAGAGGGCTATGGTTCAAGAACAACGGACACATGGGTGTTGATGGGTACTGCGATGCAGATTGGGCAAGATGCATGGACGACAAACGGTCTATCTCAGGTTACTATGTCTTTGTGGGGGGGTAACCTAGTCTCATGGAGAAGCAAGAAGTCTGTGGTAGCACGATCAACCACTGAAGCAGAATATAGAGCTATGGCTCTGGGAGTGTCAGAGTTGTTGTGGATAAAAGCACTGCTAACAGAGTTGAAGCTGGATCAGGGAACACCATTACGTCTTCTGAGTGACAGTCAAGCTGCACTAAGTATAGCTAACAATCCAGTTCAGCATGACAGAACAAAGCACATCGAGATCGATCGGCTCTTCATCAAAGAGAAGCTAGAGAAAGGGATATTAAAGCTCGATCATGTTCGCTCAGAAGAGCAAGTCGCAGATTGTCTTACTAAGGGTCTTATCATTGAGTCTTTCTAAACTATGTGACAAGATGGGGATGATTGATATCTATCATCCATCTTGAGGGGGAGCGTTGAGAGTATTAAAGGGTTTTAGTCCCACATGGAGTAGAGTAGTAGAGAGAGGGGTTAGTCTCTCATATATATATATGTAGCTCCACATCAATAATAAGCAAGACAAGTATTCTACTAAATATCTATTATCGCAATAAGTGAATGTTCTAAAGATAATGGCATCTAGTTTATTGGTACTTGTCATCTAATGATTCCTATATACATAGGGCAAGCGGAGATAAGAAAGATAAGGACAGTTGTCGTGCGGGGATATTCAGGATCCTCTTATGCGCGATAAGATACTCTTAATCTCTTTTCCGAACATCCACTACATGATCATTAATGTATTTAACAAATCTTAGTAAAAGAAAGAAAGAAAACAAGGAACCAAAAAATGAACCTACAATGATCCAAAGGTAACATGTTAGTTATAACCACCAACTCACTCTTGCTCATTATTGTAGGATTATGAGTAAACATGTCATATGTAAGAAAAGAAGGGACAAATAAGGAACCAAACGAACCTACTAGGGTAACATGTCCGACGTAAGTCCCCTCCCCCAAATTCCTTTGTGTTTTTTTGTTTACATAATCTTCTTTATTACATAATACTTATTGGATGAGTCTTAGCTGAAAGCATGACTGATACAAAATGCTCTAAAACCATTCATGTTCATCAATGATGCTCGACACTTCTATACTCTCAATCTGTTGTGTTGGAACGGGGCCTATGTGGGTGTCCCTTATGTGGATGCACCATGTATCCCAACATATCATATAACCAATTGAATAACGAGGATAGGATGTTATCCTAATCCAATTCATTATGAGGATAAAGATGATATCTATGTGATTGCATCTCCCTCTCTCTTATATATGCGAGAGGGAGTCTAACCTCCACACTTTCCCCATCCCAGAACCACCAGGAACGAAGTTCATAGAATCATAACTAAGCTTATAATTCAAAATTGGCTTCATAGTAAAATTTTCCATCTTTTACTTTACCTGCATCGATGTGGAATAGAATTCCTTTGCCTTTGCTATCTTTCCTTTAGAGAGTTTTAGCCTCAGTTTATGGACGTGAAAAACATGGATAGAGTTTGAGGGATAATCTTCGCCATTCATTTGGAAAATAACCACCTGCACAGCAACATGACATACGTTTCCAGGGGTAAACATTTCATGAAAAGGTCAGTAAATTAAATATTTTGTTCCAAGAAAAAATGTAAAAGTAAAATGCCCCTTAAAATTAAGTAGAAATTACTTGAATTATTTATTATCTATCCGGCCATTATGATGGAACTAAAGCAGGCGGAAACTTAATGCAATGCATAACAAGGACAAAATGAAAATATTTCTCCAGTAACCAGGTTAATGCAAAAAGCAAAGACCGCTCATATGTGAGAAATATTGAACTTAGAGAAGTGGATGATAAAATTGCCAGTTCCTTCACCTCAAAGTTGCAACAACAGTTGCTTCAGCTGATCCCATGAAACATTATATAGCTTGACGAATTTTGTCTCTACCGAAAACAAAGCTAAATACCAATACTTCGCCTGAGAGTTGCAACAACAGTTGCTTCAGCTAAACAATTGTAGGAGAGAACTCAATTTGTCTTAGAAAAGACCTGATACTACCTCATGTTAGTATATGCATGCCCCTTGAGTTCCGTATATAGGTTTTCATGAGGATGTTCATCTACTTGAAACATCACTACCAAGGTTTCACAAGGAGGCAATCATGAGAATTATCAACTACTTGATACATTGTCGAGAATCAGGTTTACTATTTAGCAATCATGGACAAGTGAGAAGAGAGGGTTATATGATGTTGATTAGGCAGGTTCTTAGCATCTCTAGAAATTGTGTTGAGCAGTGAAGCAAAATGTGGAGGATCAACCACACTTCTGTGCATCGGTCCAACAAAGGTCACTGGTGAATGGCATTTCGGAATTATTATGGCCACAAAACCTTCTCGTAGACATTTAGATTCCTAACTAGTGCCAAGGAAGCCTTATTCTGACAAGATAGAACTAAACACATTGCAGTAAATTATGGTGCAAGGAAACGAATATGACACTACACATTATGGACATGCTGACATGGACACAACCTATTTTGGTGTACTCTAATGTATTTTGAGCATTTGGTGTCTGTGCTTCCTAGCAGTAAATAGACATTTCATCAGGAAGAGAGTTGTCACAAAGGAAATTCTTCAATTTGCAGGTGAACTTTTCTGGAGGGATTGTTTAAGCCTTGATTCTGGTTCATACTACTCAAGTAACATCTTTGATGTCCATGCTCCACTTGAGGGAGAGTGTTCAAATGCAGATATGAGAAGTGAGCTTTATTTATGTGTAATATGTAAAAGTTTCAGTTAAGTCGAGATATATACCTGTCATCTATGGCTTGGCTGGATTTTGTTCCCCTCAATATCATCTCTCCATACTACATTATGATTAGGTACTCTCATCTAAAGTGATGGGATAACTTAAATAAATGTTTAGCATATGCATCAATTTTAATTTAGTTTGCCACCTCCATTTTTCATTCTTCTTTTGTAGCTGATTCAACATCATCAAGCATATTAAAGTTCAATAATTTCTAAAACTAAAATTAAGTTTAACATTTTTTATATCACTTTTGTAAACGATGAAGCATAGTGACTCAGCACTTGAGCAATGTAGATAGCATCAATTGTTTAATTGTATTTAACATAACTTCCAACTAGTCAGATATTGAAAATGTCATATGTAAATGTTAGAGAGAAAGAAAAGATGAAGTCGTACATTGAACTCTGTTTCAGTTTTTCGTAGAAGGGCCTCTACATAGCTTCCCAATCCTGCAGCTGTTGAGCATATTAAAGTAAATACCTTTAACTAAGATTCATTAAAAGATAATGGATTATAAATCAATAGAATTAAGGATATAGATAAATGATTAGGATTAACAATTTTGACTCTTAACATGACAGGATGAGTATGAAGTCTATCTAAATATCAATTAGTGAAGAACAACAATCTCCAAAACATCCCATTTTTGGGACATACTGCCACAAATTCTAAGCATGTCTAGAAATTGTGAATTAGCCATATTCCGTTGCAAGGCATATAAAGATTAATCAGAAGCCAGATAAACATATGGCATGCATTGTCATAAAAGTATTTCGTCTCGTCATTTATATATAAACTAGTATATATGCACGTGTCTTGCACATATTTCACACTATTTGGAAAGAGCAAACAAAAGTTTTTCATTTTTACTACTTGAGAAGAGCAAAACCCAATAATTTTTTACATCTTGGGAAAGAGCAAACAACAATCCCTTTTAAAAAAAAATCACACGTAATTACCTAACCACCCATGTTAGATTTAATAAACAATTTTAAGTAGTAAACATAGATAACAGTATTTTAGGAACAAAAACTTCCACGGTGAAGCCTCACTTTCCTTATTATATAGTAGTATAGATAAACAAATATATATAGCATTATCATATTATTTGGCTTAATTGATCTTCAATATGATATTATGATGTTTATTCTGGGTAGTACCATATAAATGATTCTATATATGAAATTCTTATACTTTTAGAGTAGCCTTATTAGGCATTGCACCAAGTTAGATGGTTTTGGTGGAATGTTTTATGATTCTTATCATTTTTAGTTAAAACTATAGGACTATTGATTCTAAAGATATTTATGTCATATGCTTATGTTTTCACAATTGTGGACTGCAATGTAAAGCATAAGTGGCCCATGTAATCTTCCAAGTGTTAAGGCCTTGGTTCTTTAAGAGTGCCTAGCTGCTTTGCCAACATTAAGTATAGGCAGTCCATTCCAGCATAATCTCGTAGCTCGCCAACATTAGGTATATACAATCAACTCCAGCATAATATCATAACGTAAAGGAGGCACAAAGCCAGCAGAAGCTATATGGAAAGAATTGAACTTTATATGCATTATCCTCAAGGCTTTGCATTCAACTTGCTATTTCATAGAGTGGAAAGTCTCACAGGTAAGATATATGTTCAAGAGAACTCTTTTAAGTCAAGAGTATAAAAAGATTATGACGAAAGGAAAACAAAGAATCTAACCAGGATCGATGGGACCAGTGGTTGTCACTGTTGCTCTTTCGTCACCAAATACTATATCTGCTTGCAAGAAACGTCCAACATCCGATGGCTCTGGAGCATATATTAATTTTGTTGCCCCTGCAGATTTTTCAAGGTGATGGAGGGGTCATAAATTTATTTAGCAAAGTCCCAAATGGTGAACATACACTAGTAAAAACACTAGTACATTTAAATGTATGCAATAACCTTGGAAGCCTGAAAACAATTACTGGTTTTTCATACAACAGACACAAGTGAAGAAGTTTTTAATAAAATTATTAGCATGAAAGAACATAAACTAATTTAGCCATTCAGATTGTACTATAAAATATCACATAAAAAGTAACTTCATTGCTACCACATGATCAAGTTATAAACTTGACAAGTAAAATGAACAAGTAATAAATGTAGATGAATCATTCCTGAGTTAGGTAGTATAAGATGGGACAGTTTTAAGTAAAGAAACAAATATGTAACGTGAGTCACCTGAAATTAGTTCTTTCTTGCTTCCCCCAGGTTGTACACGATACCACTGAATAGAACAACTTGATATTTCAGGAGCACCATGCATTTGAGGAATAATGCCCAAACATGAGCCTAAACTTTCAAGACCCTCTAACTCATACAAACTAGATTTACTTTCCTCAAGCCTTTTGTTCATTTCGAGCTGGAAAAAAAATTAATAAGAGATAAAAATGTATTAGAAATAATCTAAAAAATCAGCAATGTTTACTATAGATGAATCAGAGAGTAAACTATATTCATATCAATCATCCATCCACTAGTTTCTTTTTAATGAACTAGGTTTTAGATTAGAAATCAGTAACTAAATTATCATAAAGTTGGGTTTTGTTGTCAGTTTCAGGCTTGTGAAGGAAAGGAGTTTTAACTGTTTTACCAGAATTAAATGACCATGTGACCAAAGGAAAATGGAACTTAAAATAACAAGCAAGTTTGCGTTTGAATAGTATATATAGTCCATATATTTGAAAGTACAGAAAGAAATCTAGACAATGACGCTCATGAGCATCTATGCCACAGAAAGCCATGCAAGAAGAGATGCATTGGAGAGTAGAGACAGGTCTAAACACAATAATTAAAGGTCTACTTAGAAATCATACTAGTTTATTTCAAATCAAATTAACAAATATATGCAGCAACTAAAAGTGAACTGCAGAAAAGTTCAAATCTACAAAATCCTGGTGACTAGCTAAATTCTACAGATGGAAGCTTCTAATAAAAAGATAACCTCTTTACGAAGCTGAATTGAATGGTGAGACTTCTCCTCTAGGCGTGTCCGTAATGCTTTAAGTTCATGTTCCATGTCAACTACCTGTAGAATGATTTCAGCATTTCATCAAATCGAAAATAGCCAACAAAACTAACTAGCATGCATTATAAGTATTGCTACTAGGAGAAATAAACTTAATTCAAATTTAATTAGACAAACTATTAGAAACAATCATAGTAAAGATTATGCTATTATGAGAATGTCCAGATGTGTGGGGATCCTGGTTTATGAAAACTCACCCTGCTTGGCTGATGAAGCATCTTAATTCTTCTAGCCTCGTGTGCTTCTCTTTTTAGTTCCTCTCGATCCTTTTTTCCCACAAAATTGAGTAAGTTAATTACAAAGAGAAAAATTCATATGACAGGAGAACAATCTTTTAGATGATACAGTGGGAAACAAAATATATCTGGGATTATCTTGTCGAACAAGACTAAAGATAACCCAGTGTCGCTAAATCTTTTCCTTCGTAGTGACAATAAAAAGTATACACATAGTAATCTGAGGGAACAACATATTGGAATAACTTTTGCCTTGAATGTATCAATAAACATCATATGCTTAATAATCTAAGGAGGATACAACATTTTAGTCTCAAATTTTGTGTCGAATGCATTAATAAACATCATAGATTCATCTGGATAATAATCTAAGGAGTGCACAACATTTTTAGTTGAACTTTGGCCTCGAATGTATCAATAAACATCAGTTGTTGAATTATAAACATAAGATGATAGGTGGTGTCGGGCACTTTTTAGAACACTACAAGCAAGCAAGTTGGGCTGATGCTCTATATCCATGACAGATTGCTCTCAAGTGGAACTGACTAACCAAAGTTTAAAAATGAAAGGGCAATTCGTAATCTTGGTAAATTTGCGTGGGAACTATCACTTTAAGGGTCTACAGAGAGGAAGAAGGTTAGGATCTAAAAATACAGAAAAGTCACAGACATGAGAGTGTTGGCCTCATAACCAAAGTATGATAAAGTAAAATTTCTTTCGCCTTTGGTAGTGGACGTAACACAATATCAAAAAGGGGCATCCCTGTGCCATGGTGATCCCGCTACTGCATGGCTTGAGAAGGATCAAGATTTATCCAGTCTTATCCTCAAACTATATGGAGAGGTTGTTTCTGCGACTCGAACCAGCATCCTCTGTAGTGCAAGCACCAAGCCTTATTGTCGTGTCAAGAGACCCTCACATAAACACAACACTGAACCACATATTGTATATTCTGTCTTCTTCATCGTTGTCGTTTCAGTTTCTATACCAAGAATGCTCAAAGTCAAACCTTAATCAACAATCTTCTTCTCCCCTCCATCTTCATTCAATTTTGTCAAAACCCTTTTGAATTCTCAATGATGTTTGAGGGTTTCCTTTTCATGTCCAAAAGTATGAATCCCTCTTCTTAACCAAGTCTCTCTTTTTTTCTATACAATGTACTCACACTATATACCTTAGAAGCAAGAAGCGGGAGCGGAGGCATGGGGGTTGCGGAAGCGTGGGAGCGCAACTACTTGGAAGAGCCTAAAGTTAGAAGCATGAAGGGAGCGTGCGCTAATAAATTTTTTATGTTTATTAATTTTTGTTATCAAAATTTATAGATATCTTAATATTTATTAGAATTTATAAAGTTCAGTTCAAAGTTATAGAAAAATTATTCGCATGGTAATTTTTATGATGTCAAGGTAAGTAATATTTAGTTTCTTATTACTTTGATGAACGTGTATTAAAAAATCTCCAACTTTCTTCCCAAAATTTATGTCCGCTTTTAAACTTATAGTCCTGTTATAGGAAGCGCTCATGTCGTCGGGAAAACAAGCTCCCGTCGTCGGAGAAATTAGCTCATCGGTAAGAACCGTTGAATCGAGGTTCTTACTGAGATTCGTTGACCTCCTAGAAGTTTCTGGCTTCTAAGGTATAGACACATAATGAAAAATAAAAGACCAATATTATCTATAAGCCTCTAAAAAAGGGGGTCGTCCGAAATTGAAAGGTATATACACTATATATCATATATGACGCCTTAGTGATATTTATGATGAACATGCCCTAGTTAACTTTTCGATAAATTACTAATTGCTGCATAAAGAAGAGATTGTACAAACTTGTTTCTTTGTGCTTCTTGATATCGCTTCTTGTTCACGAAGGGCCAGTTCAATTCTTTGCACTGCTTGTTTAGCACTCTGAATTTCTCCACGAGCATAAGCTCTTTCCTCCTCTACCACTTTCTTGGCATCTTCTGAAGCCTGTAATCAAAACAACACCATGAAACCTAGTATCATAACAACTAAGAATTAAAAATAACATTATTGAATTAGAAGGGGGGGAAATGAATGGAGAATTAGCTAACAAAATCCAATTGCAAGTCTTCACTATACCTGTGAAATAGGGTGCACTAGATGACTTACCTTCATGTAAACAACTAATTGATAACATATAAATATAACACCTGTATTTGCATTGCATATGTAGGTAACTTCAGATGTATGCACTTGGATCTCAAGTGCTTGATAGGATAGCCTCGTTCACATATGGCTAAGCAAGAAAGTTTTAACTTTCCTAAAGAATGAAGAAACCACTAGGTCATTAGTGTTTGGATAACCCATATATCATATAACATGTAATATACCTGACAGTATCGATTTGCTTGTATAACCCTGCTAAGCGGTTCCTTCCTCCTAAGTTTCTAACACCACTCTTGTCAGGAACATGTCCCATCATCACCATAGCTAAAAGTTCTGTGTTGGGAATTTTTCGACAAGGGTTTCAAAGTTCAAAGTTTGGGGAGATATCCAGAAAATAAAGCAGAAGTCTGAAAAATAGTTTAGAAGAGTTTATGCAGTAAAAATTAATATTTTAGGTTTCTTTAAAAAAAATGTATTTAAATACATCAAAACAGACCTGTAAGCTTTTATCCATCATATCACCAAACGGTTTGCAAACTATTTGTCAATATCACTAACTTAGGATTCTTTGGTTTGAGCTATTAAAAGTTTCAAACTGACCCATGGTTGATTCCATGGAGCTGGTTTTGTAACAAAAAGATTTATATTTTCTTAAAGAAAAGAACACAAAATATAAAAGGTAATGGTACTGTAATAAAAGAAGTATAAACGATTTGCTAACCTGGGTTATTCACGGGTGTTGGTGATAGAATTGGGAAAATGTAATGGATTAGAGCGGAATAGAATGAATACATATTCCCATGGTTGGGTATATATCATAGTTCACAGTATCGACCGATACGGCCGATATCGGTATGATTTTAGTGTCGGGCGATAAGATCCGACAGATACAGGTACGATTTTGGCATGTCCTAATCCGATATCGACTGCTATTGATACTGGCGGATAACGAAGTTAGGTTCTCTTTTCCAGTCAATTTGACAGAGAAAAGTTGAACAAAAAATTGAAAATTGAAAAAATAGTGTCAAACACAATAATCCAGTCGTGCCCAATATAGAAATTCAAAATTATTTATTGTGGTCGACTATGTTAAAGGCAAATAAATAAACATTGTAAGTGAATATTATTCCATTTAAAACTAACGATGAACAAGATATATATATATATATATATATATATATATATATATATATATATATATATATATAAATCTAAATGTATAAAATATTCTTTTTAGTTTTTTTTTTAAATTATCATTTTTTTGCTTTTTGAAACAAAGAACCCAATACTCCAATTCGAAACTGCTAAAACCGTCGATACTGATACTCATAGGAAGGGTCCGAAACCGATTCGAATAACGATATTTAGAACCTTGGTATATATACCCCATCGGCTGGCTGGCGGCAGTCTTGCCATATGGTCGATGTGGGACTACACTGTTTGTCTTTATTGGTATATTAGAATATTCTTGTTATATTTGTTGGTATATTAGAATATTCTTGTTATATTTGTTAGGATATTAGAATATTCTACAGGAGATTTTAATGGGGTATTAATGTAAGATGAAGGATTGTAAGGCTATAAATAGCAAAGAGATTATCAATAAAAAATATAATTACTCCAAAATATTCTACATGGTATCAGAGCTCAAACCCTAGTCATCACCTCCCAAGCCCTAACCGCTCACCCGCCACAACCGTCGCCGCTCGCCCGCCACCACCACTGCGAAGCCGCGACTCCCACGGAGCCTTCTGTCGCGGTTCCTGGCGTCTCCTACGGGTCGTTCCAGACGTTGACATCGAAGGCCTAGATCTGATGGGGGAGAGACATGATCGGGTCTAGGAGAGGACGAAGAGGACGAACGTGAATCGTGGGACGGGTGTAAGGTGATCGGAGAAGAGGAGGATCGATGGAGGAGATCATCAAAAAGTTGGACTCTACGGAGGTCGCAACGTTGATGAAGCTGATGAAACTGTCGGCTGGTGAGAGCGCGACACGAATATTGGTGAAGTTGGAGCTTCCATCCATCGATCTGAAGCTTGATGGACCGGCCACCTGCTTGAGTTGGTCACGACGGGTGAGGAGAACCCTCGCAGGGAAGAACCTGGAGGGTTTCTTGTCAGGAGAGAAGACAGAGCCGGATGAGGGCTCGGCAGGACCGACGAGTGAAAGTCCACTCATATGGTGGTATACATTTGGCTCATCAATTCTTTAGTCCAGTCGATCGCCGCCACAGTGGATGGCCTTGAGATGGTGAAAGACGTGTGGAAGAAGTTGAGGAGAACCTACTATGGTGTGGGAAATAACTTGAGGGTTTTTGAGATCAAGGGAAAAAATCGACGATACCGTACAGGGAGAGAAGACGGTATAGGAGTATGCTACGGAGTTGGAGCATCTGTGGTTGGATTATGATCACTTCTCAGATCGGACGAGCTGCGAGGACCCGAAGTGTAAGGAGAGACATATATGTCTGCAGGAGAGGACGATGAAGTTTCTTAAGAGGCTGGCCGCAGTGTTTGCTCAGAGGACAGCACTACTTCTAGTCCAACCGAAGATTCCTACACTTGAGGAGGCTATCTCGGCCATGATCCAGGAGGAGACTCGTATCAAGCTATAGGCAGGGACAAGTGGTCCTCCTGAAGTGAAGACAGTACTGGCGGTTGCCAATTCAGGCGGCACAGGACCTAAGGGAGACCCCCGGCAGTGTTACAACTGCGGTGAGGTGGGCTATCTGAGGTATGCTTGCACCAAATCACCCAAGGAGGGAGATTCAGGTGGCAGACGTGGACAGTTTGGAGGACGTGATCGTGGTCGTGGGGGTCGACGGGGTGGTCGAGGAGGTTATCGGGTCAACTTGCTGGTAGCATGAGGAGAGGAGGGAGCTAATGGTGCATATACTGAGGAGGATCAGGCACTACTGGGCATGCTGGAAGTACTCAGGAGAAAGTAGAGAGCTTCAAGCGATAGAGACAGGAGGAGTGGGACTGAGGAGGCGTCCACCTCAGTCTTCGCCAGAGGCAACGCTGCCATGTATGCCCATCCATCGGAAGGTACTGATGACTCACTCGTCCTTGCATCTATGTCTTCCCTTAGATCTTCGGACTGGATTGTCGGTTCGGGTGCATCTCGACATGTGACAGGAAATGCTAGTGAGTTCTCTTCCTACACTCACCTAGCATCTGCAGATAGCATTCAAACAGCCGATGGTACTTTCCAGCCAGTGGTCGGTAAGGGTACTGTCGAATGTACATGTTCAGTAAGATTATCCAATATTTTACATGCTTTTTTTCAGTCAGTCTTTTGTCCATTAGTTCTATGATCCTCCAACTAAAATGCATTGTCTCTTTTGATATTCCTAAGGTGATCTTCCAAGAGAAGGAGACGGGACGAAGACTTGGGACTGGCACTTGGCATGATGGACTGTGGTACCTAAATCGAGAAGGACTGGATTCGGCCTTGGTGTCTGTGGCAGAAAGGGCAGGAATAGGAGAACCAAAGATGAGTGCCAAGGATACACTGATACTCCATCACAGGCGGTTGAGGCACTCCTCTTTTCGTATTTTGAGTAGGTTGTATCCATCTATTTATGAGAAGGCAAATAAGGAGAAACTAGTATGTGATGCATGTGATTTAGGCAAACTTACTAGGAGCTCATACGTTGGTGCGGGTCTTCTGTTTTTTATATTATATATTCTGATGTCTGGGGGCCGTGCGCCACAACTACTATGAATGGTTAAGAATATTTTATTTCTTTTAATTATTGTTCCTCTCGCGTCACATGGCTGTATTTGATGAAGAATAAGAGTGAGGTCTTTGCCTGTTTCCGAGACTTTCATAAACATGTCCAAACTCGGTACAGAACAGTGGTGAAGGTACTAAGGTCTGACAATGGAACAGAGTATACCAACAAAGCACTTAAGGAATACATGTCAGCCCAAGGGATACAGCATCAGACCACCTGTGCATACACACCAGCACAGAATGGAGTGGCAGAAAGGAAGAACAGACACTTTCTGGAGGTGACAAGGAGCATGATGATCGTCATGAATGTCCCACAGAGTCTGTGGGGACATGCAGTGTTGACAGCAGCTCGATTGATCAACAGGATGCCCTCGAAGGTACTGGGATGAAAGTCTCAACGTGAGATATTGCAAGAAAATAATAGTAGGATACTCCCACTAAAGGTGTTTGACTGCGTATATTTTGTGAAGGACAACAGACCGTTTGTTGGAAAACTTGACCCCAGAGCAGTCAGGTGTGTATTCGTGGGCTATTCGGCGACTCAGAAGGGGTAAGTGTACTGGAGCCCAGTAGAGAAGAAGTTTATGAGCATGGATGTTGAGAAGAAGAAGTTTGTGAGCATGGATGTTCACTTCAGGGAGTTTGAGCCATACTACCGTCAGGAGGGAACCTCATCCATGAGCAACTCACCTGATACTGAGAGTATGAGGCGAGAGAGGAAGATTGGTGAGAGTGTGGTGACTGATTTAGGAGTATGGCATGGAGGAACGTTTCAGGAGGAACAGGAGAGTGAAGAGGAACATGGGGAGGCGATGAGAGGTGTTAGGCCCACGGCTCAGGGGGAGTTACTTACCTACAGCAGAAAAGGGAAGCAAACTGCAGGACCAGTACCTATAGTGCCAGTGTGAAGTCTCTTGTCTGCGTCCGTCTCAACTCCTGAGACACCTACACCACCACCACCAGATTCTCCTTCAGGTAATGTCATTCTTTCTACTACTCCTACACCATTATCAGTACGAAGGGCCACTAGCAGCAATGCGAAAAATCCTCCTGATAGATATGGTTAGGACCTTGCTCAGTTTGTTTCATATAATATCTCTTCTTCTCATTGAGCATTCATTGCATCTTTGGATAATATTACTATGATGAGACCTTTGCACCAGTGGCAAAGATGAGCACCGTCAGGATCCTGATTTCTTTGGCAGCGAATGGTGGATGAAAGCTATACCAATTGGATGTGAAGAATACGTTTCTTCATGGGGATCTAGTGGAGGAAGTGTACATGGAGATACCACCAGAATTCTACGCGGATATGACAGTGGACAAGGTCTGCAGGTTGAAGAAGTCCCTCTATGGACTGAAGCAGTCTCCTCGAGCGTGGTTTGACAGATTCAGGAGGGTGATGATAGGGATGGGATATCAGCAGATCTCTGCTGATCATATTGTGTTCTTCCGTCGGAGTGGAGGCCACATCAATATGCTTGCGGTGTATGTGAACGATATGATTATCACAGGAGATGATGAGCAGGAGATTGCCCGACTTAAGGGGAAGCTTGGCAAGGAGTTCGAGGTGAAGGACCTTGGCCTTCTTCGATACTTCCTTGGAATTAAGATTGCTCGAAAAGCAGAGGAAATTATTCTTTCTCAGAGAAAGTATGCTCTGGACCTTCTCATAGAGACAGGGATATTGGGATGCAGACATGCCGCGACGCCGATCAACCAGGGGTTCAAGCTGTGTGCTGAGGCTGGAGAACCAGTTAACTGAGACAGATACCAGAGACTGGTGGGTAAGTTGATCTATCTGAGCCACACACGTCATGATATCTGCTTTGCAGTGAGTGTGGTGAATCGCTACATGCATGACCCAAGGAAGGGTCATATGGATGCAGTGTACCAGATTCTGAGATACTTGAAGGGTGCCCCCGGAAAGGGGTTGATATTCAGAAAGAATGATCACTTGAGCATCGAGGGCGACTGTGACTCTGACTGGGCTAGTTGTACTGATGACGGGATGTCTACCTCGGGCTATTGCATATTTGTAGGAGGCAACTTGGTCTCTTGGAGGAGTAAGAAGCAGTCGGTGGTGGCCAGATCGACAGCTGAAGCGGAGTACAGAGCTTAGGGGTGCAAACGAGCCAAGCCGAGCCAAGCTTTTATAAGCTTGAGCTTGGCTTGATTAGAATTAACCGAGCTCGAGCTCGAACTCGAGCTTGATAATTTTTTTATTTTAGAGCTTGAGCTTGGCTCGAGCTCGTTTATATTAAGCTTGAGCTTGGCTTGGTTTGAGCTCGAGCTTGGCTTGATAAGCAAGCTTGATTCAAGCTTGATAAACAAGCTTGATAAGCTCAAACTTAAGCTCGTTAAGCTTGATTTTGAGCTTGTTCAGCTTTTTTTCAAGCTCATTAAGCTTGATTTTGAGCTTAACGAACTTGATTTCAAGCTAGTTAGGCTTGAATTCAAGTACCTATAATATTAACAATTTATTTATAAAAATTTAATTTAAAAAGTTCCTTAATATCAATTATTAAGGACATAATTATATACAATGCACACAACCATATTGTTATACAAACATGCATAAAATTAGAATTCAACAAAGAACAAATTTAAATTTAAATAACAAAATAAATTTGTAAACTGCCAGCAACGAGCTCCTAAACGAGCTTCTAAACGAGCCAGCTTACGAGTCAGCTCGCAAGCTTCTAAACGAACCAGCTCGCGAGCTCAAACGAGCCGAATACTTCTAAGCTTGAGCTTGGCTCGTTTATTAAACGAGCTCGAAAATGAAGCTTGAGCTTGGC
This sequence comes from Iris macrosiphon, assembly GCA_036927795.1. Classification (NCBI taxonomy): domain Eukaryota; kingdom Viridiplantae; phylum Streptophyta; class Magnoliopsida; order Asparagales; family Iridaceae; genus Iris; species Iris macrosiphon. Next base: position 34,017,525 of record JAYESA010000010.1, read on the forward strand.
TTGTTTACTAAACGAACCGAGCTCAAACGAGCTTTTATCAAGCCGAGCTTCGAGCAGCTTGCGAACGGCTTGGCTCGTTTGCAGCCCTAACAGAGCTATGGCCTTAGGAGTTGCAGAGCTGCTATGACTGAAGAGTATGATGGTGGAGCTGAAGCTGGATCAAGGAGCTAAGATGAAGTTGTGGTGTGACAACCAGTCAGCCATCAGTATCGCCAACAATCCAGTGCAGCATGACAGGACCAAACACATCGAGATCGATAGGTTCTTCATCAAGGAGAAGTTGGACCATGGACTACTGGAGCTAGGTCATCTTCCAACCAAGGAGCAGGTAGCAGACAGTATGACCGAGGGATTTAGCTCTACAGATATGATTAGAGGATGTGACAAGATGGACTTAGTGAATATCTTTCGTCCATCTTGAGGAGGAGTATTGGTATATTAGAATATTCTTGGTATATTAGAATATTCTTGATATATTTGTTGGGATATTAGAATATTCTACAGGAGTTTTTAATGGGGTATTAATGTAAGATAAATATTTTAAGGCTATAAATAGCCAAGAGATTATTAATAAAAAATATAACAATTACTCCAAAATATTCTACAATCTCTAACAGTTGGGGCTCAAAGTGTATATCAGGCTCAAAAAACTAAAAATTGTATTAAGTAAGAAAAGATATTGGTTACTTAATTATGTGCAATATCAACTAGATATCTCATCTAGGTGATACTGCACAAATTTAAGGAAATATAGATGAATAGAAAGATGGGAGGCTCCAGCTGGCTTGACAGAAAGGTTTGGAATTTCCTTTCTAGAAGATGAGGATTCGAGCCATGACCTCTCCATAAAACCGGATTAGCATTAGTCACCGCCCACCCCAGACCCAGTAATAACATGAGCGTCTTAACCTATGTTGCAAGAATACGGACACAACACACATGGAATACGAACATTTTCAAATAACTACAGTAGTAGTTACCTATGTTACATGAATGAGTACACGGGTACGGACATGATACAGATACAGACAGAGACCGTTTTGTCATGTTTGTGCAACATATTTGACACAGGGAGGCTGTTTTTACAAATTATCGTCTACACGAAATTGCCATGATATGTTACAGTGTACAGTGTCCTTACATGAAAGTTTCAAATGATAGAAAGAAAAAAGTGACGTTCCCAACCTTTTCAAGAATGTTTGCAAGCTTTTTCACTTCTTCTTTCTCGATAAACAACTCTCCTTCTCCTTGAGTTAGCTGAACTGCTAGAGCTTCAACCTACAAGAAGTGAGCGCAAATCGTTACAACCAGACCATTTCAAATGTATCTAGAAACTTCATAACCTAGGAATTAAATAAAGCAGACGAGAGGATCTGACCATTTATGGGCTGACCTTAAAATCATATTCAGATGTTATAGAAAGAACTATTTTGAGGTAAGTGAGAAACTGAAGCGCATGAGCAATTTCTCGAAATTGAATTTGATAAAGAAGAAGTAATCAATATAATTGGTACGTAGACATTCTTGAAAGTGCCGGCATTCCAAGTTATGGTGCATGAATATGGGCACGGGTAAGGATACAGACACGATACGGGATGGACATTTTCAAATAGATACAAAATTAGTTACCTATGTTACATGAATACGGACAGGGACAGGGACAGGGACAGGGACGTATGTACACGATACAGACACCACTTTGCATGTTCGTGGAACATAAGTTCCAAGCACATCTCCTTACCGTTAAAACTATATTTTCCACTAGTACAACATTTCCCAATATCAGTACATTTCCCAATATCAGTACATTTCATGAAAATAACATTGATCAAAACCACTTAATCAAATATTAATCTAATGCCGGCATACTTAACAGCTTAATAAAATTTTATTTTGGTTGTACTGTTAAACTAGAGATTAAAAAAAAAAAGGCAAGCTAAAAAAAGTGATTGGCGCCACCATGTGAGATAGTGATTCAGGTAGGTGAAGGGTCTTCTCAGGCTCTCGATCTTCGGTCACTTAGCTTTTGGTTCTTTCCTCGCAATTTTGGTTTGGAAATGACATTCTAGTCTTTCTTTTGCTATTTCCACCAACAAGGATGTTGATATGTGACATAAATAGAAAAAAGATTTTTCAAGCAACTTGATACTTGTTCAATCAATATTGTAATTTGGCTAGTATTAAGAATTAGAACAAATCATATATGAACAAGAACGTAGAACACAAACCATAGAGATGGCCTCGTCGACTTCATCCCTGGTTCGACCCACCACACGGCCTCTAAAGGCTTCCAGCACATCCCTGAGTTTCTTCAAGATGACATGTTTGTCCAATGAAGCTACTTCTTTCCACTTGACCTGAAATTTCAGGCAAGACTTTAGTAGTATCAATCAATCATTCAAGACGGTCTGGATAACTAAACTATATCAGTATATTGAACATGCTGTGATTGGTGTTACTGGAGTTGATTCCTACTAGAAATTTATCAGACTTGACTAACATGCAAATTAATGCGCCTGTTCTACTGAAATTGAGGAAAACATATATGAACATAAACCATAGTTTGCAGTATCGGCTGATACCGATACGGTTTGGCATGTCCCGATCCAATACCGATACCAACTTTAGAGGTCTCTTTTCCAGTCAATTCGACAAAAAAAATTGACCGAAAAAGATTAATCAACAAGAATGTAAAAGCATAGTAAGGTTGTAAAAGCATGTAAATGAAGAAAACTTATGTATCGCAGGTAAACCAACCAGCAATGGTGACTATTATTTGATTCAATTTCAAAATACTATGAAACAACACAGAAAATACTTAAAATTAAGCATAAATGTTTAAAATATTTTCTCTAAATTTATTAATAATCATTTGTTTTCCGATACCAAAAAATCCGATACTCCGATCTGAAATTGTCGATACCGCCGATACCAATACTCATAGGAAGAAAGGTCCTATACCGATACTGCGAACCTTGACATAAACTAGAGTCAAAGTGAAGATCGATCACCTCGTTGGACAGATTGGCGGCAGTGGCGAGGCCCTTGTCGAATTTCTTGGCGAGGTCACGAACGGAGAGGCGCTGCAGTTGCTGCTGCTGGAGTAGCTGGGCGGCCTCCTTGGCGACAATTTTTTCAAGGGAAAGCAGTTCAAAGTGCTCCTCCTCCGGCTTGAAGACTACATTATTTGCCCCGGCCATGTACTTGGGGAACCTACTAGTTAGGAACTGCACATTGGACGAGACCGACCTGAAAGCCTCCCTCTGGATCGTGTCGCTGAAAGCACGGGTCGCCCTCGTCATCCTCCCTCCTCCCTTCACCAAATTCCCTGTGGCGACCGTCACAATTTTAACAGAGTTATATGAACAGAGACTCTACAAAGTTGCTAGAATTGACAAAGAAACAGAAAATGACATTACTCTTAAAAAGAAAAGAAAAAAATGATGCCGGTCAAATGCCAGTGGAATCCTGCCTAACCCGATAGCAACAGCAAGTGATCAAACTAACAATATCTGTGGGAAAAAGAACACTACAGAACTGATAGTGGAAATTCGTCTAACACCAGAAAGCATAAGAATTATAAATAAAAAAAGTGGAACAAATTTTGGCAAAAGAAGTTGACCATCAATATCATAAGCAGTTTCTTGAGACCCAACGTGATATATTTGACTAACAAACAGTAAAAGAACAATTAAGCGCAAAATCCCCACCCCATAGTAATATCCAAGTAAGAAGAATATGCAAGTACTTGATATCTATGTTTTCACTAATAATGCAAGTACAAATAGAAGTAAAAAAAAAAAAAAATTAACAAAGAAGTTGGAGCATAGGGTTACACCAACCTTTCCTATGTTTTTCGTTTATTAAACGAACTTTTTTTACTTTAAAAATAATTACACGGACTTCTCATATGCTTTATATTGTAACTCTTTACATACCTATTGGTGGGGTGGGCTCCATTCCTCCCAAAAAATAAATTATTCTTTTTTTCTGTTATAACGTTGGTTACTGAAGGGTTTGATTCTCACTTTTTATTTTAGTCTCACATTGGTTAGATATCAGTATTACACCTTCATTGGGTTGTATAAACAAGGCTTTTGCCTTCTACTATGTGATTACACTAATAAGAGATCTTCTCTTCTATTTTATTTTTCTTCTTTCTTCTACGTTTATTCTAACACGTTATCAGCACGAAGTTCTAACGGGAGGAAATAAGCGAGAGCATCTCAGTGAAGCCGCCATTTGCGGATTCTCCACTTCGGTAATAAATATGGTTATTTATGTTTATTTTTTCTGGATATGCATCCCCCAGACGCAGACTGATGTTGATGTTTATACATCTCTTGACATACCGCTAGGGCAAAAAGAATAATTTTTATCCATTCATCTCACTTCTTTTAATTAAGTCTGATAGCACTCTGATGTTAATCGCATATAGATCTCTCGGAGAGAACGCTGGAGTTATTCTTTATTTATTTATCTTTTATATATGTTAATACATTCAGATCAAAACCATCAGAGATCTGATGACCATGAACATGAATTGTTTGGTCTATATATATAAAAACTTCTGGAACATCATTGTTCGAAGCATACCATATGTGGTATTTTTGAAAGACTTTTTGAACATAATCATTGTACGAAGCATACCATGAACATCTACTGTTTGGTATTTACCTACGACTTCTGGAACATTATTGTTCGAAGCATACCATGAACAAGATTTGTTTGGTATAAATAGACTTCTAAAACATTATTGTTTGAAGCATACACCATGAACATGAATTGTTTGGTGATTTATCAAGTTCTTATGTTAACTTGTTATTATTGATCTTATACAGCAATATGTCGAGTCTCACAAAGCATGATTTTAAGCCTCTAAACTTAGAAGGCCAGAACTTTCTCAACTGGAGATTGGATGTTGAATTGCACCTTCAAGCCAAAAGCTTAGGTGACGCAATTGTGGCTGATAAGCCAATATCTGCACAAAATAAAGTGAAGGCTTTAATTTTTCTAAGACATCATATTCATGATGATCTCAAGGCTGAGTACTTAACAGTCAAGGACCCCTTGGTGCTATGAAATTCTCTAGCTGAGAGATATGATCACCAGAAAATTGCCATACTACCAGGTGCACTCCATGAATGACCCAATCTACGTTTCCAAGATTATAAGACAGTTGCAGTCTATAATTCAGCTATGTTCAGGATTACTTCACAATTGAAGTTACGTGGTGAAGAAGTGACAGAGCATTCCATGCTAGAGAAAACATTCACCACATTTCATCCGACTAATATGACCCTACAACAGACGTATAGGTAGAAAAATTTTAAGAAGTATTCCGAACTCATTGTTGTCTTACTCGTGACCGAGAAAAACAATGAGTTATTAATCAAAAACCACACTAGTAAACCAACTGGGTCTGCACCAATTCCAGCTGAAGTGAATGCGACTAGTGCTCGAAAAAATGTGACCAATACTAGGGGTCGAGAAAATCACAGAGGTAGAGTACATGGACGCCGTGGAAGCCAAAGACATGGCTACAATTTGGGTCCAAGGAACGATACACAGTTCAAAAATAAAGAATTTAATCCTCGAAGAAACAATGCCAAAATTTTTAATCCAACTGCTCCAACTGATATTTGCAAACGTTGTGGAAGAGCTGATTATTGGATGCGAAACTGTCGCACCTCACAAAAGAAAGTGGACAAGTATGAAGCCTCAAAGAGAGTAGAGACTAATCTCATGGAGGGTACAAGACACATGAATTTTAATGATTTCTTCCAAGATAAGGTTGGAAACGCAATTTCGGAAGACCAGTTCAACGACATGATAGGCGAAGTCAATGAATAGTTATTGTATGCTTATCTAAGTTTATTTACTTTCCACTTTAAATAAATTGGTCATTATATGATCAATAGCCTAGGTAGTTTACTTTCTTTGAAGCAGTTTCATTTAGATTTAGATCAAGTTGTAATAACTGACAATATGCCAAGTTTAACCATTTAGTAGCATATTAATATATTATTAATTTTTGTTTTTGAAAGGTATGGACAATGATGATGGCATATGCTTGATAGATAGTGCAACAACTCACACTATATTGAAAACTATGAAGTTTTTCACAACATAAGCCTCAAAAACTGCCAAGGTGACCACCATTGCTGGACCCATGCAGATTATAGAAGGTTATGGTAAGGCCGATGTTGTGTTGCCAAATGGAACACACTTAGTCATTCGAAAGGCATTATTCTCTAGTAGATCTAATATAAATCTACTCAGCTTTAGAGATATTTGAATGAACGGGTTTCATGTTGAAACCATGAACGATGATAGCAAAGAGTATCTTTGTATCACCTCTAATGTTGGAAGCAATAAGCTCACATTAGAAAAGTGCTAGTTAATCTCCTCGGGGCTATATCAAACTACTCTGAAGGTAGTAGAATCTCACCCCATCACTAGCAAAAGGCTAAAGGATCTAAGGAATCTAATCATTTGACATGACAAATTGGGTCATCCAGGATACTATGTTGAGAAAGGTCATCAACAATACCAATGGGCATAATTTATCATACCAAAGTTTTTCCTTTCCTACTGAACATTTGTGTGTAGCTTATTCACAGGGTAAACTCATTACAAGACCTTCACTTCTCAAAATAGCTTCTGAATCACCATCATTCCTTCAGAGAATACAAGGTGATATTTGTGGACCAATTGATCCTGCTAGCGAACCTTTCAGGTATTTTATGGTTCTAATAAATTCTAGTCGATGGTCAAATATTTTCTTACTCTCATTTAGAAATTTTGCCTTCTCTAAGTTACTTTCTTAATTGATTAAGCTTAAGACTCATTTTTCAGACCAACATGTTAGAACGATTCGACTTGATAATGCAGCTAAGTTCACTTTCCGTACTTTTGATAATTATTGTGCTTCCGTAGAAATAGAAGTTGAACATTATGTCCCTCATGTTCATACCCAAAATGGTTTAGCATAGTCCTTGATTAAGCGTTTTCAACATATAGCAAGGCTTTTACTCATGCAATCAAACTTACCCGTTTCAGCTTGGGGACATGACATATTACATGCTGCTAAATTGATCATTGTTAGACCAACTGCATATCATAAATTTTCACAATCATAACTTGTGACAGGCCATCAGCCTAACATCTCTCATTTGTGTAAATTTGGTTGTGTTGTTTATGTTCCTATTCCCCCTCCTAAGCGCTCTAAAATGGGACCTCAACACCGTTTAGGAATTTATATTGATTTTGATTCGCCCTCAATCATTAGATATTTGGAACCTTTAACTGGTGATATTTTTACTGCTAGATTCGCAGACTGTCATTTTGATGAGACTAAATTTCTGCCGTTAGGGGGAGGTAAGAAAGAAAAGAATGTTCTTACATAACCATTCGCCACAAATAAACGGCATGAATTATCGTGGGATAATCCCACTCTGTCTCATATAGATCCTCGTACTAATCATTGTAAAACTGAGGTACGAAGGATATTGCATCTATAGGAGATTGCAAATCAAATGTCAGATGCATTTACTGATGCAGCTAAAGTGATTAAATCACATGTGCCCGCTGCAAATGCGTCAGCTCGAATTGATATCTCCGTAGAAAAAAATAGCAGTGTCTAATGAATCTACTGTACGCTAGAAGCGTGGTAGACCTATAGATTCGAAGGACTTAGTCCCTAGAAAGAGAAAATGTCCAAGTAACTCTCTTAAGGAGGTTACACATAACGCTCAAGAAGAGATTATGAATTCGAGCTGTCAAATGTCATATGCATTTACTGATGCAGCTAAAGTGATTAAATCACATGTGCCCGCTGCAAATGCGTCAGCTCGAATTGATATCTCCGTAGGAAAAAATAGCAGAATGTATAATGAATCTACTGCACGCCAGAAGCGTGGTAGACCTATAGGTTCGAAGGACTTAGCCCCTAGAAAGAGAAAATGCCCAAGTAACGCTCTTAAAAAGGTTACACATAACGCTCGAGAAGAGATTATGAATGACAGATTCATACTCTCTGAAAATCCAGAAGAGGTTATTGTCTTAGAAAAGATACAAGCCCAAGAGAAGGCTCAGGTACCAGAAAGCAAAGAGATCTATATGTCTTATACATATACAAGAGAGGTATGGGATCGCAAAGATATAACAATAGATGAGATATTCTCATTCTCAGTAGCTACTGAAATATCTAAGGGCATTGATAACACTGAACCACGTAGCATCGATGAATGTCGACAAAGAAAATATTGGCCAAAATGGAAGGATGCTATTCAAGCAGAATTGGATTCCTTAATAAACGTGGAGTGATCGGACCTATAGTACAAACACCAAAAGACGTCAGACCGGTAGGTTACAAGTAGGTGTTTGTAAGAAAGCGAAATGAAAAGAATAAAATTGCTCAATTTAAGGCACGGTTAGTGGCACAAGAATTTTCTCAAAGACCCGAGATTGATTACGAAAAGACGTATTCTTCCATAATGGATGCAACAACGTTCCGTTATTTGATAAGTCTAACAGTTGAGAAAAAGCTGGACATTAGACTTATGAACGTTGTAACAGCCTATCTATATGGTGATTTAGATAGCGATATCTATATAAAAATTCCAGATAGATTTAACCTACCCAGTTCAAAAGCTAAGAACATGCATTCCATAAAGCTAAGACGTTCATTGTACGGTTTGAAACAATCCGGAAGGATGTGGTACAACCGTCTTAGTGAATATATGAAAAGGGAGGAATATGAGAATAATCATATATGTACATGTGTCTTCATAAAGAAATCTAAGGAGGGTTTCGCTATAGTTGCAGTATATGTCGATGACATAAACTTGATTGGGACAAGACATGAAATCAATGAGACTGCAAACTATCTGAAAAAGGAGTTCGAGATGAAAGATCTCGGAAACACGAAATATTGTCTCGGATTACAAATTGAGCATTGCACTAATGAAATTTTAATGCATCAATCCAAATACATAGAAAATATATTGAAACAGTTCAATATGGATAAAGCTCATCCCCTTAACGCTTCAATGGTTGTTCGATCTTTATATATCAATAAAGATCCATATCGTCCTAAGGACGACAATAAAATTATGCTAGGACCCGACGTACCGTACCTTAGTGTTATTGGGGTATTAATGTATCTATCACAATGTACAAGACCAGACATTATTCTCTGTCAATCTGTTGGACAGATATAGCTCGGCGCCAACTCGTAGAAATTGGAATGGCATTAAACATGTGATGAGATAACTTCGTGGAACTACCGACATGGGATTGTTTTATACTTGTGGTTTATCTGACATCGTGAATCCAGTTGGTTTTGCAAATTCGGGTTATTTATCTGATCCTCATAAAGGTCGTTCACAAACTGGATATGTGTTTCTTAATAGCAATGCAGCTATTTCTTGGCGTTCAACAAAACGGACAATGATTGCTACCTCCTCAAATCACTCAAAAATATTGGCTATCCATGAAGCAAGTAGAGAATGTATTTGGCTGAGATCGTTGATTCAACACATTCGTAGCTCATGTCACCTTTTTTCTACCACAGATACTCCAACTGTTATTCATGAGGATACTGCAACATGTATTGCACAAATTCAAGATGAATTCATTAAAGGAGACAGGACCAAGCACATCTCACCGAAGTTTTTCTATACTCATGAGCTTCAGAAGAACTTTGATATTGACGTCCAACAAGTTCGCTCAAGTGATAATCTTGTAGACTTGTTCACCAAATCATTGCCAAAGTCAACTTTTCATAAACTAGTTTATGGAATTGGAATGTGACGTCTTCATCAGCTGACTGTTCATGATCAACATCATCAGGGGGAGTAATTGTTTTCAATGGGAGATACATTTTGTATGGACTATAACCCGTTGTACTCTTTTTTCTTAGTCATGGATTTTTTTTTATTGGATTTTTTCTGACAAGGTTTTAATGAGACAACATTAAGCGTGTCCAACACCTATCTAAGTCATCCTAAATATTGTACTCTTTTCTTTCGCACAGGTTTTGTCCTAATGGATTTTTCTGGCAAAGTTTTAACGAGACAATAGGCTTAGAGATGGTGGTCATTCAAGGGGGGTGTTATAACGTGGGTTACCAAAGGGTTGAATTCGCACTTTGTATTTTAGTCCTTAGAAGCCAGAAGCGGGAGCGGGAACGGAAGCGGGGGCGGGGGCGAAAAAGCGTGACTACTTAGAAGATTCTAAATTTGGGAGTGTGATGGGAGCGTGCGCTAATAAATTTTTAATGTTTATTAATTATTGTTATTAAAACTTATAAATGTCTTAAAATTTATTAGAATTTATAAAGTTCAGTTCAAAGTTACAAAGAGATATTTCGCATGTTAATTTTTTATGACGTCAAAGTAAAAAAAAATTAGTTTCTTGGTACTTTGATAAATGTGTGTTGAAAATATTCCAATTTCTCTCACAAAATTTATGTCATCTTCTAAAATTATGGTCATATTATGGGAAGCGATCGTGTCGTCGGGGAAACGAGCTTCCGTTCCCGGAGAAACGAAGCTCCCGTCATCGGAGAAACGAGCTCAAACCGAGCTCCCAAATAAGAAACGCCAAATCGAAGGTTCTTACTGAAATTCGTTGACCTCCTAGGAGTTTCTGGCTTCTAAGTTTTAGTCCCACATTGGTTAGAGATTAGTATTACACCTTCATTGGATTGTATAAATAAGGCCTTTGCCTCCCACTATGTGATTATACTAATAAGAGATATTCTCTCCTATTTTTTTCTTCCTTCTTCTAGGTTTATTCTAACATTTTCCTTATATTTTTTTTATTTTTGATTTTTTATTATATAGGTTAGCCCACCTTAATCCGATGTAGTCCACCCCAGCTTCAGTTTCTGGATCCGCTCCCGTTTACATAAAACATAGAAGACGTCCGTGTAATAAACATAAAATATAAGAGATGTTAGTATAATTATTTTTAAAATAAAGAAAATGTGTTTAATAAACCGAAAACATAGAGGAGGTTGATGTAAATAACCCCTCAAAATCTTATGCAGAACACGAAAACGATATGACATGATATGGACACGGTGCCATCATATAACATATTGTTTCCATTAGTGGATCTTAGTGTACTTTGAAATGTTCGTATATTTCGTATGATATTCAAACAAAATGTAGATAAAACAAAGAAGTGTTGTTCACTTACAGATGGGAGCTCCTCTTCTTCAGAGGAAGTGAGGGAAATGGGAGATTCAGTGTGTGAAGAAGAAGAAGAAGAAGAAGAAGAAGAAGAGTGGTGATAATATGATGGTCCGTTCCGTATAGTTGTAAGATTGCTCACTTCTACTTTTCCTTTTCAAGGACAAGGTGGGGACCCAAATGAAACCTTTCCGTGATTTACGGGAATGCCACTGGATCCTTTATTTATTTTTTATTTTTTTATTTTTTTATTTTTATTTTTAAAATGTCCAACGTAACGTTCGGAACTTTACGCACATGACTTTATTTTGGACCTACTGTCCACAAACTTTCACCAAATAAATAGAAAAAATAATACGCTTCTGTGGCTCGATCCACTGATCTTCTGCCATCCAATCAGGATCTTATATTTCTTCTCGGTGACCAGGATCACTCGAGTTCAATGAATCCTTTCTTTATTGTCTTCACATCCACGATGTCTGATACTGTATCTATATACTGACGGACTCGGACTCGGACTCGAGTGGTGGTGACGAGCCGAACTATTTGTAAACCAGTTTAGTTTTTATTAAAATGCTCGTGAAACTGGGCCTAAGATAGGCTCCATGGCTAAATAAGTTTGAGTGCTTGTTTTTTTGTATATATATTTATATAAGAGAAATAGATAACAGTAAATAACTTTTTTTTTAAATTTGGTATAAATTTATATACACTTTCTATTTGATTTTATGTTCCATTTGGTAAGAATGATAGAAAACTGGTAGGAAAAGAAGAGAGTAAAGTTTCCATCCAAATGGGAAGTAAAGATCATTCATTTCTAAGACCATCTTCTCTGTTTTTTTTTTTTTTTTTTTTTGTATTTGATAAGAGGATATAAAATTAAAGAAAATACTTTTTTTTTGTTGGATACGGAAGAAAAATAAAATATATAAGTTTTATCAATTGTATCTTCAACTAAAAATACTTATTTATTTTTTGACTTCATTGAATAATTTTAAATAATACTAAATTTTATAGGATATAATTGTAAATTAGAATAAGCATCCACATTTTTCTGTCTTTTTTTCTTCCATTTTTATGGAGGAATTGGGAGGGAAAAAAAAGTTAAGTTCTTCCATTTTTTTTCTTCCCTCAATTTTTTCTTTTTATACCAAAGAAAATAAATTTTTTTTCTCCTACCAAATGAACCCTTAGCTCTTCAAGTTATACTTCACTTTGGAAAGAAAGTTCGTGAGAGCGCTTTCTATCTCTCTTAAATAAATTCAATTTTGACTTAAAACGCATCCTAATAGTGTTTTATAATTTAAAATGAAATAGTGATCCCTACAAAATTTTCTCCATATGATCATTATTCCTGTCAGGATTTCTCTCGTGATCCAACTCAATTGAATATGTAACTGAAATCAAGGGCCGAGTCAAGTAGAAAATAATTAACCATTTTTAATATAAACTTTGATGGTCCTCCTCATGCATGCTCAAAGAGATTAAAAGCTCATTTCTCATTCCAACTTTTGTCGATAGCCAATATCGATAGAACCGAAATCAAAACGTTGTGGCGCTACGTAGCAAATATTCCTCAGAGCTTCTTTGTTTTCAAGCCTACTTTAGTATCTAGGAAAAGTTAAAACTTTACCTTGAAAATTTAAGAGCTAGTTTTTTTTTATGAATTAAAATTATTTATTTAATTTAACATAGACGATAGTTAGATAATTATCTATTAAAAATACAAAAAATTTACTGTAGCAAAATTAAATTATATTAAATTAATGCAAACGAAACAAGTTTATCTAAATTAAAAATAAAAACACAGTCCGCCAACTCAGTTGGCGGAGAATAGACCGCAACCGACACGTGGACAGCAAAAGGCAAACGTGGGCTACAACCTGTGTCCATTGTCCAAAATTCGCCAACTTAGTTGGCCGATTTTTGGCAGTAGGGTCCGCGGGTTGGGTTGGGTTCGTTTGGTTGGTTTGGTTTGTTTAATGAGTTTTTTTTTTAGTTAGTTATGTTTTGGTTTTTTTTATTTAGTTTTGTTTTGGATTTTGAGTTTTTTTTTTTAGGATATATATATATTAGCTTTTTTATTTAGCTAAAGAAACACTTTATATATATATATATATATATATATATATATATATATATATATATATATATATATATATATATATATATTAGTTTTTTTTTGGATTTTGGTTTGAGTTTGGGTTTGGATTTTTTATTTTGGTTTATGTTGGTGGGTTGGTTCAGAAAAGTATTGATTTGGTTAGTAAAGCATGGTTGAGGGGTAGGTCGATTTTTTTTTCATTTTTATATTAAACCGGTGCTATTGGGGGTCATGAGACAAAAAAAAAATTGTAGTGGACTACACAACAAGGAGAGATTAGACAAGACCAAAAAAAAGAAATGACTACACAATAAAAAGAAGATGAGACATGAGAATGAAGACAATAAGGGTAAAGAAGATAAGACAGAAAGTAAAGAAGAGGAGTAAGTATGGGTGAAGAAAAGACGTCGGAGTGAAGACAATGAGGGTAAACAAGATAAGACAGAAAGTAAAGAAGAGGAGTAAGGAGGGGTGAGAAGGTGAGTTATAAGAAGATGAAGAGGAAGAAGAACAACATAATGTAGTAAGCACATAGCAACAATCCAAGCAGATGTCTTTCTCTCTTCTTTGCAAGTGGACACGGCAGTCTTCGTGAGCAAAGACAACTCTTCCGTTCTCCTTCATTTTACATATGGACAGCCAAAACGACGGACGTATTCCTGGAGGGCCAACTACGGGTTTAATAATCCAGCAACGTGCGAAACATATATCTAGTTTGGTATTTTATGGGAAGGTACAATAAAATTTAATTGTGTAAATTAATATGAATGATATTTTGTACATGTCTACTAATAACATCGTCTATGTTTTTCATATATAGCAATACGATTATACTAATGGTGAACGGTGCCGAGAGCATGTTTCGTGGCGTCACGATAGCAGACTTGGGTATTGGAGGTTGAGCGACCACCAGGTGGCACTGTTGAAATATTTGACTTTTATTATGTTGACAAGATACATTTTCTGCAACACGATAGAGACTTAATCTTCAGTTTAGTTGATCGTTGGTGGCCCGGACGAAATACCTTTCAGCTATCATTCGGAGAGATGAATATTATTCTAGCAGATGTGGCAAATATTTTAGGTTTACCTATTACAGGTGAACCTATAATATTTGATAAATCAATTTTCGTCGATACTATGATTACGAAGTACCTAGATGTGGAGGTGTCGTGTAATAAACCTAGTAAAAATCTTGTGACGTTTACGTGGCTCCGTCACAACTTTTTGGACCTAGATCGTATTGGTGATCAAGTTATCTCAGTGGATGAGGATCGGGTAAGTATGATTTTTTTTTGCAATTTATGTTATTATTTACGTAATATATTTTAAATTTAATTTAACGCATATTATTTTTTCATTATTTGTTCAGGTCATTGCTTACACCAGAGCCTACTTGCTAGGTTTATTAAGCGGAATGTTGTTTCCTGACTCATCAGATTTAGTTGATTTACGTTTTCTACCATTTTTGGTAGACCTGGCTGCACCTACGCACCATGTAAACCCCCTAAATTTTCAAATTTTTAAATCTTGGATTTTTTCCGATTTTCTGGAATTTTCTGTGAATTTTCTGTAATTAAAATCAAGGCTTTTAATTAATAAATGATTTTTAGTTGGCAATAAATAATATTAAAATATCATGAAAATAATATTTTTGGGTGAAAAATGGAAAACTGGACTTAGGATAATTTTTCTGGATTTTTCTGGGCCCCAGAACTATTTTTAAATGCCTAAAAACAATTTTTACTAATTAATTAATTAAATTAAATGTTTATTATTATTATATTTATTAATATTTATTATTTATTTTATTTTTCCGGCCCACGGCCCATTGGGCCGCGGCCCGGCCCGTAGCCCCAACCCAGCCCGTCTCCTTTGCGGGTCGGGCGGGTCTGCCCAGACCCGTTAGCCCGACCCGACCCGCCGACTGTGCCCCGTCCCCCACGACGCCCGATTTCCCCGTGGACGACGCGCCTCGCTCCGGCGAACAGCCCCCCGCCCTCGCCGACGTCCCTCCGGCCGCCCTCCGCCGTGTGCCGCCGGAAAACCATCGAAACCCTAACCCTAAATCTCTGTTCCTGTGTCGGACACAGGACACAGTGTCCGACACGACTCGGACACGACGCGACCCTGATTTTCAGGTCCCCTTCAGGTATGTGTAACTTTTGCCTCGTAGCTCCTTTTTCGATTCCGCAAATTGCGTTGTGAAGCCTGTATGACCCTCTCGGTGTCCGGACAAACTGTTCGGGACGCCGCGTCCTGTGGTGATCGCACACCGCGATCCAAAAACAGAAAAAACCAGACCCTGTTTCACCCCGGAACTGAGTACGCCCCGCCAAACGGGACGACTTGGTCGCGCACGGTCTTCACAGATACGTGCGCAGCGTCGATACGAACGTGTGAGACTTCGCGGAAGCTGATTCGGGTGTGCGTGCACACCGGAATCAACGCGTATCCGCGGACATCGCCCCGTATCCGGCTTTTCTGCAATTCACCCTAATTTCGTGCACACACGTCGGATCGAGACGAAACTTGCGCCATCGGACTCGTAGCGATACGCTGGTCCTGTGGGTCAAGTTTGGTTCGATTCTGAGAACGTTGACGAAATCGGGTGTCGTGGGCCCCACAGGCCCCACTCGACGGGCGATTTTGTGTTCGGCTCATCGGAATCCAAATCTGGAAGTTCCGTTGGGTTCGTATCAGCGTTCCTGACCTGTTGACACTAAGTTTGGTGATTTTGGAGACCTTTGACCCGGACGCGTTTTTCGGTGCAAAGCGGGCCCAACGGCGGACCTCGTTTTGACCCGAAACTGCCGTTTTTGCCCTTGTCTCCAAATTGGACCCAAGGACAGGCGTTTCTAGCTATTTGACATCTTCTGAGCATGATGGTAATATCTATTTCAGCTTTTGGACTCATCTTTGGATATTTCCCCGAAGAACCTAACTAATCAGATCCAAACAACAGGCAAGTACCTGCACTTCAAGTTAATCTTTATATTGTGATAATTAAATTCCCTGCTCTACTAGTACTCTTGCTGATTACACGTAGTGTTAGAATACTATATTTTCATGTCTTGAATATTGGAATTCATGTCTTGTTATCATGTCGGGTGGGAGAATACTGAAAGGCATGTAGTTACCCTTCCCCTTGCCGTGAATAATAGCTGTTGGTACACGACTGTCCATCAGCCGGATCCCGATTATTCGTGACTAATAGCCGTTCATGACGGCCGGATTAGCCTTATAAACCCCTACATGCCAACTAAGTATTCTAAAAACAAACACAAGTTTCATACAGATAACTTCTGGCCATGTTATATTCTTGCTGACTGTGTAGTTTCTTTTCCTGCTCGTTTACTTCTGTTTTCTCATATTCCTGTTTATAGTGTTGACTCTGAGATATTAACATTCCTTTATGCAATTTCCTTAACATGATATTCAATGTTTAATTGTCATAAATACTTAGTTTAACATTGTTGTGCACTGTGTACTTTGCTCCTTTCCTGACTGGATCTGTTGATTTAGGCGATGATGAGGATCTTGCCCCTACTTATTATGGTCCCTATGAGGGGACTGATGATACCTATGAGGAGCCAGAACCCACACAGGAGACCCCTGCTGCTGAGTAGCTAGTAGTAGCTATCTTTCATTTCTATTTCTTATCTTAATTATCGGGTTTGTCCCCGATTTGAATATTGAATTTCTGTACTTAAACATTTGAATCTGTCGTCACCTTTATTTTCAGTTGCAATCTTAAGTTTCATTTCTCATTATTATCTTGCCTATGTTGTTGTGAATGAGCTAGTTAGTAATTATGGATTGACCTAGACAGCGTACTACCGCCGACTCTGCGGCGTAGGCTGGACGTACCCACGCACTCGTGCCCGAACTTCCGGGTGCGGGTCGTGACACGTTTTTATGGTGGCCCATGCAGGTCCTATCCTAAAATAGGGTAATACCCTAGGACAGGGTATGGAATAAAATTGAGGATCCTAGGAAAAGCTCATTCACAGTATAGCGTCCTTATTTCAATTCTTGATATCATTGCTGCTCAATTTTTCCTATCGCCTTTGATTTCCAAGTATTCTATTCTGATCTTCCCATCCCTTAATCTTTCAGAATGGTCCAGACCAGGAACACAGTAGGAGGCACATCAGAACCAGCTGAGCAGAATGTGCCCGAGACTCTTGCACTCCCGCCGCCTCCATCTGTCCCGGCAGTTACCCTAGATGGGGCACAACTGCTAGGAGTGTTCCAGGGATTGGTGGAATCCCAGAAAGAACAGACGACACTTCTGCGGACCAGCCTCTCAGAAGCTCTTAAGCCCCAGGAGTCGTCACTCAAGAGGCCAGGGAGTGCCAAAGACTTCAAGAATCTGAGACCCCTGGAATTTTACGGAACTGAGGGCATTCTCTACGCCGATGAGTGGATAGAGAACGTCGAGAGACTCCTGAAGACTGCTCGGGTTCCCGATGATCTCAAAGTGGAGTCCGCAAGCCTGCAACTGTTCGACATTGCTCGAACCTGGTTCAGAGATGAACCCCAACTATCAGCTCCTGACATCACCTGGGAGGACTTCAAGAGGCTATTCAAGGAGAAATTTTATCCCGAAGTGGCTCGGGAAGCTCTCGAAAGCCAATTCGAGAGACTAGAACAAGGTAACCTGTCTGTTGATGAATATACTGCTGAATTTAGCAGGTTAAGCCACTTTGCGGAGTACATGGTTCGTACCCCGGAGGACAGAGCCCGTAGATTCAAGAAGGGGCTGTCTCCGGATATTCGCCTTGCTGTCACCACCAGCCGAGCTCGCACCTATGAAGAAATCCTGAGCGTGGCACAAGACGTAGAGAGAGATATGGGGCACAAACTGAAGCGAGAAAGAGATACCGGAAATGCGGGACCCAACAAACGCCCTTTTCAACAACAACAACAGCAGAGGGCCCCGCAGCAAACTCAGCGTCCTCTCCCTCGAGCTCCAGCACCCCAACACCAGGCTCAGGGACAGAACCAGCGAGCTCCCCCTTGCAACTATTGCCAAAAACCAGGCCACACTTGGCAAGACTGTAGAAAGAGGTTAGGTGCCTGTCTCTATTGTGGCTCCCCAGCACATTAATTGAGGGACTGTCCTGCTGCTCCAGGACGCCCCGCTGCACCAAAGGCTCCAGTCCAGACCAGGGCCCCAGCAGTACAACAAAGGGGACCCCCGCTTCCAACACAACAACAACGCTTTGCTCAGCACCAGCAGCAACAGAGGGGTGCACCGCAGCAAGGCCGTGCTTATGCAATGACTCTGGAAGAAGCTGAAGCCACAGCAGACGTGATCACAGGTTCTGTGCTTATAAATTCAATACCAGCTATTACTTTATTTGACTCTGGAGCTTCTCATTCATTCATGTCAGTAGATTTCCTTATGAAGCATAGCTTAAGCACTAAACCCCTTAGGAATTGTTATAAGATCATTACCGGTGGAGGAATCATTCCGGTTAGTGATGCTTGTAACAATTGTCCTATCACATTATGTGGAAGAGAACTGTATGCTAGACTACTTGTAATGCCAGTGCCCAGTTTTGACATTATACTGGGTATGGATTGGTTAAGTCAACATCATGCCACCATAGACTGTCACAGAGGTAGTGTAATCTTCAGGCCCCCTGACAAGCCAGAATTTGAATTTGCTAGAGGTTCTAGAGAAATGGGTAATAACATAATTTGTGGAGCCCTAGTAACAGAAGAATTGACACCTATCAACTCTGAATACCTTGATGTTTTTCCTGAGGATCTCCCAGGCTTACCCCCAGACCGAGAAGTTGAATTCTCCATTGACTTAGTGCCAGGAGCAGCACCAGTATCTCAGAATCCCTACAGAATCAACAAGAAGGAGATAATAGAACTAAATGAACAAATCAAAGAGCTAGAAGACAAATGCTTCATTAGGTCTAGTGTCTCACCCTGGGGAGCTCCAGTGTTATTTGTGCCCAAGAAGGACGGAACATCCCGAATGTGTATTGACTATAGGGCCCTGAATGCCTTGATAATTAAGAATAAGTATCCCCTGCCCAGGATAGATGACTTATTTGATCAGTTGAGTGGAGCTCGGGTGTTTTCAAAGATTGATTTGAGGTCTGGTTACCACCAAGTAAGGGTGAGAAAGGAAGACATCCCTAAAACTGCTTTCAATACCCGGAACGGACATTACGAATTCTTAGTGATGCCGTTCGGGTTGACGAATGCTCCAGCAGTTTTTATGAACCTAATGAACAGAGTTTTCCAGCCATACCTAGACAAATTTGTAGTGGTCTTCATTGATGATATTTTGATCTACTCCAAGACCCCCGAAGAACATGAAGAACATTTGAGGTTAGCCTTGGAGACTTTGAGGAAGGAAAAACTTTATGGAAAATTGTCTAAATGTGCCTTCTTCCTAGAAAAAGTAGAATTCTTGGGACATGTTGTGACTGGAGATGGAATAGCAGTAGATCCTAAGAAGATAGCTGCAGTAGAATCCTGGCCCACTCCAGACTCTGTAGCTGAGATTAGAAGTTTCCTGGGACTAGCTGGCTACTATCGGAAGTTTGTGAAGGACTTTGCTAGAATTGCGGAGCCCATGACAAAATTAACAAGGAAGGATGAAGAGTTCACCTGGACTGATGAATGTCAGCATACTTTTGAGGAATTGAAGAAAAGACTGACTTCTGCCCCTATTCTGACCTTACCTTCCGGAACCGGAGGTTTCGCTATTTATAGTGATGCTTCTGGAAAAGGTCTAGGTTGTGTACTGGAGCAGAACAAGAAGGTAATAGCATATGCCTCTAGACAGCTTCGACCACATGAAAAGAACTATCCAACTCATGATTTAGAATTGGCAGCTGTCATTTTTGCTCTTAAACTTTGGAAGCATTATCTTTATGGAGAAAGGGTGAAAATATTTACAGACCATAAAAGTCTAAAATATATCTTCACTCAGAAAGAGCTAAACATGAGGCAAAGAAGGTGGCTGAAACTAATGAAAGACTTTGATATCACTCTTCAATATCACCCTGGGAAGGCAAATGTAGTTGCTGATGCTCTAAGCAGGTATCCTATGGCGATGTACTTGACTATGGACAGACACCTGCTGGAGGACTTGGAAAGTTTAGGTATTGAAGTAATTATCCCAGGAAAAGAGGGCCAGATGATGAACTTGCAGATTCAGTCTACCTTAATAGACAAAATCAAGGAGACTCAATTTCAAGACGAAGGCCTGCGAAGCCTTCGAGGTCAAGTGCAAGCTGGATTAGTAGAAGAATTCAGAATTCACGAAGATGGATCACTGAGGCATGGCGATAGATTATGTGTACCTCAAGGAGACATAAGAGAAGAAATTATGCAAGAGGCGCACAGATCGCAGTACTCTATACATCCAGGAGCCAACAAGATGTACAAGGACCTGAGGACGCATGTTTGGTGGCATGGCATGAAGAGAGAAGTATCCAGGTTCGTATCCCGCTGTTTAGTGTGCCAACAGGTTAAGGCTGAAAGACAACGACCTGGAGGATTGCTTCAACCACTACCCATTCCGGAGTGGAAGTGGGAACATATCACAATGGATTTTGTTTCCGGTCTTCCAAGAACACCTAGTGGTAAGGATGCAATCTGGGTGATAGTGGATAGACTGACCAAGTCGGCACATTTTCTACCTTTCAAAGTGGGACTATCTACAGAGAAGCTGGCAGATTTATATATCAGACATATTGTTAGGCTGCATGGAGTTCCAGTAAGTATTGTCTCCGACCGAGATTCAAGGTTCACCTCTCACTTCTGGAAGAGCTTACAGGCCAGCTTGGGGACGCAACTCAAATTCAGCACAGCTTATCATCCCCAAACCGATGGACAATCGGAACGTACAATCCAGACACTTGAAGATATGCTCCGTACATGTGTCCTGGATTTTGGAGGATCCTGGGAAGACTACCTACATCTAGTGGAGTTCTCTTATAATAACAGTTACCAAGCCAGCATCGAGATGACTCCATTTGAAGCTCTGTATGGACGAAGATGTCGTACCCCACTATCATGGGACGACGTTGGAGAAAGAGCCCTGCTGGGACCAGAGATGGTGATCGATTCAGCTGAGAAGGTAAAGCAAATAAGGGACAGACTTCGAGTGGCTCAAGACAGGCAACGACATTGGGCAAATAGCCACCGAAGGCCCTTAGAATTTGAGGTAATTAAATTTATAAAATTCAAGTCAATTTAAACATTTTGATTATGGAACTAAGACTTGATTATGACTCTATTTTAAGGTTGGAGAGCTGGTGTTCTTAAAGATTTCCCCGACACGTGGCACCATTAGGTTCGGAAGGAGTGGAAAACTCAGCCCAAGATTCATTGGACCTTTTGGCATTCAGGAGAAAATCGGAGAAGTGGCATACCGACTGGCATTGCCACCCTCTCTGGATGGAGTACATAACGTCTTCCACGTGTCGCAGCTGAGGAAGTATGTGTCAGACCCCAGCCACATTTTGGATCACTCAGAGCTCGAAGTAGGCCCAAGTTTGACTTACCAAGAGCAACCCGTGGAGATACTGGATCGCTCGGAGAAAGTTCTACGGAACCAGGTTATCTCCCTGGTTCGCGTAGCTTGGAAGCACCATTCCCCCGGCGAATCCACCTGGGAGCGAGAAGACGAGATTAGAGAGCGATACCCTTATCTCTTTGAACCCTGAGGTGTATTTTATTTTCGGCCTTTTCTTTTCGTGCCTTGTTATTCTTAAATTTCGAGGACGAAATTTTTGTAAGTTGGGTAGGTTGTAAACCCCCTAAATTTTCAAATTTTTAAATCTTGGATTTTTCCAGATTTTCTGGAATTTTCTGTGAATTTTCTGTAATTAAAATCAAGGCTTTTAATTAATAAATGATTTTTAGTTGGCAATAAATAATATTAAAATATCATGAAAATAACATTTTTGGGTGAAAAATGGAAAACTGGACTTAGGGTAATTTTTCTGAATTTTTCTGGGCCCCAGAACTATTTTTAAATGCCTAAAAACAATTTTTACTAATTAATTAATTAAATTAAATATTTATTATTATTATATTTATTAATATTTATTATTTATTTTATTTTTCCGGCCCACGGCCCATTGGGCCGCGGCCCGGCCCGTAGCCCCAACCCAGCCCGTCTCCTTTGCGGGTCGGGCGGGTCTGCCCAGACCCGTTAGCCCGACCCGACCCGCCGACTGTGCCCCGTCCCCCACGACGCCCGATTTCCCCGTGGACGACGCGCCTCGCTCCGGCGAACAGCCCCCCGCCCTCGCCGACGTCCCTCCGGCCGCCCTCCGCCGTGTGCCGCCGGAAAACCATCGAAACCCTAACCCTAAATCTCTGTTCCTGTGTCGGACACAGGACACAGTGTCCGACACGACTCGGACACGACGCGACCCTGATTTTCAGGTCCCCTTCAGGTATGTGTAACTTTCGCCTCGTAGCTCCTTTTTCGATTCCGTAAATTGCGTTGTGAAGCCTGTATGACCCTCTCGGTGTCCGGACAAACTGTTCGGGGCGCCGCGTCCTGTGGTGATCGCACACCGCGATCCAAAAACAGGAAAAACCAGACCATGTTTCACCCCGGAACTGAGTACGCCCCGCCAAACGGGACGACTTGGTCGCGCACGGTCTTCACAGATACGTGCGCAGCGTCGATACGGACGTGTGAGACTTTGCGGAAGCTGATTCGGGTGTGCGTGCACACCGAAATCAACGCGTATCCGCGGACATCGCCCCGTATCCGGCTTTTCTGCAATTTACCCTAATTTCGTGCACACACGTCGGATCGAGACGAAACTTGCGCCATCGGACTCGTAGCGATACGCTGGTCCTGTGGGTCAAGTTTGGTTCGATTCTGAGAACGTTGACGAAATCGCGTGTCGTGGGCCCCACAGGCCCCACTCGACGGGCGATTTTGTGTTCGGCTCATCGGAATCCAAATCTGGAAGTTCCGTTGGGTTCGTATCAGCGTTCCTGACCTGTTGACACTAAGTTTGGTGATTTTGGAGACCTTTGACCCGGACGCGTTTTTCGGTGCAAAGCGGGCCCAACGGCGGACCTCGTTTTGACCCGAAACTGCCGTTTTTGCCCTTGTCTCCAAATTGGACCCAAGGACAGGCGTTTCTAGCTATTTGACATCTTCTGAGCATGATGGTAATGTCTATTTCAGCTTTTGGACTCATCTTTGGATATTTTCCCGAAGAACCTAACTAATCAGATCCAAACAACAGGCAAGTACCTGCACTTCAAGTTAATCTTTATATTGTGATAATTAAATTCCCTGCTCTACTAGTACTCTTGCTGATTACACGTAGTGTTAGAATACTATATTTTCATGTCTTGAATATTGGAATTCATGTCTTGTTATCATGTCGGGTGGGAGAATACTGAAAGGCATGTAGTTACCCTTCCCCTTGCCGTGAATAATAGCTGTTGGTACACGACTGTCCATCAGCCGGATCCCGATTATTCGTGACTAATAGCCGTTCATGACGGCCGGATTAGCCTTATAAACCCCTACATGCCAACTAAGTATTCTAAAAACAAACACAAGTTTCATACAGATAACTTCTGGCCATGTTATATTCTTGCTGACTGTGTAGTTTCTTTTCCTGCTCGTTTACTTCTGTTTTCTCATATTCCTGTTTATAGTGTTAACTCTGAGATATTAACATTCCTTTATGCAATTTCCTTAACATGATATTCAATGTTTAATTGTCATAAATACTTAGTTTAACATTGTTGTGCACTGTGTACTTTGCTCCTTTCCTGACTGGATCTGTTGATTTAGGCGATGATGAGGATCTTGCCCCTACTTATTATGGTCCCTATGAGGGGACTGATGATACCTATGAGGAGCCAGAACCCACACAGGAGACCCCTGCTGCTGAGTAGCTAGTAGTAGCTATCTTTCATTTCTATTTCTTATCTTAATTATCGGGTTTGTCCCCGATTTGAATATTGAATTTCTGTACTTAAACATTTGAATCTGTTGTCACCTTTATTTTCAGTTGCAATCTTAAGTTTCATTTCTCATTATTATCTTGCCTATGTTGTTGTGAATGAGCTAGTTAGTAATTATGGATTGACCTAGACAGCGTACTACCGCCGACTCTGCGGCGTAGGCTGGACGTACCCACGCACTCGTGCCCGAACTTCCGGGTGCGGGTCGTGACACGCCACGCTTGGGGAGCATCAGTGTTGGCATATTTATATAGTTTTATGACAGATTTTGTACAATTTGGAGACGTGGATGCAACGAAGATAAATTTAAGTACTTGTGCGACATTAATACAGGTATGAAAATATGTGTACTTATATCATATGAAAAGTTTTACTTAATTCTATTTACATTGAAAATATGTGCACTTATATCATATACTCGTATTTTCTAGGTTTGGTCCTACGAGCACTTTCATATTGGTAGGCCAGTCTCCTGCATTAATACCGACATTGGTGTCTTTCCGTCAGCTTTACGGTGGACTACGGATACAACAGATCCAGTACACTGTAAACATGTAGTTATCTCTTTATACATGGGCGAATTTGATACACTGAAGTATAACGAGGTAAAATATTTGTATTATTATTTTATAAAGCCATTATGACCATTATCTTATAATTTTTTGTCATAAAATAGGTGACATATTGTCTGTATCGACTTGAGCAGAATCCTACTGAAATACAAACAACAGCATATGACCTTAGTGTCAATGGTTGTTTCCTAATATTCGACGGTGAAATCATGTATCATCCAGCTGATCGTGTTATGCGACGATTCTGGGTGAAATAAAATATTTTCGATGAGCCACCATGTTTAAACCGTAGTAGAGCGAGTGCAGCTAATAGAGCACGCAAAATGATTCTACAGTGAAATGCTAGATTGGAGACACAGCCCGCGGTACATTCGTCTCAACTAATGGACTCTATAGATGAGGGTAAGTTATTTAAAAAGTTGAACAAAATAAAATGTCAAAATTATATGAAATCATACGCTCATATTTGTTTAAATGGTATAGCATTAGGTGATATTGCCTATAGATCTTGGTGGGGAGCTCCTCTTATCAGTAATCGATCCTACCGATATGAGGAGTTGCGATTCCAACATCGGGCCATTGATAATGCTAGTTATCGTGAATGGTATCAACGTGTAATTGAGAATGTACGTATTTTATTAATAAAAATGTTTGTCTCCATAGTTTTTTTATATGAATTAATTGGATTCTACTTAATATTTCAGCTTACAAATTTGAATCTAGCATGTGAAAATCATCCAGTGAGAGACATGTTGAGCGCAGTAGTAAGATCATTTTTGGATGATGTACAAGCAATTCTGACTCCCCCGAATCCTCCATTACATATTCTACCGGATTATCCTCAAGGCTTAGTTAGCCGACGGCAAACACGTCCGCATAGAAAGTATACCAATGTTTGGCATATGGATAGCCCGTCTCAACAAGATGACGAGGTCCCTCAGCAGGCTGAGCAGGGCAGTTTTCAGCAGGCTGACCAGGGCACTTCCCAGCAGGCTGACCCATGGGCACCATTGCCAGGGGAGAGATCCGAGGATACAGTAATAAGAAGAAATAGACTTGGTCTTAGGCCAATGCCTCGTAGGTATTATAACAGGATGGCAAGAGGCAGAGAATGAAAAACTTGTACTTCTAGGTTTTATTAGAAATTTATGTATTATAAATAAAATTACATCAATGAACTTTTGTTAGGAAAAATATTCTCATCTGTCTCATTATAACATCTTGCAAGGCAGTCTAAATAAAATAGAAAATTTACTGTAGCAAAATTAAATTATATTAAATTAATGCAAACGAAATAAGTTTACTAAAATTAAAAATAACGACAGAGTCAGCCAACTAAGTTGGCGAAAAACACAACAGTCCGAACACGTAGGCAAAAAACAAAAACAAAAACCAAATGTGGACCCCACAGCGCCAATTTTCGCCAACAGTGCTTGCACAATTTCGACCAACAGTGTTGGCAGAAATTGGCCATGTGGGGCCCGCCATTGGGTTAGGGTGGTTTGGTTTGGTTGGTTTTGATTTATTTTATTAGTTTGTTTTATTAATTTTTTTAAATTAGTTAATTTCTGGGTTTTTTTTATTTAGTTTTTTTCTATTTAGTTTTGTTTTGGATTTTCATTTTTTGATTTAGTTTTTTTTTAGTTTAGTTTTGGAATTTGGTTTAAGAAAATTTACTTTAACGAAATAAAATTTAAATTAATTAATTGTAAAGAAAAATTTAGAAAAAAAAGAAAAGAAGAAGAAACGGTTTGGTTTTTTTAGAAAATTGTAAAGATTTTTTTTTTCAATGTTTGATAAGAAAAAAACTAAATAAAGAAAAAAAAAACTAGTATTTTTTTTGTCCTCTAAACGGTGTTTCGTCAACGTTCTCAGAATCGAACCAAAATTGGGCCACATGACCAGCGTAACGTTGCGAATCCAATGGCGCAAGTTTCGTTACGAAATGACAAGCACACACGAAGTTATGACAAGTGTCGGAACAGATCGATACGATAATTTTCGACGGATACACGTTGATTTTGGTGTGCACGCACATTCAAATCAAGTTCCGCAAAATCTCACACGTCCGCGTTGACGATACGCGCCTTTTGGTGTAATTCTCATGCGACGAAGTCGCCTCGTTTGGCGGGACTCACCCCGTATCGAAATTTTTTGGAATTTTGAAAACAAATTTTTCTTGATTTTGGAAGTTGATTTTAGAGAAATTTGGGGCAAATAAAATAAACTAAAAGATGAGTTTAAAACTTGGTTATGTTTTCTAAAAGTCTATTCAAGTGTATTTGTAAAAACATTAATTGAGTTGGTAGAAAACTGGACGTAGACAAGGATAGTTGGACTGAAATATGACAGTTTTGGAAAATGGGTTTTCGTTCAACTTTCGATTCAATTCTCTCTTAAAATAATCCGTTTAAAATTAAAATACTTGAAGGGATTAAAAAGGGTAGGGTTGTGAACGTACCAGCGATGAAAGATTAGAATTTGGTCGAGCGACGGAAGAGAAACGTCACCGCAAAGTCGGAGTCGGAGGATGTCACGCACGCAAAATCAAACAAAACCAAAATCCAAATTTTAAACCCAAATAAAAATCAAACAAAAATCCAAAACTAAACTAAATAAAAAAAAATCCAAAACAAAACTAAATAAAAAAATTAAAATCCAAAAAAAACTAAATAAAAAAAACCAAAACATAACTAATCAAAAAAAACTCATTAAACAAACCAAATCAAACCAAACCAAATCAAACCAAACCAACCAAACCAAACCAAACCAATTAGTTGGCTGAATTTGTGCAAGTGGAGCCCGCGGGCTGAATTTGTGCAAGTGGGGCCCGCGGGTTGGGGTGGGATGATTTGGTTTGGTTTGGTTTGTTTAATGAGTTTTGTTTTATCAGTTATGTTTTGGTTTTTTTTATTTAGTTTTTTTCTATTTAGTTTTGTTTTGTTTTGTTTTGGATTTTAATTTTATTTATTTAATTTAGTTTTGGATTTTAATTTTTTTTATTTAGTTTAGTTTTGGATTTTGGTTTGATTTTTATTTGGGTTTGAAATTTGGATTTTGGTTTGGTTTGATTTTGCGCGCGTGACATCCTCCGACCCCGACTTTGCGGTGACGTTTCTCCTCCGTCGCTCGACCAAATTCTAATCCTTTTTCGCTAGTACGTTTACAACCCTACCCTCTTTAATCCCCTTCAAGTATTTTAATTTTAAACGGATTATTTTAAGAGAGAATCGAATCGAAAGTTGAACGAAAACCTATTTTTCAAGACTGTCATATTTCAGTCCAACTACCCTTGTCCACTTCCAGTTTTCTACCAACTCGATTAATGTTTTACAAATCCACTTGAATAGACTTTTAGAAAACATAACCAAGTTTAAAACTCATCTTTTAGTTTATTTTTATTTGCCCCCAATTTCTGTAAAATAAACTTCCAAAAAAAAAAATATATGTTTTCAAAACTCCAAAAAATTTCGATACGGGGTGCGTCCTGCCAAACGTGGCGACTTTGTCGCGTGAGAATTACACAGAAAGGCGCATATCGTCAACGCGGACATGTGAGATTTTGCGAAACTTGATTTGGATGTGCATGCACACCGGAATCAACGTATATCCATCTAAAAATACCGTATCGACTTGTTTCGACACTTGTCATAACTCCGTATGTGCTAGTCGTTTCGCAACGAAACTTGCGTCATCGGATTCGTAACGCTACGCTGGTCCTGTGGTCCAAGTTTGGTTCGATTCTGAGAACGTTGATGAAACATCATTCAGAGGACAAAAAAATAATAGTTTTTTTTCTTTATTTAATTTTTATTTCTTATCAAATATTGCAAAAAGAAAAATTTTCTTTACAATTTTCTAAAAAAACCAAACCAATTTTTTTCTAAATTTTTCTTTACAATTAATTTTTTAAATTTTATTTCGTTAAAGTAAATTTTCTTAAACCAAATTCCAAAACTAAACTAAATCAAAAAAATCAAAATCCAAAACAAAACTAAATAGAAAAAAAACTAAATAAAAAAACCCAAAACATAGCTAATTAAAAAAAAACTAATAAAAAAAAATCAAAACTAACCAAACTAAACCAACCAAACCAAACCAAACCATCACAACCCAACCGCGGGCCCCACTGGGCCAATTATCGCCAACAGTTGGCCGAAATTGGCCCTGTGGGGTCCAATTTTTTTTTTTCTACGTGTTCGGTCTGTTGTGTTTTCCGTCAACTGAGTTGGCTGACTCTGTCGTTATTTTTAATTTTACTAAACTTATTTCGTTTACATTAATTTAATATAATTTAACTTTGCTACAATAAATTTTCTGTAAATAAAATTACATCAATAAACCAACACCAATCCATAGACCCAAACCGAATTTCAAACCCAAAACATTCCCCAACCAAATAAAAACCAAACCCAAATAAACAGAAAATTAGAGGGCACAAAAAAATAAAAAAAAAATTTCTTTTTTTCTTTTTTTCTTTTCTTTATTTAGTTTATTTTTCTTATCAATCACTGGAAAAAAAAATTTACAATTTTCTAAAAAAAAACTGTTTCTTTTTTTAAAATTTTCTTTAAAATTAATTTCTTTAAATTTTATTTCGTGAAAGTAAATTTTCTTAAACCAAATTCGAAAACTAAACTAAATCAAAAAAATTAAATAAAAAAATCAAAATCCAAAACAAAACTAAATAAAAAAAACTAAAACATAACTAATTAAAAAAAAAACTCATTAAACAAACAAAATCAAACTAAACCAACCAAACCAAACCAAACCAAACCACCCCAACCCACCAAAATTCGTCAGCTTAGTTGGCCGATTTTGGACAGTGGGTCTAGATTGGGTCCTACGTTTGCCTTTGATGTCCACGTGTTGGCTGCGATCTGTTCTCTGCCAACTGAGTTGACGGACTGTATCTTTATTTTTAATTTAGATAAACTTATTTCGTTTATATAAATTTAATATAATTTAATTTCGCTACAGTAAATTTTCTGATATAACAATCAATACTATAGAGATATTTAGACTTTGGGTCTCGGATAAGTTCCGAAATTTGTGTTTGTGTCTCAATAATATACATAATTAGTATTTTTGTCTCAAAAATGTCACAAAAAAATGTATCAAAAGTGTCACTAATTATTTTTGGTGACAATTTTAAGACCTAAACGGAGATCAAAATATAAATGGAACTTATTTTAGACCAAAAGTCTAAATATTCCTAACAATAATAACAAGTCTTTAATTTGTGTCTGCTTTTTGGTTGCACAGAAAGTGATTCCAAAAAGTAGTTGGACGTAAAAGAAAGAGAGTGCTTATAAAGTAAAGCTTCTCCAATCTAATCAAAGTTGTTGAACCTTATCAAAGTTGAGAGAGTGCAGTGGCATTTTCTGTGGCAGCTTGACAACTAATTCAGCAACTTTCTGTGCCAAAGGGCCCATGACTCGCTCACTGATTGATTATTAAACGTCAAAGTTATTGGGTTGGGTTGGGTTGGGTTGGGTTGGGTTGGAATGAGGTCAAGCTTCCGTTCCTTCTTCACTTCAGGTCAAATTTGGTTTGCAGAATTATGACATTAAAAAAGTAAAATAAATTTATTTTTATGTTTGGATGTCAAAAAAAAGTATGAGAAAAGACCGAACTCGAATGTCTCTTGTGGTCAGTGATAAGAGGTATACCTTCCTAGCTGGGCAGAGGTCTCGGAATCAAACCGCGGGGGAGGTGTGGGGGCAGTAGGCCCAAATGGTATGCAACGCAGCGTGCGTAAAGTACCGTGCGTATTGTCGGACATCTCAAAAAAAAAGTATAAAAAAACAAAAATGATTCCCATGTGAAAAAAAAATAGGAGGAAAAGTGGCTCTTCCTACCAACCAATGATTCACTATCCACCACAGAGAATTCACTTTTCGGCCTCGTTTGATTCACGTAAAGGGAATGAAAGGAAATCAATTCCTTGGTATTTCCTTTCCTATGGAAAATTGTAATTCCTATCGATTTTTCTTTCCGGTATTAGGAAATGTCCAAAAAAATTGGGAGGAAAAGTGATTACTTAAATGTGGAAAAGTGAATCTTTGGGTGGGTGGGGTGTGCAATTTTTCTTTCTATTTTTCTTTCCATTAGGAATCACTTTCCTTACCTCCCACATTCCTTTGGTTTCCAAACATAGAAAATGAATGACTTTTCTTTTCACACTCCATGTTTCTTCCAAATTTTTTGGCCTCTCCAAACACCGAAAACGGAAGGAAAAGAACAATGAATTGATTTCTTTTTATTTTCTTTTCGCGAACCAAACGAGACCTAAATGAGAGTCTGAACTCTCAAATACATATTTTAATCATTCAGGCAATCATGCATCTCAGACATCGCTTGTAAATGCATATGTAAGAGCTTATTCTGTAGAATAGTAAGACTCGGCTACACGAGTTATAGATTGAGTTATAGATTGCACCTGAGACTTGAAGAATTTCTACACTCAAAATGTATGAGTTCATTTTGTAGAATAGTGACTCAATTGATGCCACATGATAGTCCCAGCTCATTTTGGTTTTGGAAAGATAATAGTTTAAATGTATCCCAATTCATTTTCTATTATTTTTACATGGATCCAATTCATTCTAAATTTATTTATTTTTATTATAATTTAAGATGTATTTTTTAGTTCCATGTATGAAGCCTACTTCTTCTTGTTGGGTTTGTTTATGATTTTTGTATTTTGTGAAAGGATTAGATTATACGTCCGAGTCAAATGAGGAGTTTCGGATAGAACAAACTATAGTTCATTGTGTGTTTGGTGTGGGATTTTGCGGCAACCAAGAAAATGAATAGCAAGCAAAAAAAAATTAAAATGGGGTTATTTAGGATTCGGCCGGACAATTTAAAAATCTTAATTTTAATTTTAATTATTATATGAGATTATATTACTAAATAATCTAAAAAAAAAAACAAGAAAAAAAGAAAGGAAAAGGGAAAGCAAGGAGCGTGTAAAAGTATCAAATTATTCGGTTTTCTTAATCAAATTATTAGGGTTTTTTTTTATCGCTTCTTTAGGAGATTTTGTGCTGACTTTTTAGGGTTTTTTTTTTTTTTTTTTTGGGACATATAAGTTTGGTATATCTTGTAAAAGTCTTATAAATCAAAATTACAGTTGTGATATTGTTTTTTTTCTATTACAATTTTTTACTATTACAAGCTCGACTTAATGAAAAGTTTTGCTACCATTAATGAAAAGTCTAATGGTGGCAAAACTTGGCATGCATGTCATTAGCTTGTCAACATATCTTTATCTATAATCTTATAATTAGGCTAAGAAATGGTTCAATTTAAACCATCTAAGTTGTTTATAAATTCCCCATAATCTATTAAAATTTTAATATTAAGTAAAAAAATTAAATTTGTTATAAATTATATCATAAAAAATCGAACATAACCAACTAAGAAGTACGTATCTTCCAAAAATCTAACTAGCAATAAATTTAATTATTATTTTAACTTAATATCTTCCAAAACTCTAACTAGCAATAAACTTAATTATTATTTTAACTTAATATTAAATTTGAATGGATTATATAAATGTGGAACATGTTGTCAAATAATTAACTAAGAAGTACGTATCTTCCTAAAATCTAGACCGTATCGTTAATGCATATAGGAAATGTATGGAACACATCAAGGATACTCCCAAATATAATATACTTTTTTATAATATTAATATTATTTATTATATTATCCTTAAATAATAATTTTTTTTAATATGCATAAATTTAAAAAGTAAAAAAATTTGTTTAGTTTAAAATTAGTTATTAAAACATAAATCAATTAATTAATTCATTTTTGGTGATATTAATTTTTTTAATCATGGTGATATTAATTATTAATATTCAAATTAAAACAAGTTAAATAATAGTATTAATAATTATTATTAACTTTTTTAGCTAATTAATTAATTTTGTTATTGTTATAATATTTTTTTTATTTTACCACATCTTTCATAGCTACCCAATACTTGAAGCATGAATTAAATCTTTTTCAAATTATAAAATATCACATATCCAAACATTGAAAATCACTTTCAGCTGGCAAGAATTAACATAAAACTCAAAAGCATACGCATTTCACTGTCACCAGACAAAAAATCAACCAAATAGCCCATAATTATAAATACTACAATAATGACTTCATTTGTCTATTTGTAACTCTATGCACAATTGTATATTGGTTTGCAATGGCCCAAACAAAATTTCTTCAAGTTAGTCATATGGTATGTTAAGGGTGCAACTCGGACGGACTAAATCCGAGTTCGATCGGATAAACCCGTTAATGGGTTGGGTTAGGGTTGAAGATACTCGAATTAGGGTTCGGATTCGGGTTAAAATATTTGAACCCGATCAAAAATCGGATTGGGCTCGGATTTATGTGTCGGATTACAAAAAAAATTTGAAACCCGACATACATATAATTTACATTTATTTTTATGTATATATTGTTTTATATTTCTTAAATAAAAATTTAAACCCTAAATTTCTTTATCCAAACTCTTCAACTCCTAATCCAAAATCTCATTTCAGTTTGTAGAGCCCGATGGACCCGACCCAACCCGAGCCCGATCCGATCCTCCGGACTTGGTTTTGGACTACATATGTTGAATCCGAGGTCGGGTTGGGCTCGGGCTCGGACTAGACTTATGATTCTTCGGATTTGATTCGGATTGAGCTCAAGTTCGACCCAATCCTCCCGAGTTGCACCCCTAATGTATGTGGAGACCATCAATCATATAACAATCATACATGCATGTAATAAATTTGCAAATTTGGAGAGTTTCTATTAAATACAAGATAAATTTTAGAAAAACACGCATAATTTTTTTTTTTTTTTTGCAGACAACATATACGAAGAATCAGTTTGAATAAAAAACTGTATCAACTTTTTTTGACAAATCAACTCATTCGTCCACGTTCTGCTCAATCAAACCGTTAGTTGACCAAATATTCATCCGAAATAACTAAAATGTCCTCACACTAAACTACTGCTTATCTTCTGACGTCATTCTCTAAATGCGAATATTTTTTTGACTAATAGTTTATGAGATTTTAATATATCAGATAGCTTAAAAATATCTTCAACGTAGTTATATATCATTGCATCGATTAGATACAAAAAAAAAAAAAAAATATATTTATACTCCATAGTTGATCGAATTAATCCATACGATATAAGAAAATCTCAACATGTAAAAAATGGTGTCCCAATCCTACAATATTAGGATTTCGTGATTGATGATGATATTTGTCACGACCTGCACCCGAAAATTCGGACACGAGTGCGTGGGTACGTCCAGCCTACGCCGCAGAGTCGACGGTAGTACGCTGTCTAGGTCAATTCCAGGTTTACTAAACTAGCTCATTCGCAAATAACATAGGCGAGATAAAAATGAGAATTGAAACTTAAGATTGCAACTGAAAATAAATGTGACAACAGATTCAAATGTTTAGTACAGAAATCAGAATGAAATCGGGGACAAACCCGATTACTAAGATAAGAATATAAATGAAAGATAGCTACTACTAGCTACTCTGCAGCAGGGGTCTCCTGGGTGGGTTCTGGCTCCTCATAGGTATCATCGGTCCCCTCATAGGGACCATAATAAGTAGGGGCAAGATCCTCATCATCGCCTAAATCAACAGATCCAGTCAGGAAAGGAGCAAAGTACACAGTGCACAACAAGGTTAAACTAAATATTTATGACAATTAAATATTGAATATCAAGTTAAGAAACTGCATAACAGAACATCATTATCTCAGAGTTAAAGCTGTAAGCAGGTATATGAGAAAACAGGAATAAATGAAACAGGAAATGAAACTACAACAGCCAGCAAGAAATATCACATGGCCAGAAACTATCTGTGTGAACTTATGTTTGTTTTTAGAATACATAGTTGGCATGTAGGGGTTTATAAGGCTAATCCGGCCGTCATGAACGGCTATTAAACAGGGGAAATCGAGATCCGGCTGAGGTACAGTCGTGTACCAACAGCTATTAAACATGACAAGGGGAAGGGTAAACTACATGCCTTCTAGGTATTCTCCCACCCGACATGAAAACAAGACAGGAACTCCAATATTCAAGACATGAAATCCAGCATTTCTAACACTAGGTGTAATCATCAAGGGTACATGTAAGGCAGGGAATTAATTATCACAATATATAAAGATTAACTTGAAGTGCAGGTACTTGCCTGTTGTTTGGATCTGATTAATATTGGCTCTCGGGGAAAAATTCCAGGGATGAGTCCAAAAGCTGAAATAGACATTACCAACACGCTCAGAAGATGTCAAATAGCTAGAAACGCCTGTCCTTGGGTCCAATTTGGAGACAAGGGCAAAAACGGCAGTTTCGGGTCAAAACGGGGTCCGCCGGTGGGCCCGCTTTGCACCGAAAAACGTGTCCGGGTCAAAGGTCTCCAAATTCACCAAACTTAGTGTCAACAGGTCAGGAACGCTGATACGAACCCAACGGAACTTCCAGATTTGGATTCCGATGAGCCGAACACAAAATCGCCCGTCGGGCGGGACCTATGGGGTCCACGACACGCGATTTCGTCAACGTTCTCAGAATCGAACCAAACTTGACCCACAAGACCAGCGTATCGCTACGAGTCCGATGGCGCAAGTTTCGTCTCAATCTGACGAGTGTACAAGAAGTTAGGACGAATTGCCGAAAAGTCGGATACGGGGCGATGTCCGCGGATACGTGTTGATTCCGGTGTGCACGCACACCCGAATCAGCTTCCACGAAATCTCACACGTCCGTATCGACGACGCGCACGTATCTGTGAAGACCGCACGCGGCCAAGTCGTCCCGTTTGGCGGGACGCACTCAGTTCCGGGGTGAAACAGGGTCTGATTTTTTCTGTTTTTGGATCGCGGTGTACGATCACTACAGGACGCGATGCCCCGAACGGTTTGTCCGGGCACCGAGAGGGTCATACAGGCTTCACAATGCAATTTGCGGAAATGAAAACGGAGCTACGAGCAGTTACACGCACCTGAAGGGGACCCGAAAATCAGGTCGAGTCGTGTCCGACTCGTGTCGGACACAGGAATTTCGATTTAGGGTTAGGGTTAGGCTTGGACACGGCCGGAGCTCCGCCGGCTGTGCTGGACGCGGGCGGATGGCTCGGGGACGGCCGGCTCGAGGCGGGGCAAACTCGGCGGAGGCGGCTGCGTCTCAGGCTGACGGCGGCGGCGCCGGAGCGGGCTCGAGCGGCTGCTGCTGCGGCTGGCTCGTGGCCGAGCGGGGAGGAGAAGAGGGGGGGGAGGCGACTGCGGTGAGCGGCGGAGGGGAGGAGATGGCCGGGGAGAGGGATGGGCGGCGGTGGCGAGGTGGTGGAGCGTGGCGGCTAGGGTGGCGCCGGGCTAGGGTTTCGGTGACCGGAGTTGGGAGGAAGAAGAAGGAGGAGAGGGCGGTTTAAATAGGAGGATGGAGGCGGTTCTGGGGGCCGAGCTAGGCGGGGGAGAGGAGATCGTGGCCCGGAGGACGCGGCGCTGCGCGCGGAGGGCGGCGGCGGAGTCGGGCGACGTGGGGGTGCTGGGGGAGACCGGGTCGGAGGCGGGTCGGGTCCGGGCAGACCCGACCCGACCCGGAAAGGAGCGGCTGGGTTGGGCTGTTGGGCCGGTCCATTGGGCGGGGCCGGCCCCAAGGAGAAAAGAAAAAATAAATAAAAATAATAAATAATAATAAATAAATAAATAAACAGTTAATTAATTAATTAAAAATTGTTTTTAGGCATTTGAAATAGGTCTGAGGCCCAGAAAAATCTAGAAAAATTACCCTAAGTCCAGTTTTTCATTTTACACCAAAAAATGTTATTTCCATGATATTTTAATATTATTTATTAACAATTAAAAATTATTTAATAATTAAGAACCTTGATTTTAATTTCAGAAAATTCCCAGAAAATTCCAGAAAATTGGAAAAATTCAAGTTTTAATAATTTAAAAATTCAGGGGTTTACAATATTTCATTAGCAGGAATCTAATCACAAGATTCCTTATGCTTCTTGACTGGACGAGGTAATCTCGGATGCCACTTGGACGCTCATATCAGAGTCTATTTTTGTTTACCCACAAATATTAGAGTATTTGTTCATCTTCCAATAAAAAATGCATACTTGACATTTTTCAAAATCAAAACCATCTTGCTTGGTGAACAAAACCACTTGCAAGATGGTTTTGTTTGAATGAAGATGCCACGTATATATTTTCTAGTGGAGGATGAACAAACACACTAGTATTTGTGGGTGAACAAAAATGGACTCCTCATATCAAATCGGAATTGAGAACGAAAGTTATATTTGGCATAGAAATGTGTGTTCCTTATGATGAGAATGAGATGTAGCTCTCAGTTTTGGCAACCTTTGAATACTTATTTGCTTATCAAATTAAGATTTTTTTTTATGGACATTAAAAAAGTTGTTTGGAGCTGTCAGAACTGTCAAAATTTTGACAGTCCTTTCAATAGGTAGGACTAACAAAAAAATTGGCAGTTCATCCTTCCAATAGGTAAGACTGTCAAATTTGTCTATTTTAGGACTGTAAATTTTTTTGATAGTTCTTTCTAATGAAAGGACTGCCATTTTTTTTTACAGTCCTACAAAAAAAAAATTTGACAGCTCCCGAGTAAGAAGTGCAGTGTCCCTAAAAAAAAATCCAAATTAAGTTTTAAACGAGTCGGCATGGTATATATGGAATTTCTGATGATTCTCTCATACCTCGTTTGGTTTTCGAAAAGAAAAAGAAAGAAAATTAATTTCTTGTTATTTGTCTTTCTTTGAAAAATTATAATTCTTATTCATTTTTTTTTCCCAGCGTTTTAAGAGACCAAAAAAATTTGAAGAAAAAATAAATTTTCTATAGTGGAAAAATAATTTCTTGGTGGAGGGAGGTGGGGATCACTTTCCTACTATTTTTCTTTCATATGAGAATCATTTTTCTTTTCTCATATTTTTCTTTGACATCCAAAATAGAAAAGGAATCAATTTCCTTTCTCAATATCAAGATTCCACAAACTACACGAGGTCAATGAAAACACCAAGACGGTATATTAGAGAATTCCAGTTTGAATCAGAGGCCATGTATATATGGATCAATAGGAATAGTGTCATATCCCGTTTCCCATGATACAGTGAGTCGGGTACTTAACTAGATCTCTAGGCTACGTCCCATACGAATACAATCGTACCCGTATCAGCGATTGTCGCATGTAATATTCTAGGATGGATTGGAAGTCATACAAAGACACTTTTATTACTACAAACTATAACTATTATACAATATGGTTAAAAGTACAACTGTACAAGTCATTACATCAAAATCATTAATGTACATAGTTCTAGCTACAAAATATTATTCGTTGTATTCCCTGAAAACTATTTGAAGATTACTCATCGACTTCGTCCACGTCATATAAAGGTAGCATCTCACCAGAAACTTCGTCTTTCCCTAGTGAACAATACTAGGTCGTCAGAACGACAGCAAGTCCTCGGTCAAAAACGGTAAGAAAATGAAATATGATATGATACTGTAAGAAATGAAAATGGAATAACTTTTGCAGAAAGTAGAAAGGCGAATTTTTAATCATACCTACGACTCTAATTTAATTCCTAAGCTAGTGTCCTTATAGTGTCTAATAAAGTAAACAATACAATCATATTTCACTACCACAAACACAAACAAGTTTTCTAAATGATGATGCAATTTGGAGAACAACTATTTGAATATCCACTTTAACTAGTTATCCGACAACAATTCAGTAACCAGGGATCAGTCTGTGGCAGGCATGGTGGCACGGTGCTTAGAATCCGGCCCTCTCACATCCAGTGAGTAAAACATGATATAATATCAATTCACTTAATCGATTTTTTTAATCGAAATAGGTATATATAAATTCATGAACAGGTACAGGCCTAG
The DNA here is from genome assembly GCA_036927795.1 of Iris macrosiphon. Lineage (NCBI taxonomy): Eukaryota > Viridiplantae > Streptophyta > Magnoliopsida > Asparagales > Iridaceae > Iris > Iris macrosiphon. Next base: position 34,056,350 of record JAYESA010000010.1, read on the forward strand.
GCAGGTACAGGTAAATCAGGTACAGAAAAATCAGGATAGGTTAGCGAGCTAAGCCTCACACACTCAATTCGCAAAGCCTTACAAAATAGCTTAATCACTTATCAGCTTTTTGTTGTTATTATATTGCGAAATTTCGTAAGTGGTATTCAAGTTGTTCTTCCATGTCCAATGCTCTCTAACCTAAACCTACAAACAATTCATATTTCTATTATCTTATCAATTCTGCTCTGTATCTCATGTCAGTACTTAATGTGCAATTAGACATTTCCAAAGTATGTCATAACACAAGACTTCATCTCATTTATAATTCCAGGAAGCAGTTATCAAAATTTTAATCACATCTCAGTCCTGGATAATCATAAATACTAGGATAAAATTTCCAGGAGATATTATTTTCTTTATATTAAACAGAGCGGACAGTACTGAAATCTAATATTTGGTTGTAGTAGCGTAACTTGTGTCCGTGTTCTACGTATCATGGACTCTTGCAAATCGTCTCCCAATTAAATAAAATTTCAGGTTGTCGGAAGTCCGTCGCTAAATTTTAATATAGTATCATAAAATCTAGGGTTAGGAATATCGATTTTATTTTCGGATATCGAAATTATATTAACTCCCGAAATTCTTAAAAATTTCGGCAGAGTATCCTTTGTATTTCGAACTCCGAAAATTTAATAATTTAAATTTATGAGACTCGGAGCAACCCTCCGTAGTATTTTATCTCCGGGTACGCCGACCCTTTCGGTAGAACAACTCAACACCGCTACACATGCAAGTATAATGTATATAAAAAAAACACAATAGGAAAGCTTCCTTCATACCTTAACAAGCAAGCATTTTATTTATACTAAGCAATTTATTTTCCTTTATATGTTAAACAAGCTCAAGGAACATATAAATATTAGTAAGTATGACTATCACAAACAAGCTTCTAAGTATTACCGTATACTAAATGAATTACAGACTTATAATAGTTTCTTGATCCTAATTATGTATACAACAATATTAAACCCAACCCAGGTAAACGATATATGCCAAGGGTCTATGACCTAAAATAGGCTAAGTTGTGTCCAAAGTCCCAACTAAAATAATCCGTATATTTTGGTATCCTTATTCGCATCCTTCTAAACTTGGAAACAAGTTTTTACCAAATATTTTATGTATTTTTATTTTTGGACATAAATAAATAAACTTACAAACTTATAATAGTAATTTATAGGCTAAACATTCAGGTATGTTCGTAATTAAAATAAAACTTGTGTCATGTTGACATTCTTAGGATGTGATACTTGAAAACTTCTTATCTTTAAAGCAAGTATGTTAAGGTCATTAGGATCTTATGCATACATATAATTCTTTTCCTACAAAACAACTAGGAACAACAATCATACTAGTTTCACCACCACCCCCCCCCCCCCTTCCCCCCCCCCCCACATATATATATATATATATATATATATATATATATATGACCATTTTATAGCAATTAATTCTTACATCTAACTATGTTAAGAAAAAAAATTCATACACCAATTTATTTATATTCCGTGTCGAAGCATTGTGTCCATATATCTATATTGTGTCATATACATGAACTCCAAAAATATATACTATGATCTAGATTCATACCATTTCCATTTATGCAAAAAAAATTGGTGTGAATTATGAATTTTGAGAGATAATTCAAGCAAGTAATAGTATGGAAGAAATTTGAGAAGTTAGGACTTGCCTTATTCTTGGACAACCCTAGAATTTCTTCCAATCTTTTCCCCCAAATCATAACCCTACTGTCCAGGATATATATATATATATATATATATATATATATATATATATATATATATATATATATATAAAACTACTAGATCTAGAATTTGAAAAAAAAAATTGAAAATTGGTTGAAGTTATACCTAAAGATTTGAAGAAGAGGAAGAAGAATATCGAATTGGAGGAAACCGAAGGAGGGGAGGCGGCGGTCGGCGAACGCGAGCCGTGGTGGCCGACGGTGGCGTGGCGCCCGACGCGACGACCGACGCGGTCAGCAGCGGCAGCGGCATCAGCAGTAAGTACCAGAGGCAGTAGCCGCAACAGCAGCAGCAGTAAGAGTAGTAGTAACAACAAGGAAAGGAAGGAGGTAGAGGAAGATGGAGAATAACAAATAGTAGAAGAGAGAGAGAGAGAGAGAGAAGGGTTTATGTAGGAGGAGGATGGTGATGATGCTAGTGTTGGTGGTGGTATTGGAACTTTAAGGAGAAAAAAAGTTTGCCATGTATACACATAGAAAAATGAGAAAGGAGGAGGGATGGCCAGCAATAAAGTTGGGTGATGAGTCAAAGTTTTCCATCTGTGGAGAGATGAGATGCACCAATGTGAACTTGTACACACTATTTCTATTGGTCCATATGTACATGACTCATGTAGGAGTATGAGCACTATTACTCATATTCCGTTTACCATATATATATATATATATATATATATATATATATATATATATATATATATATTTACACCAACTATTCATGTGTTTTTAGTTTATAACACGGGGTACTCCTACTTTTGAACAAATTACACTAACCACCCATTCATTTAGGAAAAAAATATGGGTAGTTAGTGTTATAAATTTTTAATTTTATCTTAAAATAAGGGTACTCCGTGTAATAAATCAAAAAAATAGGGGTGTTCAATGTAACTTTTTTAAAAATAAGAATATCAGTGTTATAAAAAAAAAATATAGAAAATAATTAGTGTAATATATATATATATATATATATATATATATATATATATATATATATATATATATATATAACATCCAAAGATTGCGTTATTTGTTGAGGTTGCTCATGAGGCTCAGTGATGACACAATACTAAAAGAGCATCTCCAGTCCTATTTTCTTGTAATGTATAGTAATTCCTATATGGCATGAGGTACAAGATATTATTATTTTTAGGTGACAGGACTATATTCACAAAAGACAATAAAACAGAAAAGTCTTCTTCAGTACAAAGTATCGAAATACTTACTTTTTTTACAACTTCCAAGACAGTTAATTCTCTTCTTACTTTTTTTCTATTTATTTTTTCATAATTGATGACATGAAAATAAACGCATTGTCAAATATATTATCTAGAACTAGACAAACCACCTTCACATTGTCTTTTATAATTTTTTGTCACATATTTATCATTTATGTATTGGAGAAGAATTTTGAAATAATTTTTTGTCATTCCTATACGGTAACAACTCTTTTCAAAACGTCACAATAGGGTTGGAGATGATATAATGAGACGGATCCCCTAAATTCTTAAGAACATCTCTTAAATTGTATGTTAAAAAAAATAGTAATAATAAGACAACAAAGCTCCTCGGCCCATCTGCCATTCGAGCGGAAGCTATTTGGGCAAAGCTCATGACAAATGCCAACATATGTTTGGCAGGTCTCGTGGGCCCCTTTTATGTTTATTCGATATTCATACAAAGACGAAACTAAACAAAATAAGCGACTTGTCGAGTGTCGACCACGTTGTACAAGGCAAAACTAAAGATTCCACTGAACTAGGCTGAATATGGACTGACTCATAAAAAAAAAAATAATAATAAAAAAGAAAAGAAAGAAAAGAAAAGAAATTGGGATGGGATGTAATTAATTTTTTTTTTTATCAAAATTTCTTCTGTATATATCCTCACCTTTGTAACGACCTGAACATATATCCAAAACCTGTAAACATATCTATAAAATAAAACCCTAATTAAAAATATACATAATTTTTCATATGAAGAGAGTAGTTGTATATATTTGCTTAGAACATGGCAAGTTTTAAGGAACTTTATCATAAAATTACAAAAGAAACAAATTTGAAAACTAACTTTATTTCTTTGCTTCATCTCATGTAAGAGAATAATTTAAAACCTAACGTTATCTCAAACATTGTGGAAGAAAATAATTTTAGGCCTAACTTTATCTCAAAATTACATAAGAAAGTAATTTATCAACAATATAAGAATTTTTTTTATGTTACATACTACCCACATGAATTGACTAGTTTATCTAAAAAAAAAAAATTTCATTTGTTTTTTTACATGAGGAATATATACATGGTGTTAATTAGAACAAAATTTAAAATTTTTTTTATTAATTACGTTAGAATATAGACAACTCATTTTCATTATTTTCAAACCTTAAAGTTATCTTTAGAAAAAATTTGAGTTTCACCACACTTTATTTATCATGACTCAAGATGCACCACACTGCTTTACCATAATGTACAACACCCATCACTTTCGTAAAAAAAATACGGCCAACGGAGTTGGCCGTTAATTTTTGACCAAAATATCCCTAACAAATCACTATTATTACCAGTCTTCCCCTCCTCAGTCTGGGAAGAGAGAAGGGGTCTTTCTGTCAAAAATTAGCGGTTAACTCCAATTTTTGACGGAAGTGGAGAATTGTATATTATGGTAAAGTATTTGGGTCCACCTTGAATTATGGTACAACTCAAAATTTCTCTTAAAGTATTTTATATAAAGTTTTATGTGAAAAAATCCATCTTCATTTTCAAAATCTAGGCCCTGCCAGCCGTCCGATCTCGAAATCGGACGGCATCCGGTGTTCTATTACCAAAAAAGGGAGGGAAAGTATTCTAACCGTCCGATGTCTCTCCTTCCTCCAATATAAACACAAACTCTAGGGCTTCTTCTCCATCCCCATTCGTCTTCCTCTCCGTCTCGACCTCTCCTCACTCTTCAGCAGAAGTAAGCACGCACAATTTCTCACTCTCTCCCCAAAATTTCTTAAATTTTGTTAATTTATGTACGAAATCATTAGATATGTTGAGAAATCATGATGAATCGATGGATCTGGATGTTGAATTTTCTTTAGATTCATGCTGTTTTTTGAAAGGTAGATCTTGGATCTGTGATTGATCTTCATGGTGAAGCTGTAGAAATGCTCGATTCCATGATTAACGAGCATTTTCTGATGTATTTATTTGAATTTTATGTTGTTTTGCTATTATGCCGAATGTGTTAACTGTACAATTAGTTCTTAGAAGTAAATTTACTCTTAGTGAGCTGATTCCTCGATTGATCATTTAGAACTCAGTAGCTTTCTCGAATCCACTAAGTGCCTTCAACATCTCTTCGATTTTCTTGAATTTCGTTAATTTTGTTGTGATTTTAGTATAATATTAGTGGATCTGTAGATAAATCACGAAGAAATAGTGGATCTGGCTGACTTTGGTGTTGTTCCTTGAATGACGGCACTTGGATCGGTGATCGGATCATGATTTTTGTTGGTGGATTAGTAGTTTGGTAGAGCTCGGTTTTGATTATTATTTATGAGCAATTTCTTATGGTTTTTCTTTTGATTACGTGTTGTACTGTGGTCTGGTCCGAATGTGTTAATTGTAGACTTCGTTTGTGGAAGTAGATTTACTCTCATTGCGGTGATTCCTAGATCTGATCATTAAGAATCTAGTAGTTTCATTCTTGCATATATTTTCGTGTGATATTCTTGGATCTGATGATTTTGTTGCTATTTTCATTCAATTCCAATACAGGAAAAAGTTTTTGCTGATAGAGTTTGTCTTAGGAAATCTGTTACTTTTTATTGTTATTTAGTTTCTGGGATTATATATCAGAATGGTTCGATCTGTAGTTTGATACTATAGTTTCTTGGCGGATGTGTACCTTCATTATGCTGAAATCCTTTAATTTGATTGATAATACTGTGTTTAAGTTTCTTAGAGAGTTTTGATTTGGTTTCTGCTTTGTTGTCTGTTCTAAGTTTCATGTTTCTTAGATTTGAGCTTTAGCAAGTCAATATGATATGCGGTAGTTTCTTAAGATTGACAAATTCATATGATATCTTGCAACTTTTTTCTTTCTATAATATGTGGCATAATTAAAATGTATTGTTTTGATCTGTTCTAGGAAACATGGACACTCTAAAATTTGGTGACATATCCATGTCGTGCCATGTCATACATGTGTTAGACATGACTAAGACGCTCCATCCACTAGGGTGCCTAAATATGTGCCATGTCCGTGTTGTAGTGTTGTAGCGGTCGAGAATCTTTCTGTTGATTTTTAATTTCCTTCATACATTAACATATTTCTGTCCTCATTCTATCATACATTATACAACAACCAGTGACTCTTTAGTTCCACATGTTTTATGTTCTATTCATACATTTAATTGATTCCATCTTCTTTGCATTAATCTTTATCTATGAACTTTTATGTATTCATTTGCATCCTAGATCTGATTTAGATAGATCTGATTTACATATTATTTCAATTTCCTTGTGCTTTGCTCCAATTTTGAACTGATATAGATTCGCTGGATTCTTCCATGGATCTCTATCATCATGTGGTTAATATCATAGTGGTGATATTCAGTAACATTCAGTACGTTGTTGTTTGATTTGGCAGTAAATCATTTAGCCTATGATTGAGAACTGGACTAAAAATTCTTATAAGGTTTCAGAGAATTGATGTATCTAGTGATTTGTCCACTGATTTTTCAACTGTTTGAATTCATGGTTTGGATGTTAGCCTTTGATATATACAGTTAAAATAAAGTTGTACCTGTCAATTATCTATTAATCCTCACTAGATGCCAGACCTTTATAGAAGAACTGAATGATGTAAGGTCATAAATTGTTTTATCTTCTGTGTCAGGTAAAATATGAGGGAAATCCTACACGTTCAGGGTGGGCAATGTGGAAACCAGATCGGATCCAAGTTCTGGGAGGTGGTGTGTGATGAGCACGGTATTGATCCTACTGGGAGGTACATCGGCACGTCTGATCTGCAGTTGGAGCGCGTGAATGTCTACTACAATGAAGCTTCTTGCGGAAGATATGTTCCTAGGGCGGTGCTTATGGATCTGGAGCCTGGAACTATGGATAGTGTTAGGACTGGGCCATATGGGCAAATCTTCCGTCCAGATAACTTTATTTTTGGGCAGTCGGGTGCGGGGAACAACTGGGCGAAGGGGCACTACACCGAGGGAGCTGAGCTTATCGACTCAGTTCTTGATGTGGTCAGAAAGGAGGCAGAGAACTGTGATTGCCTGCAAGGTATTCTTACTTAGATGTCTAAAATATGATGTTGGACGTGTAATCTTATTTTCTTTGATTTTGAAATTAATTAATCATTATTATTTTAGGTTTCGAGTTTTACATGATTTATTCTAAGTGTGCTTATGTTTTCCTTTTACTCTGATTGATGAAGCAATTCACTCAACTTTCATTATGTTTCTTATGACAGGATTCCAAGTATGCCACTCTCTGGGTGGAGGGACTGGATCTGGTATGGGAACACTGTTGATCTCGAAGATCCGAGAGGAGTATCCGGATAGGATGTTGCTCACTTTCTCCGTCTTCCCGTCTCCCAAGGTTTCTGATACAGTTGTAGAACCATATAACGCGACCCTTTCTGTGCATCAGTTGGTGGAGAATGCAGATGAGTGCATGGTGCTTGACAATGAGGCCCTGTATGATATCTGCTTCAGAACACTGAAACTGACCACTCCTAGCTGTGAGTATATACATGCTTCTTTCTTATAGTAAACCTGTTTACTTGTTCGGAAGTTTTATTTGTGTAGTTTTATCTGAATTTTTGTTATGTTCTGCACATGTTTGGTGATGGACAAATGTTTCTTACACAACACTGATATTTCAAACTTTCAATTATTGAAAGTGACAGATTATCTACTTGTTGGTATTGGGGCAAGCATATGATTGCATATGGCATTTTTTCTGAAGGAAAGCAATTAATGTACTTGGTAAAATGGCAGTGTCATTGCTCGATAGTAAGTAAACTCGTGTTCCTGTTGCAATTTGGCTAATAAATATTTGCTCAAATGTCCATTTCTGAAAGGTTCTCTGGGCTTGTTCCGGAAATGGTTGTTTGAGCCCCCAAATGAGTGGGGGATGGTTGGCTTAAGCTAAATGGCTTGTGTATTGCATTTTGGCTCCCAATGGAGCCTTGGCTGCAATCCAAATTGGTTCTAAATATATCTTCTTTTTCCATTTGGAGTTTACACTCTTTTTTGTCAGGCCACTATTAGAATATCTTATGATTATTCTACAGGAATTTATTATATTCTGTAGCTTCTTAGACATGGTTCGAAGTTGGCCAATATGGAGCCCTAGTTGCATGGTTCATAGCCTTTTTGCTACTAAAAAGTGCTGTTGTAGCCGACCAGCCTATTTTCCTCGTAAGATAATAGATATGAAAAAAACGTTGAAATTGTTAGAAATAGAGAATACAATAAAAGTATGCATAAATTAGGTAAGTTTTCCTTGCATTTATTCCCCTTCCAGATAAAAGGGGGGTAACAACTAGAACAGCAATGGACATAATGATTTGAGATGACGCCACTTTGTTTCTTGTTTGATGTTGTTACTGCTATAAGTTGTTCCTGGCTGCTGTTGTATGCAATAACTTGGCCTTTTTTTATTCAACGAATTTGTAGATCTTGATTCTTATAATCTACATGGTCTAATTTGTTTGCAGTAAGCTTCTCTTGCCCTGGTGTTTTATCATCCTAGATTGTTTCAAGCTTATATTCCTCGTACATTTTTCATGGCTATGTTTGTATTAAGCTTCAGTTGGTTTTACTTGCTTCCATTTGATGGTGATTTGTGTTTTATAGTTGGGGATCTAAATCACTTGATCTCTGCAACCATGAGTGGAGTTACTTGCTGCCTTCGTTTCCCTGGGCAATTGAACTCGGATTTGAGGAAGCTGGCAGTCAATTTGATCCCTTTCCCTCGTCTGCACTTCTTCATGGTCGGTTTTGCCCCTCTGACATCCCGTGGGTCACAGCAGTACAGGTCCCTCACCGTCCCGGAGCTGACCCAGCAGATGTGGGACTCAAAGAACATGATGTGTGCTGCCGATCCACGCCATGGTCGCTACCTCACTGCTTCTGCCATGTTCCGTGGCAAGATGAGCACCAAAGAGGTTGACGAGCAGATGATCAATGTTCAGAACAAGAACTCTTCCTACTTTGTTGAGTGGATCCCCAACAATGTGAAGTCCAGTGTCTGTGACATTCCTCCCAGGGGCCTCTCCATGTCCTCCACTTTTATCGGAAACTCCACCTCCATTCAGGAGATGTTCAGGAGGGTCAGTGAGCAGTTCACTGCTATGTTCAGGAGGAAGGCTTTCTTGCACTGGTACACAGGGGAGGGGATGGACGAAATGGAGTTCACTGAAGCTGAAAGTAACATGAATGATCTTGTTTCTGAGTACCAGCAGTATCAGGATGCTACAGCCGACGAGGAGCTCGACTACGAGGATGAAGAAGAGGAGGTGCCCCAGGAGGATAATTAAAGGGGGGTTGAAAATAGTTTTTCCGTTCGATGCTAATTGGGTGTTTGTTATGTGTGTTCTTGTTGAGTTAGAAAAATATGTTTGGTGCTATAATTTCATTACATTTTTCATGCAAGTACTAGTGGTGGTAATATGTTGTTGTAGTCTATTAAGTTCAGTGTTGCTGTGCTAAATTCTTTACAACTCTTCTTATTATCTTGTTCAACTTCTGGCATATTGGTTATTCTAATGAGATCTCTTGTAATATAATTATATGTTCATAATTTGTGACAAGTACAACATTTGGTAGTAATGTGTTCAATGTAGATGATGTCGCATCTAAAAGGTCATTCTTATTGCAGTATTTAACTTCCTATCACAAAATAGCGCCTTGGTTTCTGAGGAACCTACTACCCAGTGCAAACTGCACATCTCGTACAAGCCGCAGGCACACGAGTGTTCCTACTGCCAATGCATATGTAGTTTTGAGCATCTCAGGCCTTGTCTCTTCACTTGTAGGGCTATGTTTCGCGCTGAGCTTTAGTAGCGAAAGAATTATCCAGTTCCAACCTTCTCAATAATTTCACAAAAGCGTTGTGTCACTCCTTGTATTATTCAATTTTGCCAATATTTTTTTGTGAACCCAAAACCATTTTGGGTTCAAAATGTTTTGAACCAACTATTTTTGTTTGTTTGTTTTTTTCAAGTCCAAAACAGGGAAATGCACTTCCAGGAAAAAAAAAAAGTAAAGTAGAAGCAGCAAATCAAGCAAAGTAACTTTCCATTTTGTTTCAGTTTCTACTCGGGTACTAATGGGTTTTTGTTAACATATACCTTAAGGACATATATTAGAAAATGGCTAAATTACAACTTGATACCCTCAACTGTGCAAAATATTTAACTTAACACCCTCAACTTTGATAGTGCTAACTTGATATCCTCAACTATATAAAAATTTTCATGATGATACCGAAAAAAAGAAGAAGAAGACAAAACTATCCCTATTCACCCCTACCCCCCACCTCCTGCTTCTCTTGCCCCCGGCGAACCCCGCCCCCACCATCCTTCTCCGGCCTCCGGCAAACCCACCCCCCCACCCCCTGCTCGCACCGCCACCCTCGCCCGTCCACCAGCGACCTCGCCAGTCCACCAGCGACCTCGCCCGCCCGTCCGCGCCTGCGCCCTCACCCGTCCGTGCCCGCCCGTCCGCCTGCCGCTGCATCTTTGCCCCCCCGCCTGCCGCTGCTTCTTTGCCCCCCCCTTCCGGTCGGCATCGTCGGAGAAGGGTGGGTGGGGGGATGGGGGGGTGGGGGGACCGGAGGGTTGGGGGAGATGGAGGGATAATTTGGTCCCTTTGTTTTTCAGGGTATTAAGTTAGCACCTATTAAAGTTGAGGGTATCAAATTGAACATTTTGAAAAGTTGATGGTATCAAGTTGTAATTAATCCTTAGCAAATTGATAAATGTGTATTTTGTATTAGTACTACCACCAACACATTTATTAATGCATATTTTATATTTGTCAATACACATTTGAAATAAAAGATACATCGATAAAAGTGTTAGTGGGAGTGCCCATCTAAAATACACATCAATATATTAACATGTGCCCTAAAGACATATGCTAACAAAACTCGGTATATATATATATATATATATATATATATATATATAGAGAGAGAGAGAGAGAGAGAGAGAGAGAGAACCCTCACCGACCAGCGCCGGCCACCGCCAGATCCGTTACCAATCTCCCTCCACCATCGTGCGGGTCCACGTCCCCACTTCGGATCTCGAGGCCAAGATGAACTGGTCCACGACAAGACCAGATTCTGTGCCCGACACGATCCACCGACACAGGGCGGTCGTCACCGTCATCGTCGTCCAAGTGCTGCTCCTCTCTTCGTGCTCCTCCTTCTGCCGCTGCGGTCCCCCATCACCGCTGACCATCGGCGGACGGAAGGTTGTTCCCAACGGGATCTGATCTTCAATAGAAAACTTTACTTATTTTGTTGCTCGTAACAAAAAAAACTTAACAAAATATATTATTTGTGATGAACAACCTTTTATATTTGGTGAGAGTGAATCATATTATGACTATGCAAGTAGTACACTAAATTCTTGTTTTACTAAAGTTTTTAGATTTGCTAGAGCAGAAGCTGTTCAACTTTTTGAAAATAAAAAGCAATTTTGAAAAAATGTTATGCAAATATTAATAAATTTTCTTTAACTTATGATAAACGGACTAGTAAACAAACTTAACCTTTTGCTTATACCATGATAGATTATTTAGATGTGAAATGAGTTCTACAAAAATGAATTCTTTGTCGAAGACAATGGAAATTTTCACATATTGGATCTGCAATTGGTGTATCCATATTACAAGTTTTATGTAAATATAATATTCATAATATTGTACAAAAATATTTTTAAGTTTTTCAAGCGAATTTAGAAAATATTAGAACAAGTCTAATTAGTTTAAACACTTCTCCAAGTAGACACCAAGAGTTTAAAATGTTATGTGCATAATATGGTTTGACATTTATGAGATTTGTTAAGGATGCACCACATAGTTAAAATTCTACTTATTTGATGTTGAAATCTTGTATTAAATATAAATATATTATTATACACTATATTAATGTTAATCTAAGTGTTGATTATAAAATAAATGTGAATGATTAGTTAGTTGCTACTTCAATTTATAAATTTTAGAATTGTTTTACATTGTTACATGTATTTTATCCGGAGTTTATTACCCATTTTTTTCTTTAGTTTTAACAGAAATTATTAATATTTCTTATTTATCTACAAAATATAGAAATGCTCCTTGCTTTGATTATATCGTTTCTAAAATAGAAACAAAATTTCTAAAATATCAACGTTAAATACCTTTTTTATATTGTTCGATTTCGCTTTAGGATCCTAAAACCAAATTAGGTGGTGTATTTATATTCTTAGATGATTTTCATAAGAATATGAACCTTGAGATAAGTAGATTAAAATAGAAATTAAGGAACGTTTAATACTTAATTAGTTTGTATAAAAAAAATGTTGTATCGAGTCGACACCGAATAATCACTCAAGGTAGTAACAACTTTGGCTTAATTTTTGTTGGTGTTATTGCCATTGGATTAGTAAAGATAGTTCCACATTGGCTACACCACCAAGTGAGTATCTCAATATAATACTTTGTTTGTGTTGAGGTGGGGCACATGGGTGTCATGTTGGGGTATTTTTCTAGGAGAAAAAAAGATTAACTCCTCAATGAAAGCATTTATGTTTTTTGTCATTCTCTTGGAAAAATTCCCTTAGGAGCTACGACTCGTGCTCGGGCTCGGGCTCAAGGGCGTAAAGTGGTGCTTTGTTGGCGCACTTTGCACTTTTGGTGCATGTGCGGGTGCATGTGCAGGCGCATAAGCCGGGTACTGAGTGGGTGTTGAGCAGGCTCTGTCAAGCTCCGATCTTTCGAGATCCCGATCGCTCGCGCAGGGCATGAGATCACCACGCCAGCGCTTCCACGGGACGATCGTTCCCTTCGGGATGTGATGCCTTACGATCCTGGAGTTGCGCTCGCACATGGCAACAACGTTAATCGTCTTGGTTATCATCGAACCGATCGAGTTTGCAGCGGATGAGCAGTGTTACGAACAACATCCATCTGAGTATACGAGGCGAAGCTCAAGGCACGAGGCTCTCTGAATACAATGACATCGTTCCATACATTATGTCCCTCTATACAAAAGCATCTCAAAACATAACTCGATACAGCTCAAGGCATCGACTCTGATCTCTGGCTCCTGAGAATGAGGCTCGGCTATCGCTTCTTCGGAAGATCCACTACTTGCGAACAAGTAAACTGGTGGGGGGTCAGTACTTTGGGGAAAATACTGGTGAGTATAAAAGCAACGAACATAAGCAACATTCACTAAAATCGACACTAAGAAAGCATGTGATAAAATATTACATTAGTAGTGATCTTTCTAGTTTTACCTAGGTTCATTCCATGTAGTACAGGATAAGAGTTAGGTTACACTTCTTTGAAAACATCTTTGAAAGCCATATTTCATATTCGAATACATGCAAGCAGGCAAGACAAGCAGTTCATACACGATTTGTAAGTTTCTTTAACTAACTCTGGTGCGCAGCGTGTCTCGTGAGCCATATTCATTCTCTAAAGACTCTGGCATGCATCTAGTGAACGATCTTCTTATCATATCTCTCTACTCTTCTTATCAACAATTATTATCTTATCGTGTGAACGAGATAGAAGCATATACGTAAATAAATACTTCTCTATGAAAGCGGTTTATACAAGAGAAAATATTCGATAGCATGTATATCACTTATTCAGTGATTCTTACCCTTCGTCGAACGGTTATCCCTACAACAGACATACATGTTAGCAACAATTTACATAAATACATATGTTTTATTTTCTGTCCGTCTCGGCATCAAACAGTTAGGTATGCAAGAAGGCTGAATCCTAGCATGCGACCTAACTATATGATGGCCCATGAATCTACTTCCTCATGATTAGTAGCGGTGTTATCACGGCCCAACACTGCACTAGTATACTCTCATACTAGCTGCTTTGACGCGTGAACCATCTATCTAATAGACACGAACACCCGCCTGATCGCGATGACTTCTTTGCCTCAGGGTGTTCTCTCTGATCCCCCTAGGACGAACGGTCCCTAGTGCCCCAGGAATCGATAGTAGGATTATCCTTATGCATAAGTTGTCTAAAGACCAATGCATGAATGCAACTCTATCAGATAAACTCTATATGGATACAACAGTTCAATAACACAAGCAAACTTCTATCTATTATCTTCTTTTCTCTGTACGGACATGCCACCATCTCATCTCTATGCGGACTGGACGCCATCTCTTCTCTATGCGGACTGACCGCCATCTCTCTGATATGGTTCAAGCATTTCATACAGTTTATCTATTAAAACGATAAGGAAAACATGCAAGCGATCTCTATTAAAATAGACAAGGCACCGTTCTTCTATATATTTATCTAAGCATGCAGTTCTACTCTATCTTTAGCATACGATGGAAACATAAGAACATTCTTTTACTCTTGTTTATTAGCATGGCAGCGGTTTGTTCAATAGCAGTGACAGTGTAATAAGCATGCAACATTCTTTTCTATACTAGCATGTCAATGGTTCTCTACTTAGACAAGCATACAATTTCTCTAGTTAAGCATGCATGTTCTCGTTCTATCATTCATGTGAACATTAACTACTTAGAAAACAAGTATTTCAAAAACTTAGATTCATTATTAAGGCGTGCAAGCATCAGAGAATGAAGTTCTTCCTACTCACCTAGATCAGTCGTCTTCTGGTTCAACAAGGAGCTCTTCAGAAATGTTTTCTTTTTTAGTCAGCAAACCGATATCTCTTGTACATAGTGTCAACGCGGAGCGGGGCATTACAGGCGATGCACGGGCGGGTGCGCATGTAGTGCACATGCTATGCGCGGACTATGCAAGTATGCGCACGTGCACTGCTGCGCGCATGTACTGCTGGACCACTGTGCTGCTATGCTGCTGTGCTGATGCATATCAGTTGTGCTGTTATGGAAAGATTTGGATGACTAATGCAGATCCATTTTTTGTGGGATTTGAATTTAATTCATTCATATCTTTCGGTAACTGATAGGCGACCATGCTCCTCTATAAATACTCTCTTCGTAGCCCCTTTCAGAACTTACTTCGAAAATGAGAGAGACGAAGAGAGGTTCGACTGCTGCCCCCATTGGAGTCCAGGAGTTTGTGCGAGTTCAGGAAGGAGGTGACGCAAGCGTTCCAGAAGTTCTTCGAGAACTTGCTGGTTCCTGGGAGCAGATCCTGTGGGACATATTTTGCTTTGAGCAACGATGATCTTCATCACCCTAGCAAGCATAGATTCATCTTCTTCTTTATCTTCTCTTCTAGTTGTAACTTGTTATGTTCGTCTTCAACTGTGATTGCAAGGAATAATATAGTTTGATTTCTGTTTATTGTATTCTTTTGCAAGTTGTAATCAGTAATATTGTTATTAAAGTGCTTCATTGGAATCAAGTTTTTCAGAGGATAAACTTGTTTGCTGAATCCTCTGTGTCTCGACTACAACTTCAGGTTCAAACAAAGGACAGACTGTAAAGTTTACTTGAAGTTCTGTTCCTGGCCAGTTCTTATATCTTTTGATTAAGCCATGAGACTAACAATTTCTAAGTTATCTCATACAAAAAGTTGACTACAAAAGAAGAAATAAAATAAGGGATTTGCTATGCCTACAACCGGGTTACAACTCGTTGGGTTACAATCGTAACGTGACAGCCCCTCATTAGAGGAGGGGGTGGGAGAGGTGGGACCCAGTGGGACTCACGTAACAGGGGGGAGTGGGTTGTAAGTAGGTTGTAGGCATTTGGTTGTAAACTTAGCATTTTTCTAAAAATATTTTTCCTTCCCAACTCAAGAATTGTCCTTGTGTTAAACTCCTATATGTTGAAGATGACGAGGATTCTGGATCATACTTTACAATTTTTAGAATGGTGGAAAAGACATAAAAAACTTATCATATAATTTTTTCTTTAGCACGTGATCTTCTAACGGCCACGATGTTCACGGTAGAATAAGAATCTTATTTTAGTGCAGATTATTGCTAAGCAAGAATAGAAACATAATACTACTGAAAAGATTTGAAACTCTGTATTTACGTTTAAGATTTGGTTCGTGTGAAAAAACTGACTCAACACTTAAGAATGAATGTGCCGACATTAATGAACTAGACTTTCAGTCTTTTACTATGGACAATCCTAGTGGAGCTGAATAATGAAGCGTCAACAAAAATTGAAATAAACTGGCCAGAAGACCAAAGACTTGAAAAATCAAATTATAAATAACATATGTACTTTCACTTTTTTTTTTTTTTTAAATATTATATTAATTTTATTTAAAAATAATAATGTTTATTTATTTATATTATTTTTTATAAGCCCATTTTTTTAAAGACCAAAAGACCAATTTTTGTGTTCCATTTTCTAAGTCCATTTTTTTCCTACGGGCCAATCCTGAACCGATCCGAACCCGACCCAGACTAGCATGCATAAATCAGGCCCGCTAAAACTCGAATTCTAGGTCGAATTGAGTTTGAATTTATTTAGCCTGATCCGACCCAGCCCAAACATGATCAAACCTGATCAACATTGGATCTGACACTTTGAGGTAAACATATACGGCTTGAGAGTATACAAAGGTGCAAAAATATGGTACAAGAATGCATAACGATACATGAATATGAGATGAAGTACACAAATAAGGTTAGTGCACCCAATGGTGCACATATATAGATTTAGGGTGATACGGCTCAAGGGAACATAAAACTAGGTAGATGTAGGGGGAGGATAGCCAAAAAAAAAAAAAAAAAAAAAAAATCCATAAAAAAACCAACCAACTTATTTGTGTACCCTTATCACATATATTTGTAACACATGTTCCTTGTCCCATATCTTTGTACCGTTGTGTACCCTCATATCATATTATGTACTATTGTGTACCCTCAACCCATATAGTTTATTTTCATAAATGAGCATGGTGATACGGGAACAACAATTGTCATATGTACATAGTACATAAGTACCTTACGACACTTGCATGAATACATAACGGTATATAGTACGTTGATACTAAAAAATCGGTCAGCTTTGAAGATCTAATTGTATCATAATTATATCAAGATCACTGGCGACATGCTATCTTGGACCGTAGTCTGATTAGACGACGATCCTTTCAACACGGGTTACGAGTCCCACTGAAAGTTTCTGAATTACCCGTGCTAGTACGACAACACAACTACCTTGGGTCCTCCTAGGCCGACACGATCCCGGTGTCCCGACGATTCATTCGAGGAGCCTATAAACCTTGTGTACAAGTTATCTACGACCGTACAAATGCGAGAACAGTTAAACTATAAAGCATATGCATGATAAAAAAATGAAATAAATATACAACATATCTCTACTCAGCCTATACCACAACACATCTTTTCTGCATTACCGTTCCTCGATCCATCGCTTACCTCATTCTTCCTAGTCCATGAATTTTACCCTGGCGATCCAACGATCCTAAACTTCTCCATGTTTTCGTTTCTTGAAACCACAGTACGAAAATCTTCCTCTATATAACATTTCATATGATACTCTAACAACAGTACATAAATACAAAATAATTCTAACAAGTACAATATACATTCCATATGGTAAGATAAAATCAGTTATACATTATATAAATCTATATCATCAGTTTACAATTCCATATTCTACAGCAACAAGTTACATAAATAAGATTATTCTCCTTGTCTATCTTGATTCTCTTCTTTTATTAGCACGCAACAAAACTCTTAGCATGAAAACTAAACATGTATCATCCATTTCATTATTGTGAAGATAAATGCGAGAGAGATCAAAATCATCCATCTTGAAGGAACGTCTATCTGTCTCGACCGAACATATCTCTTATTCAACCATCAGATATTCGATCGGGCAGATAAAAAACAAAACTCTTGCCATGGAAGTTTGGTTTCAACCATCAGACAAGCAAATGCATTGGCAACCTCATGTACATTATTAATATTAATTAAACATTCCTTCTTCTTCTTCTTCTCCTTCTCCTTCCACTAGTTCTGCTATCACTGTGGAGGTGAAGGAAGCCCTTCTTCCCAATCCAAAACAGAAGGGGTGGTAAGAGTCCGGAGAATTATCTGCAGATGCAAATAGTGAGTGTATGAACTGAGAGTAAATAACAAGGGAAGAATCGAACGATTCATAGACGATGCAAATATGTATTCCTTACTTGGAATAGCAGGAGCAGCAGCACGTACCCACTCATCAATCAAAAGCTTCCAACCACTGCAACCAAACAAAAAATTGAAGCGCACCACAATTAGACCTACCTAAACATTTGGGTAACAAAGAACTTGAACAAAACACTTTCTCAGCTTAAATGCCAGAGAAAGAAGAAGGAACTTTCTGCAATATTTGTGAACCTCTAAGTTATACGAATATGGATATGCAGAAAAGACTTAGATTGATTTATTTTTAAGAGTAGGGGTACATATATATAGGAGGAGGCTAGCTGCCTCCTCATTTTCTATTCGATGTGGGGATTAAATAAGTCCCTCATAAATCAACACTCCCCCTCAAGATGGACGATAGATATCAATCATCTCCATCTTGTTACATAAGATATCAAACTCTCTAGGACCTAAACATTTAGTTAAACAATCAGATAACTGCTCCGTTGATTTTATATAGCTCAAAGTCAAAATTTCTCTATTCAATTTCTCATTGACGAAGAATCGATCAATCTCCACTAGTTTGGTAGGATCATGTTGAACTGGATTGTTTGCAATATCAATTGCTGATTTGTTGTCACACTAAAGTTGCAGGGAGTCTCCTCCAAACAAACGTATCTCAGACAACAAGCTCTTTACCCACATCATCTCGCATAGGCTAATTGCCATAGCCCTGTACTCGGCCTCAGCTGTAGACCTAGCCACTACATCTTGCTTCTTGGATCATGCATATATCTACTCACCACACTCACGGCGTGAGTAATATCAAGTCTTGTATGACATAGATATATAAGCCGACCAACTAATCTTTGATATTGCTCCTTACTCATCGGATCACCACTCTCGACACACAACTTGTGATTCCGCTCGATAGAGTAGAAGCAACTCTGCAACCCAGTATCCTTGTTTCAGAAAAAAGGTCCAGAGCATACTTTCGCTGAGAAAGTACTTACCCTTTCGTGACCTTGCAATTTCAATTTCGAGGAAATATTTCAACTGTCACAGATCCTTGACTTCAAATTCCTTTCCAAGTTTTTTCTTCAGCCGTAGGATCTCCTCAATATCGTCTCCAGTAATAACAATATCATCAACATAGACTGCAAGGATAGTGATACGAGTCTTGGAGTGTCTGTAAAATACATTATGATCTCCATTGCACTGCCTATACCCCATACCATAGACTGCAAGCCTGAATCTATCAAACCACGCTCTTGGAGACTGCATTAGCCTATACAAAGACTTCTTCAATTTGCATACATTTTTAGTTGTTTGTGAAGTAGCAAAGCCTGGTAGAATATCCATATACACCTCCTTCTGGAGATCCCTATTCAAAAAAGCGTTCTTGACATCTAGCTGATGTAGTTGCCAATTAAAGTTGGCAGCACAAGACACCAACACTCGCACAGTGCTCATCTTTGTTACTGGAGCAAATGTCTCGTCATAGTCGATACCATAAGTTTGACTGTAGCCTTTAGAAAATAATTTGGCCTTGTACCTGTCAATCTTGCCCTCTGGAGTCTGCTTAACAGTATAAACCCATTTACATCCAACAACACGCTTTCCAGCTTGTTAGTGGTACCAGCTCCCATGTGTCGTTCTTCTTCAAGGCCTGAAGTTCCTCCTGCATGTCACTCAACCACCTAGGATCTTGTTTAGCTACCTGCCAGTTGTTAGGTACGAGCACTGAATGCAATAATGCAAGGAATGACTTATATGCAGGTGGAATTGATGCATCTAAAATGTAATGTGCAATGTCAGTCCCAACTGCCAAATTTAGCTGAAGGTTTTCCAGCATTGACTCTAGAAGTTCTACGAAGCAAGATAAAAGTATTAGAAATATCTGGGGAGAAATTGTTACCAGGTGACTCAGGTGGAAGAGATGAAGAAGGTCCTGGAGAAGAGGGACTTGGGAGATCAGCATTTATGGGTACTGGCATAGGGACATCAGGAGGAAGCTCATTCTACTGCTGCTGCTGCTGCTCCTGCTCATGCTGCCTATATACTCTAAGCTTCCCCTGACTGTCGGCTCCCCATGAGACACCATCACTCCTCGGTGACTCAAAAGGACATGGAATCATACCAACCACGATGCCACTCTCATTCTTCCCTATCTATTAGCATTAATAGAGCCATCATCGAACAAGGAACATAACTCCGTCTTCTTTTATAAAATTGTTCAAACTCTCAGAAGGTCACGTCCATACTGACATTCCTTCTTTCAGTGGGACACCAACATTTGTATCCTTTCTGACTTGGTGAGTAGCCCACAAAGATATATTTAACTTTTTGTAGATCTAGCTTGCTCACCATCATTCTGTGATCTCGCACAAAATATGTGCAGCCAAACACTCTGGGAGGAACAATAAAAATATTAGAGCACAATAGCATCTCACATGATGTCTTCATCCCTAATACTCTTGAAGGTAACCTATCGATTAGATAAGCTGTTGTCATAACAGCCTCACTCCACAAGAATTTTGACACATTCATTGCCAGCATCAAAGAATGTGCCACTTCTAGTAGATGTCTGTTCTTACGTACAGCCACTCCATTCTGAGCAGGAGTGTCTGGACAAGTGGTTTGATGAAGAATTTCCTGACTAGAGATAAAATTAGCAAACTCCTTGTTGGTGTACTCCGTCCCATTATCTGTTCGAAGAATCTTCACATGTACTCCAAATTGGGTCTTCACATACGCTGAGAAGTCTTAAAAATATTTGTACACCTCAGATTTCTGCTTCATCATGTAGATCCAGGTCATACGTGAGTAGCAATCAATGAAGGTAACAAACCATCTGAATCCACTGATAGAAGTAATAGGACACGGTCCCTAAACATCAGAATGAACAAGTACAAATGGCTCAAAACTTCGAAGACCAACCATTTTATAAGTAGAACGTATATGCTTTCGAAGTTCACAAGCATTACAAAATAATATTTTTTTGTCTACTTTATTCATTATCTCAGATTCTAACTTATTCAAACTATCAAAAGATAAATGCCCCAATCTGCAGTGTTGGAGCATTACTTCTATCTCCGGCCCTCCACTAGTAGTAGCAACAAGCATTGCAGTCTCCCAGTCCAGGTACCAAAGGCCATCACGCCTGGTGCCAGTCCGAAGCATCTTCTCCGTGACCTTCTCCTGGAAAAAACACATATCCCGATAAAAAAGAACACTATAATTCAATTGATCAATGAGAGAGATAACAGAAAGTAAGTTGACCGAAAATGAAGGAACATGCAATACATATGACATGATAACATATGAAGTACAATGTACCGAGCCAGTACCTCTGATGGGTAAGGATGTCCCATCAGCAGTCTGAACTATCTCGAGATGCATATGCTTGCTCGGATATATAATGCAAACTCACTAGATGCACTTGTGATATGCTTAGATGCACCTGAGTCTATGATCCAACCAGTATTAGATTTAGTGGATGCAAGTTCCTGAACCGGGATACCTTTGCCCATATGAGCAACATAACCAATAAAGTTACTAAGGTAGGTAGTGTCATCCAGATCCTGAGTGACCGGTCCCTTGTCCTTAGAACTCTCAACCTGAAGCTTGAACTGACGTAGTTCCTCTAGCTCTGTCATCTCAGCTCCAGTCATTTCTGTAGTGGTATCCTCCGCCACAGCTAGGTGAGCAACTCCCCGGCCTCCACGTTCTCTGCATCCTTGACCTGCACGTCCACCTCTCTGTCCTCTGCCTCCTCGGCCACAACCAAAATTGCGAGGTTGAGGGCAGTTGTAGCTGAGGTGCCATTTCTTCCAATAATTATATCACTCCCTATCATCGCTGATGGGAGCATTAGGAATCACCAATGCCGAGCAGACAGCCGGTGAGGTCTCGCCTTTCATCACCTTTTGTCTGATCTTCTTTTGCTCCATCGATGCAACAATCTTATCCAGGGACGGAAAAGATGGCATATGACACATTGCTGTCCTTATAGCCTCAAACTACGGGTTCAAACCCTTGAGAAAATAAGCCACACGTCTATGCTTAAGGTATTGTTTTCCAAGGAGAAATCTACCGGATTTTGCAATGATAGCGAATTATAGTACTCCAAGTCCGCCCACAAGCGATGTATCTCCGCTGCTTACCATAGTACTATCTTCTTCCGCTGTGTGGTAGCATCAATCTTCTCCTTAACTTCCATCATCATAATGATACCCCCAGCTCCATAGTACATCCCAGCCAATGTTGTCGAGACATTAGATGCATTGCAGATCGACTCCACCATGCCATCTATAGATGGAGACACATATTTCATCAGTCAAGAAACCACCAGAGAATTAAGGTGACTCCATGTGCTCCACTCAGCACCCGTCTTATCCTTTTGCTCAGTGTGTAAACCCCCTAAATTTTCAAATTTAAAATCTTGGATTTTTTCCAATTTTCTGGAATTTTCTGGGAATTTTCTATAATTAAAATCAAGATTTTAATTAATAAATAATTTTTAATCATTAATAAACAATATTAAAATATTATGGAAATAACATTTTTGGGTGTAAAATAGAAAACCGGACTTAGGATAATTTTCTGGGATTTTATTGGACCTCGGACCTATTTTTAATCACCTAAAAACTATTTATTGATTTATTTATAAATTGTTTTTATTATTTATTATTATTATTATTTATATTTATTTCAGGCCCAAGCCCAGCCCGCTCGGCCCGGCCCAACACGCGGCCCAGTCCCCTCCGGCCCAGTCCCCTCCGGCCCAAACCCCTAACGGGTCGGGTCCGCTTGAACCCGACCCGCCCGGACCCGGATCCGCCCGACCCATTCCCCTCTCCCCCGATTTCCCCGCAACCGCCCGAGTCCGCCGCGCCCGGCCGCTCCGCACGCCGCGCCATGGCCGCCACGACCCCGCAACAGCCGGCCGACCTCCCCTCTCTCCTCCCTCTCCTTCCCCTATATTAAACCCTAACCCCCGAGCTCCTCCCACCGTGCCCGGCCGCTGCTACCGCCTCCGGCGCCACCGTCCACCACGCACCACCCCCTCGCCACCGCCGCCATCCCTCTCCCCAGCTATCTCCTTCCCTCCGGCGCCCCGCTCCGCCGTCCCCGGTCGCCACGACGCAGCAGCAGCAGCAGCCAGCAGCTTCGGCCGCCGCCGTCGGCTTCGCCGCCACCAGCGACCGTCCCCGCCCCCGGCGAGTCGCCCCCGGCCTCCCCGCAGCGGCGCCGCCCTCCTCCGCCGCCCAAGCCACCGTTCTCGCCGGGTTCCCCTGAACCCTAACCCTAAATCCCCATTCTCGTGTCGTGTCGGACACGACACGGACACGGTTTTCCCCGGTTTTTTCGGGTCCCCTTCAGGTACTCGTATCTTGCACCCTGTATCTCCGTTTTCAATTCCGCAAATTGTGTTGCGAAGCCTGTATGACCCTCTCGGTGTCCGGACAAACCGCTCGGGGCATCGCGTCCTGTGGTGATCGCACACCGCGATCCAAAAACAGGAAAAACTAGACCATGTTTCACCCCGGAACTGAGTACGCCCCGCCAAACGGGATGACTTGGTCGCATGTGGTCTTCACAGATACGTGTGCGTCGTCGATACGGATGTGTGAGATTTCGTGGAAGCTGATTCGGGTGTGCGTGCACACCGGAATCAACGCATATCCGCGGACATCGTCCCGTATCTGACTTTTCTGCAATTCGCTCTAACTTCGTGCACACACGTCGGATCGAGACGAAACTTATGCCATCGGACTCGTAGCAATACGCTGGTCCTGTGGGTCAAGTTTGGTTCGATTCTGAGAACGTTGACAAAATCGCGTGTCGTGGGCCCCACAGGCCCCGCTCGACGGGCGATTTTGTGTTCGGCTCATCGGAATCCAAATCTGGAAGTTCTGTTGGGTTCGTATCAGCGTTCCTGACCTGTTGACACTAAGTTTGGTGAACTTGGAGACCGTTGACCCGGACACATTTTTCGGTGCAAAGCGGGCCCCACCGGCGGACCCCGTTTTGACCCGAAACTGCCGTTTTTGCCCTTGTCTTCAAATTGGACCCAAGGACAGATGTTTCTAGCTATTTGACATCTTCTGAACGTGATGGTAATGTCTATTTTAGCTTTTGGACTCATCTCTGGAAATTTCCCCAAGAACCAATTAATCAGATCCAAACAACAGGCAAGTACTTGCACTTCAAGTTAAACCTTTATATTGTGATAATTAATTCCCTGCTTTACTAGTACCCTTGATGATTACACCTAGTGTTAGAAATGCTGGATTTCATGTCTTGAATATTGGAGTTCATGTCTTGTTTTTCATGTCGGGTGGGAGAATACTAGAAGGCATGTAGTTTACCCTTCTCCTTGTCATGTTTAATAGCTGTTGGTACACGACTGTACCTCAGCCGGATCTTGATTTCCCCTGTGTAATAGCCGTTTATGACGGCCGGATTTAGCCTTATAAACCCCTACATGCCAACTATGTATTCTAAAAACAAACACAAGTTCACACAGATAGTTTCTAGTCTTGTCATAATTCTTGCTGACTGTTGTAGTTTCATTTCCTGTCTCATTTATTTCTGTTTTCTCATATTCCTGTTTACAGCTTTAACTCTGAGATATTGACGTTCTTTTATGCAGTTTCTCATTAATGATACTCAATTTAATTGTCATAAATATTTAGTTTAATCTTGTTGTGCACTGTGTACTTTGCTCCTTTTCTGACTGGATCTGTTGATTTAGGCGATGATGAGAACCTTGCCCCCACCTATTATGGCCCCTATGAGGCAGCAGGTGATACAGTTGCAGAGCCGGTTCCCACTCAGGAAGCTACTCCTGCGGAGTAGTTAGCAGTAGTTATTTATCTTTTTCTTTCATCCTAGTAATCGGGTTTGTCCCCGATTTAACTTCTGGTTTTGTAATAACTCTGGATCTGATTGTCATTTTTCAGATTATAAAATCTCAGCATTTCCTTTCTTTTCCTTGCCTGTTTAATTACTGTGAATGAGCTAAAATTAATTTAACTGTGGATATGCCCTAGACAGCGTACTACCGCCGACACTGCGGCGTAGGCTGGACGTACCCACGTACTCGTGCCCGAATTTCCGGGTGCGGGTCGTGACACAGTGCGCTCTTCCTTCACATATTTTTCAAGACTCTTGGTCCGAAGGTTCAATAGCGTCCTCCTAGATCAACTTAGATAGTTTCTTGTCCCATCAAGTTTGATGTCATTGGGCAGCAACTCTATCTTCTTTATCACTTGCGACGGTTCTGGTGCGGGCATGACTGCTGTAATATTTTGCAACCGCACGGTGTATTACGGTGAGAGTCAAATTGAATGAGGCAATAGCTGGTTACATTTTGATTTGTGGGATTTGGGAGCAAGTATTAATTTGAGTTAATTTTATGTGCAGATCGCGGATGTCGTGATATAGATTCAGGTGTTCGTTCAGAGCAGTACTGGGATAGCAAGATTGGAGCGATAATGTCGTCTTTCTTAGTCCGATCGGTCGAATAATTTAGAGAGCACGGCCTGCTCGCACGGTCATACCAATTGAGTAGATCGTACTTTGCATCGGACCACGGGTTCAAGGGATCGGCCGTATCGACAAGGCAGGGTGCTTAATGGAATCAGACTTGGTGAGTGGAATCTGTCCCTTCTCATCTACTCCTTCATGCTTAATAATATGGAACACACGTAATGGCTTAAACTAGAACATTGGAATCACTACACTATGGCATGCATAGAGTGTGCGTCGTTTGGTTGGATATAATTTGTGGCTTGAGTTAGATTTACGTTTGGGCAGTTGGAGCTTGAGTAGATTATCTTGGTTGGAACATCGAGACACTTCGGGCATGCGAGCGAGCGTGCGTTGCGCACGAGTATCAAGTTGGACGCTTTGTCAAGCAAAGTGTGCAATTGTGGTTCGAAACCGGACAACTGTATCGGAGTGGGCATTTTGCCACTGTTGGGACATTGTGCCACAGAACTTTCGGAACGAGGGGTGTTGCACCAATTGGAGCATTGTGTCGAGAAGCGGCATAGTGCCTATGGGGATAACTTGAGATGGTGCCTTGGGCTATTATTGGAGAATAATTATGGATAATTAGATGGATTGAGGCTAGTATCGTTTGGTGGGACGAGAAGTCTCGATTCTCTCGTCATACCTACTTGGAGTTTATATCAGTCACGGACAGTAGGGTTTGGTTTCCTCGAACGGGATATGCTCCGGGACATCGGGACCGTTCGGCCATGGAGGAGACAAATGGTAACGTGCCTTGGGCATGGTGCCAGTAGTTCGATACGACCAAGCGGACTAGCTACTCAACGCTGGATCGGGTAGAACTGCAGTTGATTAGTCCTTTATGGCTTTGCCAGTGACTTTATATAGATAAGAGTTGGTTTGCTTTACTTTGCTTTGGTTTGTGCTTTTCGTGTAGGCGGCAGCCACCTTGCCTCGGGCAAGAGTGTGCATTTCAATGATTGGATTATTAAGATTTGGATTGTGGCATGATTTTATGATGGATATTGAGGCTTGTATTGTGGTTCGATAGGTTCACGCGTTGCTTGGGTTTGAGTAGAATGGATTTCATGCTAGTTTACTTTGAGTTGGATATATCTACTTGTATATTTGCTTGAGTTGAATGCTTGCATGTTTAACCTGCTTTACAGTTTTCCTTAACATGTCATACATCTGCCATGAAATGAATCTAGGTTTCAAGTAGAAAGATTACCATATAACTGTTTGCATTCACTATTATACTAAGTGTCGGTTTAGACGAGTGGGTTACCCCGCTCACCAATACAGTTGTGTACTGACCCATGTTTGTGGGCATTATTTCAGGTACGCAGGTGTAGTGGCTCTGCTTGAATATACGGGGCATGATGTATGGAACGGTAAGTACCTTTGTGGGCAAGAGAAAGAGCAAGAGTGTTGCATTGCCTTTGAGGCAAATCTCCTTCGTGGCATTTTTCATTTGGACCCTATCGAGAGCTTCGCTGCGTATACTCTAATGTGTGCTTGGTACACAATACTTGACTTTCGCTGCAACTTGGTCGTTTCGATGATAACTATGATGTTTGACATCA
Organism: Iris macrosiphon; assembly: GCA_036927795.1. Taxonomy (NCBI): domain Eukaryota; kingdom Viridiplantae; phylum Streptophyta; class Magnoliopsida; order Asparagales; family Iridaceae; genus Iris; species Iris macrosiphon. The sequence continues at coordinate 34,083,571 of JAYESA010000010.1, forward strand.
TCGCCTTGTGCGAGCGCAACTCCAGGCTCGTACGACATCACGTCCCGATGAGAACGATTGTCCTGCGGGAGCGCTGCAAAATGGTGATTCACGTTCAGCGGGGACGATCGAGCTTGCGGGAGATTGGGGTCTGCCCTACTGGATGGGGGCTCCTCTAATTTGGCTTAAAATAACTTGGCTACCCCCTCCAGTATCTCCTTCAACTTCTGACTAAGTCACATGTGTTCCCATTTCCACAGTTGCACTTATGGCAAACCCAACATATGGACTAGGTCAAATGCAACTCAAACACGTACCGTGAGCCTACACACGATTACGACTTTCTCCATATATTTGTACACCCCCAAGTTCATGCGATGGGTAGGACTTGCCGGAACAAAGGCTAGAAATAGAGATATGTGCAAAACTTTTCATGACGTATGCTTTCTAATCTCAGAACCTACGTTGAGATCGAAATCAGAGGATCACACAAGAGTTTCTCTCTAATTATCCACGATTCAACAAATAACTTGCCTACGTCAGTGTACGACGAGGACAAAGTCGGTAGCAGAGAGGCTTCCACTTGGGCAGAGGGAGGTGGGGGGAGGAGCTTCCACTCGGACAGAGGGAGGCCGAGGGGGGGGGGGGGGGGGGTGGGGGGTCGGGTGAGAGAGGAAGGGAGAAGGAGATTTTTTTTAATGTAGAGAAAAGATTCAGAATTTTGGCTCTGATAACTTGTAGAATAGACTTAATTGATTTATTTCCAAGAGAGGGGGTACATATATATAGGAGGAGGCTAGCCTCCTCCTTATTTTCTATCCGATGTGGGACTAAATAAGTCCCCTATAACTCTACAGGATCAATGTTCACAAAATCAATATCGGACCCTTCCTATTAGTGTAAGGATCAGTGGTATCGGCAGTATCAACAATATCGATTCGAAATATCAGAATTTTTGGTATCGTAAAACAATTAATTATTAACATTTTAGGAAAAAAATATTTTATACATTTATGCGTAATTTTAAGTATTTCATGTGTTATTTCTTAGTAGTTTTGAAATTAAATGAAATAGTAGTCACCCTTACTGTCAGCAAGTTGCTGATAGGTTTACCATCGATATATTAGTTTTCTTCTTTTATATGTTTTTACACCCTTGCTGATCGGTCTTTTTTGTTCAATTTTTTTTCCGAATTGACTGAAAAAGAGACCTCCAATATCGATATCGATTAGTATCGACCAGAATCAGATAACGGTCAGTATCAGATCAGTACATGCCAAATCGTACCGGTGTTGGCCGTATCGAATCGGCATCGGCCAATACCGCAAACTATGATATGGATACATGATATACATTTTCAAATAGATACAAGATAGCCATCTCTGTTGCACGAATACGGACACCGTACATCTACGGTCACCATTTTCCCATATCTTTGCAACATATGTGAATTTTAATCAAGAGAACTGTGACATGCCCCAGAGGCTACCTATCATCTTGGCACATTCACAAAAAATACATTGTACCAGACTTATCATGAAAGCATTCCTCATATGACCTGAAGCTATTGATCGAGAGATACCGAAGAATGAAAACTTGAGCAAACAAAGTCTTAATATGATAGAATTCACCGGATTCAAGAAGCCTAAGATACTAACGCAGCAGCTATACTCTCTCGAGAGAGAGACGACGAATCAAACATGATTGGTTAGTAAGCATTTTGCCAATTTCGATTGAAATTGAGAGAACATATAAAGAAAGCACTCACTTGGCGAGCGTCTTCGCAAGCTGGCGAATCTCTTTGTTGCTGTGCTTCCGCAGAGGAGCCACTGCCCTTCCAATATAAGTAGCCTACATCGATCAAACAAACCATACAAAAATCATTCAACCGCATAATAACAAACACACTTAAACAACAACTAATTTACATTACTTAAGAAAAAGCATAGATTCGCACCTTTAGGGTTTCGAAGGAGAGAGCCATCAACTGCAGTCTCAACGAGTCAAATAACACACTACACGACTGTAATCCCCCCCCCCCCCCCCCCCCCCCCCAAAAAAAACTACACAAATTCAGTAAACTAATAATACCTAGTCCTATTTTCTATTCCTCTTCTCATCTCCGGCGACTACTCTCCCCGCAGCTTTCTGCAGTTACTTTTTCGGTAGAATTTTGAGCTCTCTTCTCCAAATCCCGCAGCTTTCTACTTGCTACTTTTCCAGTAAAATTTTCTCCCGCGGTTCCTTCTCCTCCTATTCGTTGGCATCTTTTAAAGGCATATAGAGGAGCGGACTGCAAGAGCACAAAGGGAACGTTCATTGCACTATTTTTGCTTGTAAAGACAACGTAGTCCATTGCACTATTTTTATTGTTTCTTGTAAAGCTTCCATGACTACCTTATGTTCCCGTTCCCATTTTCTATCTCATCCGAAATGGTTTCAATTTATTCCGTTCGTGCGTACAAATATTCTGGAAAGTGTATCATGCATTGCAGGATCCGAAAAGTGTATCGTGCATTGCATGATCCGTCCGTGTGCATATATATATATATATATATATATATATATATATATATATATATATATATATAGGGCGGGGCGGAGACCCGCCCTCCCCTCGTCCGTCGGATCGGGGGCCCGCGCGCGTCCGCGTAGGACCCGTTCGATCCAACGGTCTAGAGCGACGGAGCTCCCGATCCGTTATATATATATATATATATATATATATATATATATATATATATATATATATATATATATATATATATATATATAAACTGGCTATTGACTCTGGTCAGCATGTAGATCGTGTACCTGCTAATTTTTCTTCTGCTCGATAATATAGTTCTTGCTTTCAAAAAAATATATATTCTGGAATGTGTATCATGCCTTTATATTAGAAGAGCTTTTATTTCTATATGGACATAAAGGTAATTTTATTTTTATAAAAAAATTTCAGAACCGTTCGTTAATGATTACCAAGCACTGGTTTAAAAGCCGCTACTTAAAACCACAAAAAATCGGACCCCTCATAACCGCTACTCTAAAAATACCTCATAACTGGTACCCCATAATTGCCAAGCGGACCCTAAGGAAGTCTCCGTTGGGAGCAGGTAGGGGTGCAACTCGGATGGGTTGGGTCTGGCTTGAGCTTAACCCGAATACAATCCGAAGAATCATAAGCATAGTCCGAGCCCAAGCCCGATCTGACCTCTGGTAAAATATATGTAGTCCAAGACCATGCCCAGAGGATCGGGTCAGACTCGGGTTGGGTCGGGTCCATCAGGTTTATCGGACTCTAATATGATATTTGAAATAATTTTAAACAAGAGTAATATAATTAAACACATAATCAAATAACAATCAAGTCCAATTCATTAGAAAAGACAAACTGAACTATGATTTAGGATAAGGAGTTCAAGAGTTTGAGTGAAAAGATTTAGGGTTTAAACTTTTTATTTAAGAAATATGAAACTATATATATATATATATATACACCTCAGATTTTTGCTTCATTAGTTAGATCCAAGTCATACGTGAGTAGCAATCAATGAAGGTAACAAACCATCTAAATCTACTGATAGAAGTAGTAGGACACGGTCCCCAAACATCAGAATAAACAAGTACAAATGGCTCAAAATTTTGAAGATCAACCATTTTATAAGTAGAACGTGTATGCTTTCCAAGTTCACAAGCATTACAAATTTTTTTTTTGTCTACTTTATTTATTTTCTCAGGTTCTAACTTATTCAAACTATCAAAAGATAAATGACCTAATCTGCAGTATTGGAGCATTGTTTTTGTCTCTAGCCCTCCACTAGTAGTAGCAACAAGCATTGTAGCGTCCCTGTTCAGGTACCAAAGGCCATCACGCCTGATGCCAGTCCTAAGCCTTTTCCCCGTGAAAGAATACATATCCTGATCAAAAAGAATAGTACAATTCAATTGATCAATGAGAAAGCTAAAAAAAAGTACGTTGGCCAGAAACGAAGGAACATGCAATACAGATGGCATGGTAACAGATGAAGCACAATGGACAGAGCCAGTACCCCTGATGGGATAGGATGTCCCATCAGCAATCTGAACTATCTCGGGATGCATATGCTTGCTCGGATAATAAAATGTAAACTCACTAGATGCACCTTTGATATGCCTAGATACACATGAGTCTATGATGAGATTGAGTGGATGCAAGTGCTTGAACCGGGATACGTTTACCCATATGAGCAGCGTAACTAGTAAAGTTACCAAGGTAGGTAGTGTCATCCAGATCCTGAGTGACCGGTCCCTTATCCTTAGAACTCTCAACTCGAAGCTTGAACTGACGTAGTTTCTCTAGCTCTGTCATCTCAACTCCAGTCATTTAGGTAGTGGTCTCCTCCGCCACAGATAGGTGAGCTACTCCCTGGCCTCCACGTTCCCTGCCTCATTGACCTGCACGTCCACCTCTCTGTCCTCTGCCTCCTCGGCCATGACCAGAATTGCGGGGTTGAGGGTAGTTGTAGCTAATGTGCCATTTCTTCCTGCAATTATAGAACTCTATGTCATCGCTGATGGGAGCACTAGGAATCACCAATATCGAACGGACAACCGGTGAGGTCTCGCCTTTCATCACCTTCTGTCTGATATTCTCTTGCTCCATCGATGCAACAGTCTCATCTAGGGACGAGAAAGATGACAGATGACAGATTGCTGCCCACCTAGACTCAAACTGCGGGTTCAGACCCTTGAGAAAATGAGCCACATGCCTACGCTCAATCTATTATTTCCCAAGGAGAACATCTGCCAAATTTTGCAATGATAGAAGATTATAGTAGTCCAAGTATGCCCATAAGCGATGTAGCTCCGCTGCATATTGGAGTATTGTCTTCTCCCCCTGTGTGGTAGCATCAATCTTCTCCTCAACTTCCATCATCATCATGACACTCCTAGCTCCAGAGTACATCGAAGCAATGTCGTATAGATATCAGCTGTACTGCAGATCGACTCCACCATCCCAGCTATGGATGGAGACACATAAGTCAGCAGTCAAAAAACCACCAGAGAATTAAGGTGACTCCAGCTGCACTGCAATCGACTCCACTATCCCAGCTAAGAATGGAGACACATAAGTCAGCAGTCAAGAAACCACTAGAGAATTAAGGTGACTCCATGTGCTCCACTCAGCACTCGTCTTATCATTTGGCGTACAAATGTTTTCAAGACTGTTCTTGCGTTCAGTAGCAATCCCAGTCTTCTGCTTCCATCATCATCATGACACTCCCAGCTCCAGAATACATCACAACCAATATCGTCCAAATATCAGCTGTACTGCAGATCGGCTCCACCATCCCAGCTATGGATGGAGACACAGAAGTCAGCAGTCAACAAACCACCAGAGAATTAAGGTGACTCCATGTGCTCCACTCAGCACTCGTCTTATCCTTTGGCTTAGTGCACTCTTCCTTCACATATTTTTAAGCCTCTTGGTCCGAAGGTTCATAAGCGCCCTCCTAGACTAACTTAGGTAGTTTCTCGTCCCCTTAAGTTTGATGTCATTTGGAAGCAAATCTATCTTCTTTATCATCTGCAACGGTTCTGGTGCAGGTACGACTGCCCTACTGGATGAGATCTCCTCTAATTTGGCCTGAAATACCATGGCCACCCCCTCCAGTATCTCCTTCAACTCCTGATTAAGTCACATCTGTTCCCATCTCCACAATTACACTTATGGCAAACCCAACACATGGACGAGGTCAAAGCAACTCAAACACGTACCGTACGCCTACACGCGATCACGACTTTCTCCATCTATTTGTACACCCCCAAGTTTATGCGATAGGTAGGACTCGCTGGAACAAAAGCTAAAAATAGAGACCTATGCAAAAATTTTCGGAAGTATGCTCTCTAATCTCAGAACCCTCGTTGAGATCAAAATTAGAGGATCACACAAGAGTTCCTCTCTGATTATCTACGATCCAACAAACAACTTGCCTACGTCATCGTACGCCGAGGACAAAGTCGGTAGCAGGAGGGCTTTCACTCGGGCAGAGGGAGGCGGGGGACGGGGGACGGGGTCGGGTGAGAGAGGAAGGGAGAATGGGATTTTTTTTATGTAGATAAAAGATTCAGAAGTTTGGCTCTGATACCATGTAGAAAAAAACTTTATTGATTTATTTCCAAGAGAGGGGGTACATATATATAGGAGGAGGCTAGCCTCCTCCTTATTTTCTATCTGATGTGGGACTAAATAAGTCCCCCGTAACTCAACATGATCAATGTTCACAAAATCAGTATTGGACCATTCCTATTAGTATAAGGATCGGTGGTATTGACAGTATCAACAATATCGGTTCGGAATATCAGAATTTTTGGTATCAGAAAGCCAATAATTATTAACATTTTAGGAAAAATATTTTATACATTTATGCGTAATTTTAAGTATTTTATGTGTTATTTTTTAGTAGTTTTGAAATTAAATAAAATAGTAGTCACCCTTATTGTCAGCAAGTTGCTGATAGGTTTACTATCGATAGATAAGTTTTCTTCGTTTATATGTTTTTACATCCTTGCTATGCTTTTACACCCTTGCTGATCAGTCTTTTTTGTTCAATTTTCTTTCCGAATTGACTGAAAAAGATGCAATCAATGTGATGTGAAGACCCAGCTTGCACATGTTTTGTTGAAAATAACCAAAATATTCCTATAACAGCTATACTCTAGATATATTAGTGGTCATTTGGCACCAAAAATATAAATATAACTTAATTTATTCAAATTTACCATAATAATTTTTTTCTCTTCTAATACTTTCAAGCAATCCAGTGATTTTCAGTGAAGCGACTACTTTTTTGTCATAACAAAAAATAAACAACCACCACAACAATTACAAAATCAGTAACCTCAACCCGTACCATAAACTCAGGGGGTGTAAGAACCTCAGTGGACACTAGGCTACTAAGAATGAAGGAATCATAACTGAATGAGATCAAAAATTTGGCACCACAATAGCGGTGTATATTGAGTGTGATACTGAATGAGTATTCTAGCGTAAAATTATTATTAAGTGCTTCAATTGTGGAGAAAACAAATCCAATTAAAAGCTAATTGTGGTTTAAAAAAAATCTACGGAGTCATCTAGATAAGTGTATCTAGTATCTTGTATCTTCTTAAAAAAATATATTATTTTTTAATATGTGTTATTTAGATAGGTATTTTTTATGTGACTTTTGTTTGAGTTTCTGCTTTCAATTTCTCTATAATATTCATCTGTATTATTACAAAGAAAAGTTGAAAGCATAAACTCAAATATAAGTTGTATCAACAAACACCGATTTATGTAACAAGAATAATATATATTAATAATTTATTAATTGAATAATTTATTTTCTATCTTTTACCACTTTTATATATAAATCTAATGAAAGACTCAAAGTCCATAGTCCTCCTTGCAAAATTCCAAAGCCATAATTATAATTTATCTATTTTAATTGTTTTAAAGCAAAAAATAAAAATAAAAAACTAGCTTGTCCATACCCATTTCGTTAGAGGGCAAAAACTTTTTTTTTCCAACGGACCAACCCGCAACCGGTTCAAGCCCAGTCCGATAATAGTTCGGACTGAATGTTGACTTTTGATTTGGTTGGCCCAGCATAGCCCAGACGCGCCCAAATCCGAATAAAATCGGGCGGTCGGTCCGATAGTTACCCTGCTCCTAGGGGTGCAACTCGGGCGGGCTAAACCCGAGCCCGATCGGGTAAACCCGTTAATGGGTTGGGTTATGGTTGAAGATACTCGGGTTTGGACTCAGATTCTGGTTAAAATATTTGAACCCGATCAAGAATCTGGTTGGGCTCTGGTTCATGCGTCGGGTTACCCAAAGAACCCAAAATCCACACACACACACACACACACACACACACACACACACACACACACATATATATATATATATATATATATATATATATATATATATATATATATATATATATATATATATATATATATGATAAGGGATCGAGATCTACTCATTTTTTGCATCCCAAAGCATCATCTCTTTTGCAGCCGTTGGATCTTCTTTAAGTCATTTTTTAAGTCATTTAATCTTAACCGTTGATTTGAATGGTTGTGATCATGGGATACTTGCGGATAAAAAAATGAGGGGATCCTGATCCCTCATATATATATATATATATATACCTCAGATTTTTGCTTCATTATATAGATCCAGGTCATACGTGAGTAGCAATCAATGAAGATAACAAACCATATGAATTCACTGATAGAAGTCGTAGGATACAGTCCCCAAACATTAGAATGAACACGTTCAAATGGCTCAAAATTTTGAAGACCAACCATTTTATAAGTAGAACGTGTATGCTTTCCAAGTTCACAAACATTACAAAATAACCTTTTTTGTCTATTTTATTCTTTATCTCAGGTTCTAACTTATTCACACTATCAAAAGATAAATGCCCCAATCTGCAATGTTGCAACATTATTTCTGTCTCTGGCCCTCCACTTGTAGTAGCAGTAAGCATTGTAACCTCCCTGTTCAGGTACCAAAGGCCATCATGCCTGATGCCAGTCCCAAGCCTCTTTCCCGTTGCCTTCTCCTGGAAAGAACACCTATCCCGATAAAAAAGAACAGTATAATTCAATTCATCAATGGGAGAGATAACAATAAGTAAGTTGACAAAAAATAAAGGAACATACAATACAGATGACAGGGTAACAGATAAAGTACAATAGAATGAGCCAGTACCGCTGATGGGTTAGGATGTCCCATCAGCAGTCTGAACTGTCTCGGGATGCATATGCTTGCTCGGATAATATAATACAAAATCACTAGATGCACCTGTGATATGTCTGGATACACCTGAGTTTATGATCCAACCATTATGAGATTTAGTGGATGCATGTGTCTGAACCGGGATACCTTTGCCCATATGAGCAGCGTAACCAGTAAAGTTACCAAGGTATGTAGTATCATCCAGATCCTGAGTGATCGGTACCTTGCCCTTAGAACTCTCAACCTGAAGCTTGAACTGACGTAGTTCCTCCAGCTCTGTCATCTCAGCTCCAATCATTTCGGTATTTGGTAGCGGATCAACAGGGACAAGTGAAAACATGGGGTCAATAGGAGTTGTATCAACTTATGAGTCTTTCATTAGATTTATATATAAAAGTGGTAAAAAAGAAAATAAATTATTTAATTAATAAATTATTAATATATATTATTCTTGTTACATAAGTTGGTGTTTGTTGATGTCACGCCCCAGTCCCAAAATATATAGGACTAGGACACATAAGCATGATAGCTGCATGGATATGACAACTCCAATATATAGAAACCAAACATATGCGTACGCTATAATATGAATAACAATTCATAAGTGGTATAAACTATCACAAGTCACAGGGCATAATCTAAATCTCATCCACAAAAATCAAATAGAAATAAATAACCAATATCTATGTAACTAGATCTCAATATGAAGTATCTAAGGATGACAGTCGGATGGAAATAAATCCACTGCCGAACTAGAATATAAAATAAACAAAAAAATACATCAACTAATAATCACGAGGCTCGAAGAGAAGACCTCCTCTAAACATAAGTAACCAGTCCGAATCTGCGCTCCTGTGAATACTCATGAACATCTACACCTAGAAAGGGACCAGGTCCTCAAAGGGACATAACAAGATACATAGAAGCATGCCAATAAAGTACTGTAAATAAGCATCCAATGGGGTCACCTAACCATCTAAGTGAATGCAGTTTGAGAACAACTTTCCTAACGCGTGGACTATCTGGCTAAAATAGGATTGACATAATTCTCTTGGAGATTCAGGGGCCTACAAAGCATGTCATCTTTTGAACGGCAGAGGCCGCTTGATAATATATAATATATAGTGGTCATCATGACCGCGCATCTCCGGCGGAGCATACGGGTTACACAAGAAAAGTGCAACGGAGCCCACACGGCTTACTTGTTGTTCTTCCCACCCCATGCTCTAAGCATGTCACATCCATGACACGATAATACCTCTAATAACTGTCAAGTCTTCTAGCATGCAAAGTTTCTAACAACAGTTATCCCTAACGCACGGGCCATACGTACAGGAGGCCAAATCCTGCACGCAAGTCCGTGATCTATATGAGACTCACACTCGTGTAATAGCTGTGTCACAACCAATAAAACCTAATGATGCTTCATGATAATAGGGTGGTCAAATAAACTAGGTCAATGCATATACATAATAAAAATAGCTCACGACGACACCGTCGTTGCACCCAAGTTTCCTTGGAATTTCAGTTTATATAGCAGTTAAAATATATGAACTAAATGATAGAAATAAAGATGCATGCAACATATGGAATATGAATAACAATACAATGACAAGGTATACTTGCCTGGCAAGAAGCTGCGTAGTACCAATAACCTGTTCCTGAAGTCGCGCAGAACAATCCGATAGATCCTATATACATATAATATAATACAATACAACATCAGTCATTACACTAGCACATACACAACCATAATTACACTGGACTCAGAGGGTACGCTAGGGGTGACACTATTCAACGAACAGGGTCAAATGCGTGTATAATTACTCGGGTGTCACGTCTTCAAATGCTATACACAATTAGACAGTCAACTAACACTTGTCTAGCCAGTACGTCGGTGTTCACAAGGCAGTCAATTCCTTAATATTCAGGTCACAAAGTCAAGGTAAATATGCGGGCAAAATTCACGGTGTCCTAGGGTCGTACAATATAATTACATATATAGTCATAACTGGTATTGCATTAAATTACTTATAGAGATACATCCATACATACATATATATATATATTAATTTTGATTATAATACGCGTGCGTATACGCACACAAGTCATTGGGTTCCCGACACGGGTATGATGTCAACTAACTGAACCTGTCTCGAAGCAATATGTTAAACCCTACGCTATTTACACTAGCACACATAAAATAAAAGGAGAGGGACAGGTTTGAACCTCGGGGTGCGTGCACAGGGACGACGATGATATCGATGTTGACGATGTTGACGAAGGTAATGATGATGATGATGATGGGGATGACGAGGGTGATGATGATGAGATGATTCTTCGGTCGAAGTTCGGCGAGGAAGTCGACGAGGGAAAGGAAGAGGACAGGAAGGTGGAAGAGGAGGCTGACAGGGAAGAGGAGGAGGTCAGGGCGGTGCCGGGTTGAGGTCAGGCGGGTCGAAGGAAGGAGAGGGTGGCTGTTGGTGGTGTGGTGCAGCTGGTGGTGTGCATCCGATCGTGCATGGTCGAGGCGAAAGACAGGAAGGTCGGCGAGTGGGCTCAGGAGAAGGAGGAGATCGGGATTCGGCATACGGGGAGAGGAGGAAGGAGATGAACAGGGAGATGGCGGTGGTGGCTCTGTGATCTTCGGCGAAACTCGGGAGAAGTGGTGGAGTAGATCGGAGAAGGGGGTGGACTGGCCGTAGTTGGCCGTGCTGTCGAGGGGAGGAGAGTGGAGAGGAGACGGTGGCTGGTGGTCAGGGAGTCGTGGTGTAGGGAGGTGATGGTGGTTCAGGTGTGGAGGTCTCGGCGGAGGGAGTCAGGGACGATGGTGCTGCCGGGAGGTTGAGGTGGTGGACTGTCTTGCGGGATGCAGGCTGAGGAGGTCGAGTCGTGGAGGTCCGTGGTCGAGGGGAGGTTGGCTGTGGTGGGTCAGGGCGCTGGATGGCCGGCGGTTCCGGTCTCCGCCGAGGTGGTGCCTGCGGGGGAATCAGGCTGAGGAAGATGATGAATAGGAAGGGAGGGTGTAGTCGGCTAGGTTAGATATTGGGTTGTGTGTTGAATGAAAACAATAGGAAAAGTTGTATTTATATGTAGAAAGTAGGGTTTTGGGGTTGACCTAGGGGATTGGGCTTGGTCAACATCCTCCTTGGAGTGGGCCTTGGCTTGTCATGTAGGTATTGGAGGGCTATAATTTACATTATTTAAAATGCAAGACTAAGGTTAAATGAGGGGGCGATGTTGTGTGTTGCACATTCCAAAAATTATAGAGAAAATTCATATGAAGGAGAAATAGGTTTCTTCATATGTTGTGCCCAATGGTGTGGACACCTCAATGCACTTTTGCATAAAAATGCCCAATAATTAAAAAATTGCACAAAGATGGAAATTGGATTAATTTAATTAAAATTAATGCACAAGGTGTTAAAAAATTAATTAGAAGTACATGGGATTAAAATTATGTGGGACACAAGTATCATGGACATAGAGGACTCAGGATAGAATGTTATCATAAATTGGGTTGTACCAAACGGGTCAAGATTGTGTCTCCAATTTCGATTGGAACGCACAAGGGTACAAAGTTGGAATTATTTAGAATTAAATATAAACGTCTGCGACGAATGTCGTGCGATTAAAATATAGCACAAGAGAGCATAATTATAAGTTACACAAAGATCAGAATGGAAGACTGGCATGTCTAGGACAAGAGTGTGAAATTCGTAGGAAGGCAATGGCTAGTGTAGTGCTCCAATTATCGAAGCAACGGTAAGGTGCACTAAGTGATGTAAATATTATAAAATTATTTAAAATACCGTGTTCTATTTCTAATTGGATTCAAACTAGCCCTAGTCCCTCTGTCTAAGCCAAGTAGGCCTAATTTTGGGTAAGGGGGTTTACAGTTGATACAACTTATGTTTGAGTTTATGTTTTCAACTTTTCTTTGTAATAATATAGATGAATCTTATAGAGAAATTGAAAGCAGAAACTCAAACAAAAGTCACATAAAAAATACCTATATAAATAACACTTATTAAAAAATAATATTTTTTTAAAGAAGATACAAGATACTAGATACACTTATCTAGATGACTACTTAGATTTTTCTATACCACAATTAGCTTTTCATTGGATTTGTTTCCCACAATTCAAGCACTTAACAAGAATTATATGCTAGAATATTCTTTCAATATCACACTCATTATACTACGCTAAAGTGCTGCCAAATTTTTGATCTCATTTAGATATGATTGATCATTCATTCTCAGTAGCCTAGTGTCCACTGAGGTTCTTATACCCCCCTGAGGTTGTGGTATGGGTTGAGATTACTGATTTTATAATTGTTGTGTTAGTTGTTCATTTTCTATTGTGACAAAAAATAGCCGCTTCACTGAATATCACTGGATTGCTTGAGAGTATTAGAAGAGAAAAAAAAATATTATGGTAAATTTGAATGAATTAAGTTATATTTATAGAAATTTTTTGGTGCCAAATGACCACCAATATATTTAGAGTATAGCTGTTATAGGAATATTTTGGTTATTTTTAGCAAATTGGCTAAAATATTTCTTATTAACGTTAAAAAAAAAGACTAGAACTTGAGAGTTATTAGAATAAACGTAGAAGAAGGAAGAAAACAATATAAGAGAATATCTCTTATTAGTATAATCTTATAGTGGGAGGCAAAAGCCTTATTTATACAACCCAATGAAGGTATAATACTAATCTCTAACCAATGTGGGACTAAAATACAAAGTGAGAATCCAACCCTTTAGTAACCCACGTTATAACACTCTCCCTTTGGATGACCACCATCTCTAAGCCTATTACCTCGTTAAAACTTTGTCAGGATAACCAATTAGGACAAAACCTGTGTGAAAGAAAATAGTACAATCTTAAGGATGGCTTAGATAGGTGTTGGACACGCTTAATGTTGCCTCATTAAAACCTTGTCTGAAAAACCCAATGGAAAAAATATCCATGACTATGGAAAAAGAGTACAATGCGTTATAGTCTATACAAAATATATCTTCCCCTGAAAACAATCACTCTCCCCTGATGATGTTGATCCTGAACAGTCAGCTGATGAAGACGCCGCATTCCAATTCCATGAACTAGTTTCTAAAAAGTTGACTTTTGCAATAATTTGGTGAACAAGTCTGCAAGATTATCACTTGAGCGAACTTGTTGGACGTCAATATCAAAGTTCTTCTGAAGCTCATGAGTATAGAAAAACTTCGGTGAGATATGCTTGGTCCTGTCTCCTTTAATGAATCAACATTGAATTTGTGCAATACATGCTGCATTATCCTCATGAATAATAGTTGGAGTATCTGCTGTAAAGAAAAGATAACAATAGCTAGGAATGTGTTGAATCAACGATCTCAGCCAAATACATTCTCTACTGGCTTCATGGAGAGCCAATATTTCTGAGTAATTTGAGGAGGTAGCAACCATTGTCTGTTTTGTTGAACGCCAAGAAATAGCTGCATTACTATTAAGAAACACATATCCAGTTTGTGAATAACCTTTATGGGGATTAGATAAATAATTTGAATCTGCAAAGCTAACTAGATTCGCGATGTCAGATAAACCACAAGTATAAAATAATCCCATATCGGTAGTTCCATGAAGATATCTCATCACATGTTTAATCTTATTCCAATGTCTATGAGTTGACGCCGAGCTATATCTAGCCAACATATTGGCATAGAATGATATGTCTGGCCTTGTACATTGTGATAGATACATTAATGCCCCAATGACACTAAGATACGGCACTTCGGGTCCTAGCATCATTTGATTGTCGTCCTTAGGACGATATTAATCTTTATTGATATCTAAAGATCGAACAACCATTGGAGTGCAAAAGGGATGAGCTTTATCCATTTGAACTATTTTAATATATTTTTTGTGTATTTGGATTGATGCACTAAAATTCTATTAATGCAATACTCAATTTGTAATCCAAGACAATATTTTGTGTCTCCGAGATCTTTCGTCTCGAACTCCTTTTTCAGATAGTTTGCAGTCTCATTGATTTTATGTCTTATCCCAATCAAGTTTATGTCATCGACATATATTGCAACTATAGCGAAACCCTCCTTAGATTTTTTTATGAAGACACATGGGCATATAGGATTATTCTTATATATATCCCTCCTTTTTCATATATTCACTAAGACGGTTGTACCACATCATTCCGGATTGTTTCAAACCATACAATGAACGTCTTAACTTTATGGAATGCATGTTCTTAGCTTTTGAGCTGGGTAGGTTAAATCCATCTGGGATTTTCATATATATATATCGCTATCTAAATCACCATATAGATAGGCTGTTTCAACGTCCATAAGTCTCATGTCCAGTTTTTTTTCAACTGTCAGACTTCTCAAATAACGGAACGTTGTTGCATCCATTATGGGAAAATATATTTCTTCGTAATCAATTTCGGGTCTCTGAGAAAACCCTTGTGCCACTAATCATGTCTTAAATCGAGCGATTTTATTCTTTTTTATTTCACTTTCTTAAAAATACCCACTTGTAACCTACCGGTCTGACATTTTTTGGTGTCTGTACTATAGGTCCAAACGCTCCACGTTTATTAAGGGAATCCAATTCTTCTTGAATAAATTCTTCTATTTTGGCCAATCTTTTCTTTGTCGACATTCATCGATGCTATGTGGTTCAGTGTCATCAATGCCCTTAGATATTTCAGTAGCTACTGAGAATGAGAATATCTTATCTATTGTTATATCTTTACGACCCCATACCCCTCTTGTATATGTATAAAACATAGAGATCTCTTTGCTTTCTGGAACCTGAGCCTCCTCGTGGGCTTGTGTCTTTTCTAAGACAATAACCTCTTCTGAATTTTCAGAGAGTATGGATCTTTCATTCATAACCTCTTCTTGAGTGTTATGTGTAACCTCTTTAAGAGCGTTACTTGAGCATTTTCTCTTTCTAGGGGCTAAGTCTTTCGAACCTATAGGTATACCACGCTTCTGGCGTGCGGTAAATTCATTAGCCACTATACTATTTTTTTCTATGGGGATATTAATTTGAGTTGGCATATTTGCAGTGGGCATATGTGATTTAATCACTTTAGATGCATCAGTAAATTTATCTGGCATTTGATTTGCAATCTCCTGTAGATGCAATATCCTTCGTACCTCAGTTTCATATTGATTAATACAATGATCTAGATAAGACAGAGTAGGATTATCCCACGATAATTTATGCCCTTTTTTGTGGCGAATGGTTCTGTAAGAACATTCTTTTCTTTCTCATCTCCCCATAACAGAGAAAATTTAGTCTCATCAAAATGGCAGTCTGCAAATCTAGCAATAAAAATATCACCAGTTAAAGGTTCTAAATATCTAATGATTGAGGGCGAATCAAAACCAATATAAATTCCTAAACGGCGCTGATATCCCATTTTAGAGCACTAAATAGGAACATAAACAACACAACCAAATTTACGCAAATGAGAGATGTTAGGTTGATGGACTGTCATAAGTTATGATGGTAAAAATTTATGATATGCAGTTGGCCTAACAATGATCAATTTAGCAACATGTAATATGGCATGTCCCCAAGCTGAAACGGGTAAGTTTGATTTCATGAGTAAATACCTTGCTATGTGTTAAAAATGCTTAATCAAGGACTCTGCTAAACCATTTTGGGTATAAACACGAGGGACAAAATGTTCAACTTGTATTCCTATGGAAGCACAATAATCATCAAAAGAACGGAAAGTGAACTCAGCTGCATTATCAAGTCAAATCGTTCTAACATGTTGGTCAGAAAAATGAGTCTTAAGCTTAATCAACTGAGAAAGTAGATTGGAGAAGGCAAAATTTCTAGATGAGAGTAAAAAAATATTTGACCATCGACTAGAAGTATCTATTAGAACCATAAAATACCTGAAAGGTCCGCTAGCAGGATCAATTGGTCCACAAATATCACCTTATATTCTCTGAAGGAATGGTGGTGATTCAGAAGCTATTTTGAGAAGTGAAGGTCTTGTGATGAGTTTTCCCTGTGAACGAGCTACACACAAATGTTCAGTAGGAAAGGAAAGACTTTGGTATGATAAATTATGCCTATTGGTATTGTTGATGACCTTTCTCAACATAGTCGATCCTGGATGACCCAATCTTTCATGCCAAAGGATTAGATTTCTTGGATCCTTTAGCCTTTTGCTAGTGATGGGATAAGATTATTCTACCTTCAGAGTAATTTGATATAGACCCGAGGAGATTAAATTGTACTTTTCTAATATGAGCTTATTGCTTCCAACATTAGAGGTGATACAAAGATACTCTTTGCTAGCATCATTTATGGTTTCAACATGAAACATATTCATTTGAATATCTCTAAAGCTGAGTAGATTTTTATTAGATATACTATAGAAAAATATATTTTGAATGACTAAGTGTGTTCCATTTGGCAACACAACATCGGCCTTACCATAACCTTCTAAAATCTGCACAGGTCCAGCAATGGTGGTCACCTTGGCAGTATTTGAGGTATATGTTGTAAAAAAAACTTCATAGTTTTCAATATAGTATGAGTTGTTGCACTCTTTATCAAGCATATGCCATCATCATTGTCTATACATTTCAAAAAAAAAAATTTAATAATATATTAATATGCTACTAAATGATTAAACTTGCCATATTATTAATTATTATAACTTGATCTAAATTTAAATAAAACTGCTTCAAAGAAAGTAAACTACATAGACTATTGATTATATAATGACCAATTTATTCAAAGTGGAAAGTAAATAAACTTAGATAAACATGCAATAACTATTCATTGACTTCACCTATCATGGCGTTGAACTGGTCTTCCAAAATTGCGTTTCCATCCTTATCTTGGAAAAAATTATTAAAATCCATGTGTGTTGTACCTTCCATGAGATTAGTCTCCACACCCTTTGAGGCTTCAGACTCGTCCACTTTCTTTTGTGAGGTGCGACAGTTTCGCATCCAATGACCATTTCTTCCACAACGTTTGCAAATATCAGTTGGAGTAGCTTGATTAGAAATTTGGGCATTGTTTCTTCGAGGATGAAATCCCTTATTTTTGAACTGTGTATCATTCCTTGGACCTAGATTGTAGCCATTTATTTGGCTTCCACGGCGTCCATGCCCTCTACCTCTGTGATTTCCTCGACCCCTACTATTGGTCACATTTTTCTGAGCACTAGTCGCATTCACTTCAATTGGACTTGGTGCAGACCCAGTTGGTCTACTAGTGTAGTTTTTGATTAATAACTCATTATTTTTCTCGGTCACGAGTAAGACATCAATGAGTTTAGAATACTTCTTAAAATTTCTCTCCCTATACGTCTATTGTAGGGTCATATTAGTCGCATAAAATGTGGTGAATATTTTCTCTAGCATGGAATGCTCTGTCACGTCTTCACCACATAACTTCAATTATGAACTAATCCTGAATATAGCTGAATTATAGGCTGTAACCGTCTTATAATCATGAAAATATAGATTGAGCCATTCATGGAGTGCACCTGGTAGTATGACCATTTTCTGGTAATCATATCTCTCAGCTAGAGAATTTCATAACACGAAGGGGTCCTTGACTGTTAAGTACTCAGTCTTGAGATCATCATGAATATAATGTCTAAGGAAAATTAAAGCTTTCGCTTTATCATGTGTAGATATTGGCTTATCAACCACAATTGGGTCACCTAAGCTTTTGGCTTGAAGGTGCAATTCAGCATCGAATCTCCAGTTGAGAAAGTTTCGATCTTCTAAGTTTAGAGGCTTGAAATCATGCTTTGTGAGGTTCGACATATTGCTGTATAAGATCAATAATGATAAGTCAACATAAGAACGTGGTAAATCACCAAACAATTCATGTTCATGGTGTATGCTTCAAACAATGATGTTTCAGAAGTATATTTATACTAAAAAATCTTGTTCACGGTATGCTTCGAACAATGATGTTTCAGAAGTCGTAGGTAAATACCAAATACTAGATTTTCATGGTATACTTCGAACAATGATTATGTTCAAGAAGTCTTTTAAAAATACCACATATGGTATGCTTCGAACAATGATGTTCCAGAAGTCTTATATATATAGACCAAATAATTCATGTTCATGGTCATCAGATCTCTGATGGTTTTGATCTGAATGTATCAACATATATAAAAAAAGAAAGAAATAAAGAATAACTCCAGCATTCTTTTCGAGAGATCTATATACGATTAACACTGGAGTACTATTACCGAAGTGGAGAATCCGCAAAATGGTAGCTTTACTGAGATGCTCTAGCTTATTTTCCTCCGTTAGATCTTCGTGCTGATAACGTGTTAGAATAAACGTAGAAGAAGGAAGAAGAAAATAGGAGATAAGATCTCTTATTAGTGTAATCTCATAGTGAGAGACAAATGTCTTATTTATACAACCCAATGAAGGTGTAATACTAATCTCTAACCAACGTGGGACTAATATACAAAGTGAAAATCTAACCCTTTAGTAACCAACGTTATAACAATAGTTTTTTTACCAAAAATATTCTGTATTTAATAAAATATCTATTGAAAGTTTTTTTTTTACCAAAATACCCCTCCTAAGGTTATAATAACGGTAATAAATATGGGGTATCCTAAATTATTAATGCGGTGAGCCCGATGGAAGGGGGTTTCGGGTTGATCGGCCCTCGGACCGGGACGACCACGTTGGAGAGCCGGACACGGTTCGAAATGAGCCGACGGACTTGCACATTAAACCCAGCCCGGACTTGAGTTGTTTATGGGCAACCTGGGATTGACCGTGTCAGGCTAGGTTCTAGGTGTCACGCACCGATCTCCCGCAGGCTAATCGGCAGTCCCTGCTAGGCGAGAATCATCACGCCAGCGCTCCCGCGGGACGATCGCTTGACCCATCTGGGCGTGATGCCGCACGAGCGTAAGCCGCACCCGTGCAAGGCCGTGGTTTTGGCTGGCAGTAAGAGGTCTAAGTGTCACACCCCAGTCCCAAAATATATAGGACTAGGAACACGTAAGCATGCCAGTCGTATGTATATGGCAACTCCAATATATGGATACCATAATACACACGTACGCTGTAATATGAATCAAACTCACATGTGGTATCTATATTATCACAAGTCCCAGAAGTACTAATCTCATCCACACAATAAGTCACAGAAAGAAAATAACTAAACTAGAATAAAGAGTCTGAATAATCCATAAATGATAGTCGGGTGGAGACAAATCCACTACCAAAGACTATATCCAAAATAAAATGAGAGTGGAGGGTAAATCTCCAATATAAAATAAGATAATGATAGAAGTATATCAGCTAAGAAGATCCATCACTAGTGATAATCAATGATGCTCAGAAGGTAAAACCTCCTCGATAGAAAGTAATGCGTCAGGTCCAGGCCCGTACTCCTGCGGATACTCCTGGTCGTCTATACCTCGCAAGAGACCAGGTCCTCAGAGGGACATAACAAGATACATAGAAGCAAGCCAATTAAATACAGTGAACATGCATAATGTTTGAAAATATATAAGTACGCTGTACAAGACAATCTATATGAATAAAAATGAGGACAACTTTTTGACGTATGGGCAAGGGTAGGCTACTCGATCTAAGCCTCACAACTCACACACACGTCTAGAACATCATCAGCCGACATACCGCGGGGGTAGCGACCCTCGTGACTCCATCAATCGACATACCGCGGGGGTAGCAACCATCGAACACGACTACCATAGTGCGTGCTAGTTGCTACGGTTTACCAGACTGGTTATAGCCCATACGCCTACTGATTGTCCTCTCATGATACTAAGTGTCATGTGTGTGTCAACATATCTAATATATAGTAATGACTGAAAAAACTACACATGCAATGAATATACAAAAATATAATAAATATACAGAAATATAATAAACATGCAAAGTATTGTAAGTAATTTGGCAAGGTATCTTGCCTGGCAAGAGAGCTGCAAAATGTAACGTCCAGATGTCAAACACCAAGAGTCAGAACTACGACCTCCGAATGAACGTCTCCGGATGCTGAAATAAAATCACAAATATTTCCAGAATAAGCGAGATAGCTAGAAAACACTACCCTTTCGTCCAATTTGGACACAGGGGCAAAACGGTAATTTTGGGTCAAGCGGGGTCCACATGTGGGCCATCTTGTACCGAAAAGTGTGCCAGGGGTAAAGGTCTCTAAATGGGACAAATTTATAGGTCAAACCAATTCTAAACATCAATACGAACTCAACGGTATGTCCAAATGTGGATTCCGGTGAGCAGAACACAAGTTTGCCCAAAAAGTCAACCGTGGGGCCTGCCAATAGGCGGCTTGGTCAACTAACTCAGAATTGCATAAAAATTGGGCACAGGACCAGAGCGATACCACGAGTCCAGTGGCACAAGTTTTGTCGCATTCTGACGAGCGTGCACTAAATGACGCAGGATTTTACAAAGTCGCGATACGAGAAATTTTTGCGGATATGGGGTGATTCCGACGCGCGCACACGTCCAAATCAGTTTTTGCGAAAGTCCACACGTCTGGGTATACCGTGCGCACCTTTCGGTATACTTGGTACACGACGGGGCGGTCCCGTTTGGCGGGGTGCGCTCTTATCACAAGTTTTGGAAGTTAGAAAAACGAATTTTTATAGATTTTTAACCTAATTTAATTCAGCATACAACATCAAATAAAATAATATAATTAACAAGAAATAATCTAGGTTAGGTGGTCTTCATATAGCAAGAAGAAAAACTTAATTCAGATCTCTGTGGTGGGAGATACGAGTCCGTAAACAGGGGTAGTTGCAACAGATTTTCTGAGATTAAAAGTGGTCATTTTTCTTCGACTTGGGGTCAATTTTTACCTAGGTTTGTGCGCTGCACGATGGAAACTAAGTTACGGGTTTTAGAGAGGGATAGTGGGGATCATACCGGTGAAGACGGGATCGGATTTGGTTGAGCGAGGTGACGGAAAACAGCGTGGGAACAGGAGTACGCTGCCAGATTCTGCTGTGGCGTGCACGTAGTCGCGGCCGGCCGACAAGTTCTCCGGCGACTGCGGGGGGGGGGGGGGGGGGTGCTTCGGCGGCGGCGGCAGCATCGCAGGGTTGGGGGGAGAAGATTTAGGGTTAGGATTTTGGTTTATATAATGTATAGTGTGTATATATATATATATATATATATATATATATATATATATATATATATATATAGGAGATTTGAGAGGGGGGTTCGGTTCCACGCGGGGGGGGGGGGGGGGGGGGGTTGCTACTGCCGTTGCTGTTAGTTATTTAAGCGGGTCGTGGGTAGGAATTTAAGTTATGATAGTTTGGGGTTTAGGTACATTCGTTGCTGGCTTTAGGGTGTTACTAGCTATTTTTCTTTCTTTTTCTTTTCTTTCTTTTTCTTTTTCTTTTTCTTATTCTTTCTTTCTTCTTTAATTGTTTTCTATTTATAAGCTTTATATATATATATATATATATATATATATATATATATATATATATATATATATATATATATATATATATATATAATTCTAGAATTTATTTTAGAGCATACAATAAATCTATAAATCGTCCACAAGGTCTCCTACAAGAAAATAATTAAGAAAAAATTATGGTTTCTCCCTAAAACCTCTAAATGCACAATTACCTAAAAATAAAAATTCAATAAATTCTATTACTTCTAATTAGCTAATAAATGCTATAAATCAATCAATCAATTAATTAAATAATAATGAAGTTTATTAAAATTAGGGGTTTTACACTAAGCCACAGAGTCGCATAGATTGTCCGAGTGCAGCGGAATATTAAATACATAGGCGATTGGTAACAAGTTCACAGAGTCGTCAATAGCGAAAACATTGAATAATACAAGTATAGAAGTAAAGCAAGCTCTGTATTGATATTGAACAAGTGTTACAGGCGGCGCTAGACCGAGGTTACAAGTCGCTCAAGCCTCTCTCTCTCTCTGAAAGAGTAAAAGCGTGCCAAGTGGCTACATTTGTGGAATGATGTATAGACGATGTTCCAACATTATATCTTGTATATGTGCTTCAGTTTCGGACGCAACGCTCCAAGGCTCCAGAGTGAACTCCAAGCCTTAGCACGCACGAAGGAGACATCCACACCGAACGAGGTTCTTTCGCACCCTGCAAACAATCTGGTGGGTTATCAGTACATGAATGCACTGGTGGGGAGGCTACTCGCCCGCTTGACAAATCCAAACACGCTCAATAGGTTCTGTGTACCATCTATTAAGTTATCTTTCTAATCTTGCCTTAGGATCAGTTTCATGGCATATATGAAAAGCCTAACTCGTGTGGCAGTGCACCATACGACATAAGAGAAAACACGACGAGACTTACCAACTTACCATTTATCCTTCCCTGTCCAAGGCAAACCAAGTTAATTCAAGCACAAGCATACATATATTGAATCCAGGGGCAATAACATGTGCAAACACGAGTGTCGTGAGCGAGGTTATGTTTTGGGTGCACGATTTACACGAACTACTAGGAATTTGCAGAAGATGTTAAAGTATTCATATGCACAAGTGTGCTATACTCAAGACCGTCCAAGTGTTTCGGATGTTCTCGATGCGAAGCAATGACTCGTACGCTGGTTACCTTTAAGCGAGGATGACTTATCTATATGAACATGAGTTGCTAGCATAGCTATAAAGGACCAATGATTTTTGTAGTCTCATTTGCGGAATGGGGTGCAACACTTTGTACGAGAGAAGAAATTTGTGGACAATGGTGATACAGAAGAGCCATTGCACGCCATCCCACCAGAACATGGAGACTATTGGGTAGATGGTGAGTCCAAGATAGTATGCGCTACTAAGGCCGAATACCGTGTATTGCTATCGCACAAAGCCGGGTAATGAGCATACTTAGCACCGAAATTGGCCCAGCAATACACCAAGCATTCCTCTTAGGCCGGTACGATGACGGTGCCCCGCTGATCGTCCGAGGAATGAGATACCTCGTGCACGAGTTATCCGCAACATGCAAGTATTGGTAT
Source organism: Iris macrosiphon (assembly GCA_036927795.1). Taxonomy (NCBI): domain Eukaryota; kingdom Viridiplantae; phylum Streptophyta; class Magnoliopsida; order Asparagales; family Iridaceae; genus Iris; species Iris macrosiphon. Next base: position 34,107,375 of record JAYESA010000010.1, read on the forward strand.
TCTAATTTTACGAGATACACAAGAATACGAGTACACGAGATGTTTAAATCTTGATTCTTGCTCTGAATGAGTATTGCTCTGCGAGCTGTGATTTCCTTGATTTGCTTGACATAATTCTCGTTCAGTATTTAACTTGCCTTGATGCATTCCCCTGGTTCAGGGACTGCCTTGGCGACCTAACGGTCCCGGATACTTGCAGGTTTACATTACACAGAAGAACTATCTGATAGTCTCCTGGCTCACTAGATGCATGCACGATACGCGATAGTGTTACTTGATTGTGGCATAAGTTTCGTGTGGCAAACATTAAGTTGAGGCAGCATTACAAGTTAACATATAAGCAGGCAAGTATTGCATTCATAAGAAGACTTAAGCTTTTATGTTGGCTCGGGCCCGAAGGTAAGCCGAGGAGTAAAATCGTAAAAGAACTTGCCGAGCGACATGATCTAGAGTCGTGCAGTGTAGCAAGTAAAGCAGTGCACTATGAAGAGCATAGCATGATTTTACTCGAGGCATAGCGGGGTCTAGTTGCACAAGGCAAAGGTAGCATGCAAGGGTCTGTATATAAGCAATGTTTCATTTTTTATGTTCTAACACAAGCAATACAAGTTAGAATTATTCCCTTAGCTAGGTGCGTTGTATTCTTATTAGCATGCATGGGATGATTCACCTAGCGACTATCATGAAACGTCCATATTTTTAAGTGTGCTGGCTAAGCAAAGACAAGTTCATCGTAGCCACCCACCTTAGGGATGATTTGCCTCGGTCGAGCGATACTCCGAGCCTCTGAAAGCCTAAGCCGGAACTCCTGAAGAACCAAGTCTGGAAATTCTCTTGCCTCAATCGAATATTCACGCTGTAGCAAAGCGGGTCTGGACATTGCACTTTTGCCGTTTGAATCGGCAGTCCGTTTAAGCGGATCGGGTCGTTACATTATACACCACTCAGAAAAAGTCTCGTCCTCGAGACTTTCCCAAGCATAGCAATCAGTACCACTAGATCTGAATTTTTTTGAATGGATCTCCTACTCGTTCCTTACGTCGTGTTGCATTTGTGCTTAGTCGGTCTCATTTGTGCCTTAGCGCGGGACATATTGCTTAACGCGGGGTACGTTTCAATCCATCGTGAATGATGATCTAGGGCTGATGCAAACTTATATAAGTCGTTATACTTGTTCATGCAAACATTCACTTGCACTAGCAATTGAGATCAGCATATCGCAAGTCTGGATCGTACACATATTCAAAGTACCCCTCAAACATATACATGTCAACCAACTCAGCGATAGCGAAATCTTAGCACTCGAATTCCACATATCATTAAGTCTTGGATCGTGCACACGTTCAAGGCGTCCCTCAAACATATGCATTCAACCAAACTTAGAGATAGTGAGATCGGACAAGTTACTTGCAAAAATCTCAAAGGTTCTCGTCTTTACAAATCATAAGGATACTTTCGATAGGGTCAATCAAATTCCATATCATTTTTTATTCCAATCATACCAAGTATTTGCACTACCGTTAAGCACGATCTATCTGATTTTATCGACTAGCGTTCTTTCGTTCGGGTCAAACATAGCACACGTGACCGTTCCCAAGTCTAACCCTAAGTCTTGCTGTCCCATTTTTATAGATTGTTCAAGCGATATGATAAAGTCGGTTACACAGGTTCTCCCACTCAGCACAAGGTCGTCTGCCTAATTGCTAGGTCAGCTCACAAGGTCATAGGTACAAGTTCGAGCACACGATTCATCGTGCAAATTCATCGCATGATGCTTGCCCCAATTCCTAGGGTCAAACCATTGTTTATTTGCACGAGGTATTCTACCCAAGCTCATTTTACTCAGATTTCTAAAAATTGAGCACATATCATCATACACACAATAACATGTTCGTTTGTACGGGATTCGAGTCCGTTCAGTAAAATCTATAATATATCCAAGTTGCAGGACAAGCCTAGTGATTTGCATAGTCTATATCTCCAAACATATTTTGTTAGTATCCCTATCCATTCCAAGTCTAGACCACCAAGTCAAGATTCAGTTCTAAACCTTTATTTATAACTCCAAGTCATCCAACCTGATTCATGTATCCATTCACAAAACCATCAAACATGATTTACTCCAGGTTCTAGGCTAACTTATCCTCGAAATATTTTTAATCACTTGCATTTCTAAATTCGTCTTATCGAGTCGAACCAAAAGTCAAGACGAATCATAAGTTGTCACGCTCCGACCTCCCGCAAGTTCGATCACCCTCGTTGGACGTGAGATCTCTACGTCAACGCTTCCGCTGGATAATCGTCCTAATCTGGACGTGACGCATGTATGGGCATAGAGTTACGCTCGCATAAGACAAGAACGTTTGAATGTTATGGTTTTCATTAAAACGATCAAGACACCTTATATTTCACTTTTTCTCAATCCAAGTTATATATATAATCCATCAAGTCATGTCCATTAATGTAGTGATTATAATTCGTCTAGCAAAATTATCAAACTTAAATGTTACCGTTCAATAAATCCATAGACTACATCTAGCATTCCTCAAGAAACTAAGTTTCAATTATTCAAGCCCAAATCTATTCCATCTTGATATGTTCTATTCATCGAGTTCGTTTGGAATAATCACCGAACATATTCCCTTGAGTTCGATTATCCCCGCCGTACGTGAAATTACCACGCCGGTGCTCCCGCAGGTTAACCGTTCTCGTTGGGACTGATTCCGAAGGTTATCGTTTCAAACTTAATTTCAAGATCGTTCTTCCAAACTCCAAGCCAAATCCATTATCGCTTATCTCTTTCATTGAACCACAATATTTATTCGGGCTAACTTCTATTCGAGTGATAACGTATTCAAGTTCAATTCGTTTGTTTCAATCCGAAATTGCTTGCACAATCCTCAAGTTTCCAACAAGTTTTCCTAACCGAGATATCGATTTCCATTTCCGTAAATCCCAATTCGATATAAGCCTTATCATTTATTCAAGACATTTCCAATCGTTCAATCCGACTATCGCACGAGACCTATAAATCCGTTTGGATATTTCTAAATGATCCATACACCACTCGGAATCGAGTCAACCTATTAAATCCTCAATATTCGCCTGAGCGATAAGCTGATAACGTTTCCATCGGTTGACATTCTAAGTTTGACTTGTCTTATTCCTGAACGATATTCCAATCTCGTTGTAACTTAGCTTGCACCAAAGGGTCTTGGCGCGCGATACTCAACACAACTTAGCCGAAAGGCCGTGTGCATAGCTAACCGCTCGGGCAATATTCTATCTCACATACTAACCAGCTGGGTATTCACGTATAGGCATTTCGGGTTTGCACATATCTTGCATTTCTAGCACGGGTCTATTCCCAAAAGTCATAGCATAGGTCGGCACAAAGGCCTAAGCATCATAATTTCGTACAAGCAATCATATCATTTAAATACACTTTTTTGAAAGTATTTAGACTTATTATTTGGAACATTCCGTTGGGACATTGAGAGAGCGTGTGCACATAACCCACGAACGAGCTTTCGAAACTGAAAAAATTGAAACAAAGTCAAAAGGCGTATAACCAAGCTCTGATACCAATCTGTCACGCCCCGATCTCCCGCAGGCTAATCGGCCATCCCCGCTAGGTGAGAATCATCGCGCCAGCGCTCCCGCGGGACGATCGCTTGACCCATCTGGGCGTGATACGGCACGAGCGTAAGCCGCGCCCGTGCAAGGCCGTGGTTCTGGCTAGCGGTAAGAGGTCTAAGCCACAGAGTCGCACAGATTGTCCGAGTGCAGCGGAATATTAAATGCATAGGCGATTGGTAACAAGTTAACTGAGTCGTCAATAGCAAAAATATTGAATAACACAAGTATAGAAGTAAAGCAAGATCTTTATTGATATTGAACAAGTGTTACAGGCGGCGCTAGGCCGAGGTTACAAGTCGCTCAAGCCCCTCTCTTTCTGAAAGAGTAAAAACATGCCAAGTGTCCACATTTATGGAATGATGTATAGGCGATGTTCCAACATTATATCTTGTATATGTGCTTCAGTTCCGGACACAACGCTCCAAGGCTCCAGAGTGAACTCCACGCCTTAGCACGTACGAATGAGGCATCCGCACCGAACTAGGTTCTCTCGTACCCTACAAACAATCTGGTGGGTTATCAGTACATGAATGCACTGGTGGAGAGGCTACTCGCCCGCTCGACAAATCCAAACACGTTCAATAGGTTTCGTGCACCATCTATTAAGTTATCTTTCTAATCTTGCCTTAGGATCAGTTTTATGGCATATATAAAAAGTATAACTCGTATGGCAGTGTGCCGTGCGACATAAGAGAAAACACAGCGAGACTTACCAACTTACCATTTGTCATTCCATGTCCAAGGCAAACCAAGTTAATTCAAGTACAGGCATACATATATTGAATCCAGGGGCAATAACATGTGCAAACACGAGTGTCGTGAGCGAGGTTATGTTTCGGGTACACGATTTACACGAACTACTAGGCATTTGCAGAAGATGTTAAAGTGTTCATATGCACAAGTGTGCTATACTCAAGACCGTCCAGGTGTTTCAGATGTTCTCGATGCGATGCAATAACTCGCACGCGGGTTGCCGCTAAGCGACGATGACTTATCTATATGAACAGGAGTCGCTGGCATAGCCATAAAGGACCAATGATTTTTGTAGTCCCATTTGCAGAATGGGGTGTAATGCTTTATACGAGAGAAGAAATTTGTGGACAATGGTGATACAGAAGAGCTATTGCACGCCATCCCGCCAGAACAAGGAGACTATTAGGTAGACGGTGAGTCAAAGATAGTATGCGCTACCAAGGCCGAATACCGTGTATTGCTACCACACAAAGCCGGGTAATGAGCATACTTAGCATCGAAATTGGCCCAGCAATACACCATGCATTCCTCCTAGGCCGGTACGATGACGGTGCCCCGCTGATCGTCCGAGGAAGAAGATACCTCGTGCACGAGTTGTCCGCGACATGCAAGTCTTGGTCTTCCAATTTTACGAGATACACGAGAATACGAGTATACGAGATGTTTAAATCTTGATTCTTGCTCTAAACGAGTATTGCTCCGCGAGCTGTGATTTCCTTGATTTGCTTGACATAATTCTCGTTCAGTATTTAACTTGCCTTGATGCATTCCTCTGGTTCGGGGGCTGCCTTGGCGACCTAACGGTCCCGGATACTTGCAGGTTTACATTGCACAGAAGAACTATCTGATAGTCTCCTGGCTCACTAGATGCATGCACGATACGCGATAGTGTTACTTGATTGCGGCATAAGTTTCGTGTGGCAAACATTGAGTCGAGACAACATTACAAGTTAACATATAAGCAGGTAAGCATTGCATTCATAAGAAAACTTAAGCATTCACGTTGGCTCGAGCCCGAAGGTAAGCCGAGGAGTAAAACCGTAAAGGAACTTATCGAGCGACATGATCTAGAGTCGTGCAGTGTAGCAAGTAAAGCAGTGCACTACGAAGAGCATACCACGATTCTACTCGAGGCATAGCGAGGTCTAGTTGCACAAGACAAAGGTAGCATGCGAGGGTCTGTATATAAGCAAGTTTCTTTTTCATGTTCTAGCACAAGCAATACAAGTTGGGATTATTCCTTTAGCTAGGTGCGTTGTATTCTTATTAGCATGCAGGGGGTGATTCACCTAGCGACTAGCATGAAACGTCCATATTTTTAAGTGTGCTGGCTAAGCAAAGACAAGTTCATCGTAGCCACCCACCTTAGCGATGATTCGCCTCGGTCGAGCGATACTCCGAGCGAGCCTCTGAAAGCCTAAGCCGAAACTCCTGAAGAACCAAGTCTGGAAATCCTCTTGCCTCAAACGAATATTCACGTTGTAGCAAAGCGGGTCGGGACGTTGCACTTTTGTCATTTGAATCGGCAGTCCGCTTGAGCGGAACGGGTCGTTACACTAGGCTGTCCAACCCAATATACACCTTGATAGTTGGAGATCTGCTCTACCCTTTAATGGTATGATTTCAATGTACTAAAAGACCATATAATACTTTAGGTTGAGCATATTATGCCCCCCCTCAAACTTATTGAGGTTCAAGTATGAGTTTGTCCAATAAAAAAATCTGTATCTCGCTCTAGTAGGGACTTTGTAAAGAAGTCTACGAGTTGCTCCAAAGAAGTCATATGTTGTAAATAAATGATGACTGCTAGATAATGTTGACGAGTGTAATGATAGTCGATCTCACTATGTTTTATCCGCTCATGGAATATCGAGCTGCTTGCATGTTTCGTAGCACTCTAGTTATCACAGTAAAGAAGAGTCAGACTTGATAGTAACCCCTATATTAGATAGTTACCACCTCACATGAACAACCTCGCGGATAATGGCAATAACTTTGTACTAATTAGCCTTAAGTGGAAGAGGCAACAATGGACCCATATTTCTTCCTTCACCAAGATATTGACAAAGTGCCAAAAAAAAAAAATTATGTAGTCGACTGCCTGGCCCAATCAACTTCGTAAAAGGCACGAACTCCTAGGAGGATGTACCATACTTTTAGAGTAAAGAGTGATGGTGCCTCCAAGATATCTTAGAACCGAACCGAGGCAATATTGTAGGCTTTACAAGGTGTAAGATACGATACGACACGACACAATACTGACTGTGCGAGATATTTGGTAGAGTCATGCAGAGATAAGCTCGCCGACATACTGACCAAGGCCCTGGGCCGGGTCAGGTTCCAGGAGCTTCGCTCCAAGATCGGGATGATCGTCATCAAGTAATCGCAAAAGTTTAGGGAGCGATTATTGGTTAAACTTTGTGCTCATCACAGACCAAGTCATGTGGAGCAACTTTGAACGTGTGTTGTTAGTAGTCCTATTCTCAAGAGGAAATCTTGGCTTTCCATGCTTGTATGTAGTTATGCTTTAGTATGCTTATAAAAGCAAATACATAAATATAGAAACTTAACACCAAGCTAATAAACTCCTCTCTCCCTTTGTGTGCTACTTCATCTTCTCGGCACGTTCTTTTACGTAGTTTGCAGCACAGAGACTATCATGATGGTGCCTCCAAGATATCTTAGAACCGAACCGAGGCAACATTGTAGGCTTTACAAGGTGCAGATAAGATACGATACGACACGACACAATACTGACTGTGTGAGATATTTGGTGGAGTCATGTAGAGATAAGCAAGTTGTCTAACAATTTGTCTGTATCGAGGGGAATCTGCCAACGACTAGGACCAAACTGCGACATGTACTACCGGTTGTTCGGAAGTGGATCGCCATATGCAAGCAGTAGCTTCCCATAAAGCTCAGTATCAGTTATTTGATTGTCTGATAACACGTTGCTCGTGAAATGATTTTTGTTATATATCGCTGTTAAGATATGAGAATCCTAGCAATACTCTATTACATGGTCTCCAGACCGGAAATGCATCATAATTCCCCGGAGACCTTCTCATATAAAACTGCCGTGAAGGGACCTCTGTGTAATAACTATTTATGCATTTTAGATTCTCTCTCTTAATAATCATGCCATCCATATAAAGGAGGAGAAGGTGTGGGAGTTTTTCTTATGTTTGCGGGAGGTTTTTCTTTTGCAAAACTAGAAAGATAGTTCCATATTGAAAAACACTCCAAGTAAATATTTCAATATAATATTATATTTGGTGTTGAGAGATGCACATGGGGTGGTGGCCTAAGTGGATGCATGTGGGATGTTTTCTTAGTAGGATTAAGTTTAAACTCCTCAAAAAGCATTTATGCTTTTTGTCACACTATTGAATTTTTTTTCTTAGAAGTAGCGACTCGGACTCGGGCTCAAGTGTGCAAAGTGGCACTTTGATGGCAAACTTTACACTTTTTACGTCAGCATCGTCGCATTGCGCTTGTGCGCATATGTTGCACTCGCGCGGTCGTTTAATGCTTGTTGCATGCGCGGACGCTGAGCGGACTATGCGCGGCTATGCGCAGTATTGAAAAAATTGAATGAATATTGGAATAGATGTGTCTATTTGAATATGTGTGCCTATTCGCTCTTTTGGTTTCTTCATCATTTATATAAGGAGAGTCATTTGGGTCATTCATTCATTCATACATCAAGCTTTCAAGTCCATTAGGGAAAGAGAGAGACTACCTCTATTGCTTCGACAAGTTACTGCGGTGTGAAGTGCTGCTACATGAGGAGAAGTATCGTTGTATCCTGGAAGATTAACGTCATTAAACCGTAAGCACATGTGCGGGACGATTATTGTCTTAAGGACATTGAACCAAGTTCAAGCCTCGGTCTCGGTTAGATTATTTATTTTATATTTTTCTTAGATTCTAAAATACAGAGTTGGAATATTTACACTAATAGCTATGCGCGGCTATGCGCAGTTATGTGCGTATGCGCATTTACGCGTATGCTCGCATGCGCTGCTGCACTGTTGCGCGCATGCGCACATGAGTTGCTGCACTGCAGGCCTATACGGGCAGGGGCAGTTGCGGCTGTGCTGTGCGCATATGCGCAAAGAGCGTTGTTGGTGCAATTCTGCGCTGATTGCAGAATTTGGAGTATTAATCATATTTTTTTGGGGAGATGGTACTTTAGTCCCACATAGGTCGGGATTGAAGATGGGGTTGTCACCCTTCTTTATAAATAGAGTCCACTTGTCTCCGTTTGGAGATACAAAAAAATTGAAAAAGATGTCCAAAGAGTCCGTTCGAGTCACACACATAAGTGACTACGAGCATTCCAGAAGTTTTTTATGAACTTGCTAGCTCCTAGGAGCAGATCCTCGATAGAGGACAAATCTTACTTTGAGCAACGGTGGTCTTCACCATCCCAGCAAGAATAATTTTTATTCTATTTTTTCTTCTTCCTTCTTCTAGTTGTAACGTTCTGTCTCATTGCCACTGTTCTCCTTCATTCTTCTAGTTGTAAACGTTCTGTCTCAATTGCAACTGTGTTTGCAAGAAAGAACGTATTCTGATTATCATCATATTATAATCCAAGAAATTTGTAATCTGTTATATATTAAAGTATTTCATTGGAATCGAGTTTCTTCAGGGAGCAAATTTGTTTGCGTGAATCTCTGAATCTTGACTACAACATTAGGATCTAACAGAGGACAGATTGGAAAGTCTAGCGTCTGTTCCTGATCAATGTTCCACCATCTTTGATCTACCTTGGGACTAATAGAAGAATTCTTCTTCGCGGTGATGAGTGCACAAACAAAAATGGATGGTCATGGGAGCTCTTCCTAAAACCTGCAGAAATGATGAAAATGATAACTCCTTGAGCACTTAAACAAGCCGCGAGAAGCCCGTATGAGTCCATAAATAGCTCCGCGAATAGGGGTGAGCATCTGTTCGGTTCGGTTTGAACCAAACCGTAATTAGTCAAACCGAATAATTAGTTCAGTTCAGTAGGTCGGTTGGTTGGTTTATCCGACTCCAACACGGTCGCTAGCACAGCCTGCGCCGGGACGAGCGCGACGAGGAAAAGAGACATGGAGAGAGAGAGAGAGAGAGAGAGAGAGAGAGCATTAAGTGCTCATTTTCCATCTTCCATTAGCTTTCTCTTTCAAACAAACAAGCAAGAGAAATAAAATTCTAAAAGAAAGAAGGAGAAGAAAAGATCGGGAGACTCATCGAGGGAAGCAGCCGAATGCCGGTCGGGTTACGACGCACGGGTCTCGGTGCCACAGTTGAGAGAACCGAGATTGACGCACGCGGTCGTAGCCGTTGAAGGACTCGAGTATAGCCTGGTTGGCCGTGAAGTAGAGGCGCGCCGGCTGAAGACGCGGATGGTTTGGAGGCAACAAAGGCGGGGTCGGAAGAGTAGAGGCATCGACTGTAGACGCGGGCGAGCACCAGCCTCATTGTAGCGGGCTGAAGACGCGGGCGGAGGAGAGGTGTTTGGGTGGCGGAGGAGGGGTGTTCGGTTCGCCTCCAAAATTAGAAAGCGGAGAGAGAGAGAGAGAGAGAGAGAGAGAGAGAGAGAGAGAGAGAGAGAGAGAGAGAGAGAGTTAGAGTGATTTAGGGTTAGGGTATTTTGATTTTTATATCAGCTCCAATTGATTTTTAATTCGGTTCAGATTTTAAACCCTAAACCCGAAAACTGAACCGATAATCGATATTTATTAATCCCCTATCCACGAAGACGATAAACATGTTGTGGTGGAGTAGGGAGGACGAGAGTACATGTATACAACTTGGATAAAGTACCTGTTGGTTTTACTTTGCTTTCAAAAGCTCAAGTTTCCTCTTCCTTTCTTTAGTCCCACATCGGATGGGCCAAAGCTTTCTTGTGTACGTATATTAGTTTCTCTTCTTTGCTCTCTTAAGTTGTTGTGTGGGGCACCCCTTGGGCCACACGCGCGCGCCGCCGCCGCCGCCCGGCCCGGCTCGGCTCGGTTCGGTTCGGCGCGCATAACGGGTGCGGGTACGCGCCCACATCTGCGGGTGCCGAATGCCGATTCGATTTCCTCTTCGGGTTCGGGCTGGGACCCTAAAATTCTTTTTGCTCCTCTTCATTCTTTCATTTATTTTTCTGAACGTTGGAATTAATTTCGTCAGTTACGAATTGTTTCTGAACTGGTTTTGTGTCCAGGTTCATTATTTATTTCTCCTGTGTAACGTCTGAATTAATAAAAAAATTAATTCAGACCGTTACATTTGAGTATTATATATTGGACTGATTTCTTTGTAAAATCTATCCAAAATTTTTTCTCTAAACTTTTGCTGCCAACATTCGATTCTGTCAAATTTTCGTCGTCTCCGAGCTTTGGGCATAGCTAAGTCCTGGTCGTTCTCTCCGAGTCGTGTGCGGCGACGAGATACCGGTAGTGCGGGAGTTTTACCACTAGGAGTTTCGGGAACGTCTGCACACAGATCCCGAATCAACTCTTAGGGCAGTGCTTCGTGCACGACTTTCCCAGAGGCCGGTAACATCAGTTTAATTTTATTTTTTGTATTCTGAAATTTTTCAATAAGAAAAAGACAATATTACTAACAATCTAAGGGTTGATTATTTGTTAGAATTGATAGTTACTGTTGTTTTCCTAAATATTTGTTACAATTGATTATTTCTAAGTAGCTACTGTTAGAATTGTTACTGTAGCAAATATTGTCTACAAATACAACTTGTTAGTTAGAGTTGTCAGAATTTCTAAGTAGCTACTGTTAGATAGTTACTATAGCAAATACAAGTTGACTTCTAACAAAATTCAAGTTAACAGTAGCAATTTATTTTCTAAGTAGCTACTGTTAGATAGTTACTGTAGCAAATACAAGTTGACTTCTAACAGAATTGTTTTCCTAACTATTTCTTTTTACTGTAGCAATTTATTTTCTAGAAATTTGTTACTGTAACAATTTGACTTCTAAATTTTTTTTTATAGCTACTTCTAGCAATTTGTTAATAGTTACTCTAGCAATTTTTCTACAAAATTCAAGTTAACAGTCACTGTAGCAATTTGTTTCAATTCCTCAATTGATTTATTTGTTTACTTATCAAGTTGCCTACTATACTGTCAAATTATAAATTTGCTTAAAGTGTTTTAAAAATTGTTAGCACATTTGAAAATTTTGTCAATTGCAATTTTGATGACAAAATTTCTTTCAATTGTAACATATAATTTGCTTCATTTTTAATCACTTAGTATTTTGAAAGCAATCTAGGACCAAAAAGAAAATAGTTTAGTAAAAAGGAAATTGCAAATAAAATCTTCAAATCTAAAGTTTCAAAGTAGAGACAAACTCGGGCACAAGCCAAAATGGTCCTTCTGTCAACCGGGTGTAAATAACCCTAAGCGACACGGTACTTAAGAGTCTTCGGACCACCGCTAGCTGGGAACCGGCCCCTACAGCTAACCTGAGTTGATCAACACTTGAAAAACTAAAGATTTTAAGATTGATTAGCAAAGACCACCTAAACTATTATCTTAGACATTGTTATTAAATAAATTTATATTTTTCAGACTGCAATCATGACTGGTAAGGAGGAATCCTCTACTGCAAAACCTGCTAAGTTTGATGGCTCTTACTTTAAAAGATGGCAGAGTCAAATAAAATTTTGCCTCACGACCTTAGGACTTATTTCTGCCATTGATGGGTCCACACCCATCACAAATGATTCCGATGATACTGAGTCTGACATAGGAGTGTCCACCTCCTTGAAACCAAAAACCCCTAAAGAGATAGACTTCCACTGCTTTCATAGGATTCTAAGCGCATTATCTGAATCCTTGTATTATATATTTTTTGAATACAAGAGCGCTAAAGAACTCTGGAAAGCCTTGGAAGATGAATACGGCTGTGATAATGCTGGAATAGAAAGGTTTAATTCTTCAACCTTTAATAGGTATTTCATGGTAGATGATAAACCAATGAATGACCAGCTCCATGAATTCCAAGAATACCTTAGACATATTCAAGCCAAAGGGACATCTTTCTCCAATGAACATAAAATAGCATGCCTAATAGACAAGCTACCTCCCTCTTGGTATGATATTTCTAAGGAACTTATCCATACACAAGGAGATCTTACCTACAATCAAGTCCTAAAGAAAATTAGAACCGAAGAACAAATTAGATTGAGGTCTAAGCCTAAGACTGAATCTAAAGCTAAGGTAAACCTTGTAGAAGGCCAAGGAAAATCCAAATCTAATTTTTCTTATAAATCCAAAAAGAATTTCTTCAAGAAGAAGAAAAACTTTCAGCCTAACCACCAAAACCATCATCACCAAAACCAAAAACCTAGAAACTTCAGTCAGACTCAGGATCAGAAGAGATTTTATTTTGTGTGTGGTAAAACAAACCATATGGCCACCAATTGCTACCATAGGAAGAAGGAAGTTGTCCAGACCTCCTACAAAGGAAATGGCTCAGTTAGACCAGAAGCGAACATGCTTCACAAAGGTTCTTCGAGTTCCTTCAGGTCTGTAAGCTTTCAACCCCTTATTAACCTCTCTTACCATTCTGATGATTGGTGGTTGGATTCTGGAGCTAATGTTCACGTTTCGTTTGATCGCTCCTGTTTTTCAAACTATCAGGAATCAAGTGGAGGAGGTGTGACCCAAGGAGATGGCTCAACGGCACAAATTATTGAAAGAGGAAAAGTTAATCTGAAGATGACATCAGAAAAAATCTTAACTCTTCATGATGTTCTTCATGTGCCGTCTGTCAGGAGAAACCTAATTAGTGGATCCCTTCTTGTAGCCTCAGGATACAAAATTGTAATGGAGGCTAATAAAGTAGTTTTTTCTAAGCATGACTCTTTTATAGGAAAAGGCTTTGTAAAAGACGGTCTTTTCATTTTAAACACAATGAATAAAATTTCTGATTGTTCTCTCATTGTCTCTAATATAGAATTTTCAAATGTTTGACATGGCATACTAGGTCATGTGAACCTAGGTTCCATTAAAAGAATGATGACCTTAGATCTTATTCCCAAGACTCCAATAGATGACAAACACAAATGTGAGATTTGTGTTCAAGCCAAACACACTAGATTATCTTTCAAATCTGTAGAAAGAAATTCTGACCTTCTAGAACTTATCCATAGTGATGTATGTGACTCAAATAGGATTTTGACCAGAGGCGGTAGAAAATACTTTATTACGTTTATAGATGATTATTCAAAATATTGTTACATCTACCTTCTCAAAATCAAAGATGAAGTTCTAGATAGATTTAAGGTCTACAAATCTGAAGCTGAGAATCAATTAGAAAGGAAGATTAAGATCCTTAGATCTGATCGTGGTGGAGAATATACCTCAAACGAAATGATTAACTTCTGTGAAGAACCTGGAATAATTCATGAGGTAACTGCTCCTTATTCACCTCAGTCTAATGGAGTTGCTGAACGCAAGAACCGCACTCTGTTAGATATGGTGAATGCCATGCTTCTCAGCTCTGGTGCTCCTGATAACTTGTGGGTAGAAGCCCTTTTAACTGTCTGTTACATTCTTAATGGGATTCCTAGTAAGACAAAAGATAAGACTCCCTATGAGCTGTGGAAAGGTAGAGCACCTAGGATTAATTACCTTAGAGTTTGGGGATGCCTTGCTAAAGTCAGAATTCCCGAACCTAAAAAGAGGAAGATTGGTCACAAGACTGTAGACGTTGTTTTCATAGGATATGCCTTAGACATCTATGCCAATAGATTTCTAGTGACTCACTCAGAAGTAAATGAAATCTCTAACAATACCATTATAGAAGCAAGAGATGCAGTTTACTTTGAAAACATATTTCCTTTTAAGGATAGAAGTTCAATCTCTTCCTCCATACCCTCTACTAGTTCTCATGTCCAAATACCTAGCTCACAATCTGAACAAGACTTAGAACCAAGACGGAGTAAAATGAATAGGATTGAGAAAAATTTAGGAGAAGGATTCTTCACCTTTTTGATAGAGGGTGATCCCTCAACTTATGAAGAAGCAATGTCGTCTCATGATGCTCCCTTCTGGAAAGAAGCCATTAACAGAGAATACAACTCCATCATGAATAATAACACTTGGTTTCTAACAGATCTACCTTTAGGGAATAAACTAATAGGTTGTAAGTGGATTTTCAAGAAGAAACTCAGAGCCGATGGTACTATAAAGAAATACAAATCTAGATTAGTTGCTAAGGGTTTTACCCAGAAGAAAGGGTTAGAGTATTTTGATACCTACTCTCCTGTAGCTAGGATCACATCCGTTAGAACTCTCTTGGCCTTAGCATCCATTCATGATATGCTAATCCATCAAATGGATGTAAAGACAGCATTTTTGAATAGAGATCTAGAGGAAGAACTTTATATGGACCAACCTGAAGGTTTCATTGCTAAAGGTCAAGAAAAGAAAGTCTGTAGACTAGTAAAATCCCTCTATGGCTTGAAACAAGCTCCCAAACAATGGCACAATAAATTTGACAAAGTAATTTGTGAATATGGTTTCTTGTCAAATGAGTATGACAAATGTATATACTCTAAAGGTACATGTAAAAGTTGTGTCATTTTATGCTTGTATGTAGATGACATCCTTATCCTAGGTTCATCACTGGAATTGATAAATATTACAAAGAACTATTTATCTAGCCAGTTTGATATGAAAGACCTAGGAGAAGCCAAATTAATTTTAGGAATGCAAGTGACCAAAGGCAAAGAGGGTTATACTCTATCTTTAGCACATTCAATTGAAAAAATGCTAAAAAGATTTGAGTTATTTGATAAGAAACCTGTCCTTACTCCTTATGGCAGTAGTATTGTACTGAAAAAGAATGAAGGATCACCTTTGGAATAACATAAATATTCACAGATGATAGGCTCCCTTATGTATATAACAAACAGGACAAGACCTGATATTGCATTTGCTATTGGGAGACTAAGTAGATATACCAGTAACCCAAATCAGTCACATTGGACTGCCTTGGATAGGGTATTTAGATATCTCAAGGGCACCCTAGATTACAAACTTCATTTTACTAGGCACCCTGATATCATAGAAGGTTATTCAGATGCAAACTGGGTAACCGACTCACATGATATAAAATCTACTACTGGATATGTATTTACTCTAGGAGGAGCTGCGATCTCCTGGAGCTCTTATAAGCAAACTATCATAGCTAGGAGTACAATGGACTCTGAAATGATAGCTTTAGATACAACTTGCATAGAAGCTGAATGGCTTAAAAATCTTATTATGCATATACCTGTTTCTCTTAGTCCTGTTCCTGCAATTTCTATAAATTATGATAATAAATCTGTTATTGAACTACTAAAGCATGATTCTGTGAATGCTAAGATGAACAGGCACCTGCAACTGCGCTTCAAATCAATAAAAAGCCTACTAGGCAAATATGTGGTTCTTGACTATATAAAGTCAGAAAAGAACCTTATAGATCACTTGACGAAGGGTCTGTCTAGGACTTTGATCCTAGAATCATCGAGGGGGATGGGGTTAAGCCCATAAGTTAGTCACCAGCAGTGGCAACCCAACCGAGTCTGACTGGAGATCCCAAGAAGCCGGTTCAATGGGTAGAAACAAGCTGAACTTAGGTGACTTTATGGAACACTGACTCGAGATTAAAGTCCTATTAAAATAAAGCCCAAGCGGCTGTACATATGTACAATGACTCCCCATCCCTATGGTGACAGTATTCCTGTGTGATATGGTTAGGATGAGGTTAAAATCTTAATAGGTCCAAGCTGTAATACTGGGTTGATTCATATCACCAACCATTAAGGACTTACCTATATGAGAGGTCGTGAAGGCCGCGACTATGGGACAGGACGATCCCAGACAACTCTCATGAATGTGGAAAGTACGCATGGCCATTTAAAAGTGCCACCCGATAGATGAAGGACCTCTAGCGTACTATGTGTGCTATTTTTCTAAATCTGGTTCAAGAAGTCTGATTCAAGGCATAGTCCATCAAGCACTTCTTCAGATTAAGGCAATAGTCACTACGTGAGATTCAAGGCTGTAGTCCATCTCATCTATGCATAGTATTTTACTGCCCAGATGCTCTCTCTCTCTCTCTCTCTCTCTCTCTCTCTCTCTCTCTCTCTCTATTTTTACTTCACTCTTATATCTGTTTTGGAACTTGACCTTTTGGGGGGGATTGTTGGTTTTACTTTGCTTTCAAAAGCTCAAGTTTTCTCTTCCTTTCTTTAGTCCCACATCGGATGGGCCAAAGCTTTCTTGTGTACATATATTAGTTTCTCTTCTTTGCTCTCTTAAGTTTTTGTGTGGGGAAACCCTTGGGCCACATGCGTGCGCCGCCGCCGCCCGGCCCGGCTCGGCTCGGTTCGGTTCGGCGCACGTAACGTGTCACGCCCCAGTCCCAAAATATCGAGGGACTGGACACGTGGCAATGGCCAACAGCACGCACCGATGGTCAACCCAATTTAATGGAACCATCAGGGCACACTTAAGCTGTAAAGAAGGTCTACTACAACAAGTCACACTAATCTCATCCATAAAAGATAAATAAATAAACTGCATAATGAAATGGAAATAAGTAGCAACAAATCTCAACAAGTCGGTCGGAGAAATAATCCGACATATGTCTGAATACTCTGGCTCAGTAGGCCAGGAACAAAAGAGATAAACATAAAGTAAATACTGAGTACGGGATCAGGTACTCAGGAGAAGTCTTCGGCAGTCACCTCGTCTTCAGGGTTCAGTTCTGCTCCAGTATCAAGTCCAGTAATAGCTTCAGCTCATGTCCCGTATATCTCGGGGTACTGCTCCTCAGCTAAACCTGGGGACATAATCCATTCCAGGTCCTCAGGGGACATAGCAAGGTACAGAAAATACAAGCCAAATAAATAAGCAGTGCAGCAATAAGTAAATAATGGGGTAAACTATGTAACCAGCTAAGTGATATGCAATATGAAAGCAGCACTAGAACTCAGGCTGAGACCGCTACAAGCTCTGTGTCGGGGAGCCGGTAGCAGTAATAACAGGTAAAGGGTCTAGCTCTGCTGGAGAGTCTACAACCTCACGATAGTAGTGGATATATATATAAAATAGCCTGTAGCCTGTGTGTCTCTCTCCACCAAATGTAATCATGCATATCATGACCATAACGTCTCATGTCCATGTCAGCGGGATTATAGCTAATGCAACCAGTCATATTGTCTATAAGTAACATATCTCTATTAAGTCCTGTATCCTACACAGAATCACCACGAATATCTCGGGAAGATCCTGTCTCATGAATAGTGTCAAGTGTCCTGGGTTCTGGTATACTTGATAAGACAAGTATGAGAAAGTAAAGGGTCCGAAATGTCCATCTCTAGGTGACGTACCCAACACCGCATACGGGGTTGGCACCCGACTGATAATCGGACGCTAAGTACGTCACACGGTCCTAGGTTAAGCATGTACAACAGTTATAATTAAAACAAGAAAATATGCAACACGACTGTAAAGTTGGCAAGATATTCTTGCCCTCTGATGTATAACTAAGCCAAGGATTATTTAGCAAAGACTGCAAGTTTTGGCGAGGTACACTTGCCTGATGTTTGGATTCCACTACGGTTCTGTTCTCGGGAAACTTCTAGAGATGTCTCCGAATGTTGAAATAAACATTACCATCATGCTCAAAAGGTGTCAATTAGCTAGAAACGCCTGTCCTTGAGTCCAATTTGGAGTCAAGGGCTAAAACGACAATTTCGGGTCAAAACGGGGTCCGCCGGTGGGCCCGCTTGCACCGAAAAATGTGTCAGGGTCAACGGTCTCCAAATTCACCAAACTTAGTGTCAACAGGTCAGGAACGCTGATACGAACCCAACGGAACTTTCAGAATTGAATTCCGATGAGCCGAGCACAAAATCGCCCGTCGAGTGGGGCCTGTTGGGCCCGCGACACGCGATTTCGTCAACGTTCTCAGAATCGAACCAAACTTGGGTCACAGGACCAGCGTATCGCTACGAGTCCGATGGCACAAGTTTCGTTTCGATCCGACGTGTGTGCACGAAGTTAGGATGAAATGCAGAAAAGTCGAATACGGGATGATGTCCGCGGATACGTGTTGATTCCGGTGTGCACGCACACCCGAATCAGCTTCCGCGAAATCCCACACGTCCGTACCGACGTCGCGCACGTATCTGTAAAGACCGTACGTGACCAAGTTGTCCCGTTTGGCGGGGCGTACTCAGTTCCGGGGTGAAACAGGGTCTGGTTTTTCCTATTTTTGGATCGCGGTGTGCGATCACCACAGGACGCGATGTCCCGAGCGGTTTATCCGGACACCGAGAGGGTCATACAGGCTACGCGTTACAATTTACGGAATCAAAATTGGAGCTACGAGGCGCGAGATACGAGTACCTGAACTGGGCTCTTCGAAATGGGGTTTTCGTGTCCGTCTCGTGTCCGGGACACTGTGTCAGCCGTGTCCACGTGTCCGCGTGTCCGACAGCGAGTTTGATGTCCTGATGTGTCCGCGGCGCGTCCAGCTAGGTCAGGTCCCTGCTCGCCGGAGGAGGGAGGAGCTTCGGCTAGGGCGGGGGTCGTCGACCGGAGCCGAGCGGTGCACGGCGGAGGAGGAGTGATCCGGCGGAGGCGCTGGAGTCGGGGAGGGGAGGCGTCGGGTCTGAGAGGGGAGGAGGGAAGAGGCGAGGCCGGGGCGGCTCTCGGTGGAGCTGGGGGAAGGGGACCGGCGCTGGGACTGGCTGCGGGGGGGTCGAGCCGCCGTGGCGGAGGCTGCCGGCGTTAGGGTTCAGGGGAGATAGGGTTCGGGTTTGGGGGAGGAAGAGGGCGGAGGGGTAGGGTTTAAATAGGGGCTCGGGGGAGGGTCGTGGCCGGGTGAGGCGGGCCGAGGGGAGGTCGTGGGGACGTGGGGGTGAGGCCGGGCGGTTCTCCGGCGACGTGACCGGAGAACGCGGCGGAAACCGCGGGGGGGGGGGGGGGGGGGGTCTACGTGCGGGAGATGGGGGTCCGGGTCGGGTCGGGCGGCGGGTTCCGGGTTGAGCGGACCCGCCCGACCCGATAGGTAGCGGGCTGGGTTGGGCTTCGGCCCACTGGGCCGGGCCGAAAAAAAAAAAATTAATAATTAGTTTAAATAGTTTTTGGGTATTAAAAAATAGGTCTGAGGCCCAATAAAATCCAGAAAAATCACCCTAAGTCCGATTTTCTATTTTACACCATAAAATCATATTTTCATTACATTTTAATATGAGTTAATAGCAATTAAAAATTATATAATCATCACAGCACCTATGTTAATTCCTGAAAAATTGCAGAAAATTCTCAAAAATTGATTTTAAATAACTGAAAATTTTAGGGTGATTACAATCTACCCCCCTTAAGAGGATTGCGTCCTCGCAATCAAAGGATAAACTACAAAGGCACGAACTACGGAAGTAAAAGAATGCTTAGGTTTTACCTGCATCTGTAAATAAGTGTGGGTAACGCTGGCGCATGGTATCCTCTCGTTCCCAGGTCGATTCGCCAGGAGAGTATTGTTTCCAAGCTACCCGAACCAGTCTGATTGTCTGCCCTCGCAGTGTCTTCTCACTGGTGTCGAGTATACCCACTGGTTGTTCCTCATATCTCAGGCTAGGGTCCACCGAAATCTCAGAAAGATCAACTATGTGACTTGGGTCAGTCACGTATCGCCTCAGCTATGAGACATGGAATACATCATGCACTCCCTCTAAGGATAGAGGCAATGCAAGACGGTAAGCCACCTCACCAATGCGCTCCAAGATATCAAATGGCCCAATATACCTTGGGCTTAACTTGCCTCTGCTGCCAAATCTGATAGTACCTCGAGTGGGCGAGATCCTCAAAAATGCGTGCTCTCCTTCATTGAACTCCAGGGGTCGTCTGTGCGCATCGGTCCAATGCTTCTGTCTATCCTGGGCTGCACGGAGATGATTCTGAATCTGCTTTACTTTCTCCACTGTCTCCGTTACCAATTCTGGTCTCAGTAATTGACGTTCGCCAACGTCACTCCAGCATATCGGCGATCTGCACTTCCTTCCGTACAATGCCTCGAAAGGTGCCATCTGAATGCTTGCCTGATAGCTGTTGTTGTAGGAGAACTCCACTAAGTGCAGATGATCTTCCCAAGATCCTCCAAA
This sequence comes from Iris macrosiphon, assembly GCA_036927795.1. Classification (NCBI taxonomy): domain Eukaryota; kingdom Viridiplantae; phylum Streptophyta; class Magnoliopsida; order Asparagales; family Iridaceae; genus Iris; species Iris macrosiphon. The sequence goes on from JAYESA010000010.1 coordinate 34,127,935, forward strand.
GTCCAGTATACATGATCGCAGCATATCCTCCAATATCTGAATTGTGCGCTCCGATTGGCCATCTGTCTGAGGATGATAGGCAGTACTGAATTTGAGTCTGGTGCCGAGACTCTCTTGCATGCTACGCCAGAAGTGAGATGTAAATCTCGAGTCTCGATCTGATGCAATACTAACCGGCACTCCATGTAATTTTACGATTTGTCGCATATACATGTCGGCTAGTACTTCCGTGGATTTTCGGCTCTAAATGGCAAGAAGTGTGCCGACTTAGTGAGCCGATCCATGATAACCCATATCGCATCCTTTCCACTAGGGCTTCTTGGAAATCCAGTGACGAAGTCCATGGTAAGATGCTCCAACTTCCCTTCAGGTATGGGAAGTGGCTGCAACATACCTGCAGTCCTTTGGTGCTCGGCCTTCACCTGCTGGCAGACTAAACATTTTGCCACAAATTGGGCAATCTCCCTTTTCATTCCATGCCACCAATAATACTGTCTTAAGTCCCGGTACATCTTGGTTCCTCCTGGATGAACAGAGTATATGGAGCTATGTGCTTCCGTCATCAATTCCTGCCTTAATTCCCCATTTGGAACATATAGGCGATTTCTGTACCTTAATGTCCCGTCCTCGTGGATACGAAGTCCCATCTGCATGCCTGCTTCTGTTCTCTCTTTCAGCCTTCGGAATCTAGCATCGGTAGGCAAAGCTTCTTTGATCCTCTCCACAAGCGATGACTTAACTTCGAGGTTAGCTAGCAAGCCATTTTGTCCAGGTAAAACAACCTCTATCTAGAGATCTTGTAAGTCTTGTAATAGCTGAGGCTGCTCCGTTAAGAAATAAGCCGAGGGTTTCCTGCTGAGGGCGTCGGCTACAACATTTGCTTTCCCCGGGTGGTACTACAGATCTATGTCAAAGTCCACCATCAACTCAAGCCAACGCCTTTGCCTCATGTTGAGCTCCTTCTGAGTATATACATATTTCAATCTCTTATGATCAGTGAATATTTCGACCTTCTCTCCATACAGATAGTGCCTCCAGATCTTCAGTGCAAAAATTACTACAGCTAGCTTCAGGTCGTGCGTTGGGTAGTTCTTCTCGTGGACCTTCAACTGCCTCGATGCATAAGCGATAACCTTGCCATGTTGCATCAAGACACAACCCAGTCCACTACCGGACGCATCACTATAAATGTAACACCCCGTTCCGCTCAAGCGGACTGCCGTCTCAAACGGCAATAGTGCAACTGTCCCGACCCGCTTTGCCTCGATCAAGAAGCAAAAGATATCCAGACTTGTCCCTACATGAATCCGGCTTGGACTTTCAGAGGCTCGCTTGACGTATCGCTCTACCGAGGCGAATCATCGCTAAGGTGGGTGGCTACGGTGAAATTGTCTTTGCTTAGCCAGCACACATAAAATCTGGAATATTATGCTAGTCGCTAGGTGATTCACCCCCTGCATGCTAATAAATCCAACGCACCTAGCTAAGGGAATAATCCCAACTTGTATTGCCTATGCTAGAACATGGAAATTGAAATACTACTTATATTCAGACCCTCGCATGCTAAGTCCCTTAACGGTTTCATCTCTCGGCTTACCTTCGGGTCCGAGCAACGTGCCTGCTTATGTTCCTTAGAAACGCATGCTTGTCTGCTTAATGTTTGCCTTGTTTTCATCCAAACCCCGGGAGACTACTAAGTAGTTGTCCCGTGCGTGATTGAACCTGCAAGTATCTAAGACCGTTGGGTCATCAGGCAGCCCCAAACCAGGGGAATGCATCAAAGACAAGTCAATCACTGTACAGAATCAAGATTCAAGTATCTCGGGTTCTCGTGTTCAAAGTGCATTTGCGTCCTCAATTCCAGTGCACTCTTGTTCCCGTGTATCTCGTGATAATTGACTGACCCAACCACTGCATGTCGCGGACAACCTGTGCACAAGGTATTGAACGTTCAAGTTCCTGCGGACGGCTACAACCGGGGCACCAGAGCCGATCCGATCCGGACGGAACTTTCTGATAGTCTAACGTGAGTGGGCGGCATGGAGTGAACGCCCCAATGGCCTAGCGTCTCGCTCCATACCGTCCCGGGCAAGGTGACGTGTAGCGATACAAGACCTCTCGCACCCAACCGCCCAAGACTATAAACGGTCCTTTATGGCTTTGCCAGCGACAACTGTTCATATAGATAAGTCATCCTCGCTTAGCGGCTATCCGCGTGCGAGTCATTGCATAGCATCAAGAAACAACTAAACACCTGAACGATCATGTTAAAACGACTCTCATGTTGCATATGCTATTGCTTGGTTTGGTTTTCATGAATATGCTATGCCCGTAAATGCTTATACTTGCCCGTGCTTAAATCAATAATGTTTGCCTTGGACAGGGAAGGACAAATGGTAAGTCACGCCGTGTTTCCTCTCGTATCGCACGGCGCACTGCCCGACACGAGTTAGGCTATTCAATATTTGCATGAAACTGATCCTAAGGCAACTAGAAAGACAACTTAATAGTTGTGCACGGAACCTGTATTACGTGTTTGGATTTGTCGAGCGGGCGAGTAGCTTCCCCACCAGTGCATTCAATGTACTGATAATCCACCAGTTTGTATGCAGGGTGCGGGAGAACCTCGTTCGGTGCGGATGCCTCCAACGTGCATGCTAAGGCGTGGACATCACTCCGAAGCAATGGTGCGTCCGGAACTGAAGCACATATACAAGACATAAGTTGTGAACATTGCCTGAATATCGCCTCTACAATCATTCCATAATTGTAGCCACTTGGCACACTTTATGTTTCAGTGAGAGAGGCTTGAGCGACTTGTAATCTCGGCTATACGCCGCCTGTAACACATGTTCATATCAATAAAAGAGCTTGCTTTACTTCAACTTGTGTTTCAATGCTTCCGCTATATTTGTCAACTCGGAGAACTTGTTACCGAATCGCTATGCGTTTATGACTCCGCTGCACTCGGACTATCTGTACGACTCTGTGGCTTAGAACTCTTACCGCCAGCCAATGAATCACAGCCTTGCACGGGCGCGGTTCACGCTTGTGCGACATCATGCCCGGATGGGTCAAGCGATCGTTCCGCGGGAGCGCTGGCGAGGGTGATTCCCGCCTAGCGGGAACGGCCGATTAGCCTGCGGGAGATCGGGGTGTGACAATAAACAACAAAACCTCCTGACCCTGAGGGAAGAGTCAAGACTGGTGCTATTGTTAGACGCCTCTTCAATTCTTCAAAGGCATTCTGGCATCCCTCCGTCCATATGAACTCCTGATCCTTCCGTGTCAGCTTCGTCATCGGCTCTGCGATCCTTGAAAAATTTTCTACGAACCGTCGGTAATACCCAGCAAGTCCAAGAAAACTTCTCACTTCTGCAACAGAGGTAGGGGTAGGCCAAGTTTCTATTGCAGTGACCTTCTCTGGGTCCACAGACAGTCCTTCTCCCGAGATGATATGTCCCAAGAATAGCACCTTGTCCATACAGAACTCACATTTGCTGAGTTTGACATACAGTTTCTCCCTTCTCAATGTCTCTAGCACAATTCTTAGGTGTTCCTCGTGCTCTTCATGGTCCTTGGAGTAGACTAGAATATCATCAATGAATACCACCACGAACTTATCCAAGTACTGATGGAAGACTCCGTTCATCAAACTCATAAATACGGCGGGTGCGTTGGTTAAACCAAACGGCATTACTAGGAATTCATAATGTCCATACTTAGTCCTGAAGGCCGTCTTTGGGATATCTTCCTTCTTCACCCTAATCTGGTGATAACCGAATCTAAGGTCAATCTTTGAGAATACCCTAGCACCACTCAATTGGTCAAATAAGTCATCAATGCGTGGTAAGGGGTACCGGTTCTTAACAGTTACAGCATTAAGGGCTCTGTAATCAATGCACAAGCGTACAGTTCCGTCCTTCTTTGGTACAAAAAGTATGGGTGCTCTCCATAGTGAAATACTGGGCCGGATAAATCCTTTCTCCAGAAGATCGTCAACTTGTGCTTTCAACTCCACTAACTCCTTAGGTGCTAGCCGATATACCGATGAAGTGATAGGTTCGGCTCCTGGAGTTAGGTCTATTGTGAATTCTATCTCCCGATCAGGTGGTAAACCTGGAAGGTCGTCGGGAAATACATCCACAAACTCCGATATGACTCTTGGGTAACCTGACTCCTCCTCTACAGATAATACCCTAAGAGTTGGCTGGACACCTTGCTCTACAGCTCCCCGAAGGAATTCAAACTCAGGATGGCTAGGGGGTCTAAATATCACTTTTCCAAGCCGGCAATCCAGTGTCGCATGGTACTGACTTAACCAGTCCATACCAAGTACAACATCATAATCAGGCATAGAAAAGATCAGAAATTGGGCTCGCATCTCTCGGCCACAGACTACTACCGAACATGATCTACATATATCACTAACCGGGATAATTCTACCTCCCGTAAGAATTCTCTTCATCTTCGAGAGAGGTGCGGTAGCTACTCTATGTGTGGCTACGAAGCTAGCAGCAATAAATGAATGCGAGGCTCCAGAATCAAATAAAGCTACAGCAGGAATTGAAGCTACTAATATGATACCTGCTATCACTTCGCCTGCAGTAGCTTCCTCTGTGACTGCTAGTGCATATGCCTGACCTCGTCCCTGAGCGGGACCCCTTTGCTGACGAGCCTGCTGGAACAAAGCTGCCTGAGGTGGTAGTGGTGGCCTGGCTCCTCCAGGCCCTGTCTGTGTTGCTCCTCCAGCTGGAAGAGCTGGCCTAGGTGCAGGTGGAGCTGGTCGATTCGGAACTCCCTCTCGACGTTCCGAGCAGTCCTTTGAGAAGTGTTGTCCGGATCCGCAAACCAGGCAGAGTCCCAGCTTGCGTCTACATTCTCTTTCAATATAACCTACTTTACCGCAGTAATGACAAGTAGGTAGGTTCTTTGATGCTGCTTTCTGAGGCAGGTTCTTCTGGGGCCGTTTGGCAAAATCCCAGGTGATGACTTGGACGGTGCTGAGGAGAATGGACGTTTCAGGCTTGACTCCCTCCGAGTAACGCGCTCCATACGACGTGCTGCAGCAAGGACGTCGGTGTATGATGTGGGCGCGACAGATCCGATTAACTTCTGGAGCTCGAACCTGAGTCCATCAAAGAACTTCTCCGCATTCTCTTCTTCGGTAGGAATTAGAGAAGGGGCGAAGCGGCTCAGGCGAATGAATTCGGCGTTGTATTCCTCCACCGACATATTTTCCTGGATCAGGCGGTTGAATTTGTCTCGGAGTTCTGACCGAGCAACAGCAGGGATGTACATTTCCTGGAAGAGTCTGGAGAACTCCTCCCAGGTGACTTGATCATGTCCGAGCCTCCTTTCTTCGGACAGCCACCAATGGTTCGCGTTGTCCGTCAGTTGCATCCTGACGGCAATCATCCACTTGTCCCTTGGAAGTTCAGTGGCCTCCAACTGATGCTGCGTGTTCGTAAGCCATTCATGAACTTCAGTTGGTCCTTCCTTGCCCGAGAAGGTACGAGGTTTGAGTTGACGGAAATCTGTGATAGATCCCGTCGCTGGTCGCCTATTTGGTGGATTTACATATTCCAATGCTGCGACTATGTTGTTCCTTAGGTTCTCGGTCTCATGACGTTGGGCCTCATGTTGGATCTGTTGTTGTGCCTGCATCATGGCGTAGAACATCTGGAACATTTGCTGTCCGTCCATTGCCTGCCCTGGGGGAAAGACAGGCATCGTAGGAGGGAACTGGGGTGGAGGCGGGATGTCATCACGCCTGAACCTGGAACTGGGCTGACCAGATTGATTGCTCTGAGAGGATTATCCTCTGGTATCTGGCGTCGTTCCAGCTTCACAGGTAACCACAGCTTCAGGCGGTGTACCCAAGGGGTTCTCGTCACCGCTTCTGGGATCCATTACTCTGCATCAAAAGGAAACAATGAGAACGCACAGAGGAATCAAAATAGGATGCAATTCAAGCAATTAAATTGAATTCGACATAGAGTCCAAAAATGATTCAATCAATGGATGAGATCCTATAACTTATCCTATCTTATTGCAGGCCTGTTCGGTCCCTAAGTTGAAACCGAACAATTTAGTTTGGACCTGCATGGGCCACCACAAAAACCATGTCACGCTCCAGTCCCAAAATATCGAGGGACTGGACACGTGACAATGGCCAGCAGCACGCACCGATGGTCAACCCAATTTAATGGAACCATCAGGGCGCACTTAAGCTGTAAAGAAGGTCTACTACAACAAGTCACACTAATCTCATCCATAAAAGATAAATAAATAAACTGCATAATGAAATGGAAATAAGTAGCAACAAATCTCAACAAGTCGGTCGGAGAAACAATCTGACATATGTCTGAATACTCTGGCTCAGTAGGCCAGGAACAAAAGAGATAAACATAAAGTAAATACTGAGTACGGGATCAGGTACTCAGGAGAAGTCTTCGGCAGTCACCTCGTCTTCAGGGTTCAGTTCTGCTCCAGTATCAAGTCCAGTAATAGCTTCAGCTCCTGTCCCGTATATCTCGGGGTACTGCTCCTCAGCTAAACCTGGGGACATAATCCATTCCAGGTCCTCAGGGGACATAGCAAGGTACAGAAAATACAAGACAAATAAATAAGCAGTGCAGCAATAAGTAAATAATGGGATAAACTATGTAACCAGCTAAGTGATATGCAATATGAGAGCAGCACTAGAACTCAGGCTGAGACCGCTACAAGCTCTGTGTCGGGAAGCCGGTAGCAGTAATAACAGGTAAAGGGTCTAGCTCTGCTGGAGAGTCTACAACCTCACAATAGTAGTGGATATATATATAAAACAGGCTGTAACCTGTGTGTCTCTCTCCACCCAATGTAATCACGCATATCATGACCATAACGTCTCATGTCCATGTCAGCGGGATTATAGCTAATGCAACCAGTCATATTGTCTGTAAGTAACATATCTCTGTCAAGTCCTGTATCCTATACAGAATCACCACGAATATCTCGGGAAGATCCTGTCTCATGAATAGTGTCAAGTGTCCTGGGTTCTGGTGTACTTGATAAGACAAGTACGAGAAAGTAAATGGTCCGAAATGTCCATCTCTAGGTGACGTACCCAATACCGCGTACGGGGTTGGCACCCGACTGATAATCGGACGCTAAGTACGTCACACGGTCCTAGGTTAAGCATGTACAACAGTTATAATTAAAACAAGGAAATATGCAACACGACTGTAAAGTTGGCAAGGTATTCTTGCCCTCTGATGTATAACTAAGCCAAGGATTATTTAGCAAAGACTGCAAGTTTTGGCGAGGTACACTTGCCTGATGTTTGGATTCCACTACGGTTCTGTTCTCGGGAAACTTTCAGAGATGTCTCCGAATGCTGAAATAAACATTACCATCATGCTCAGAAGGTGTCAATTATCTAGAAACGCCTGTCCTTGAGTCCGATATGGAGTCAAGGGCTAAAACGGCAATTTCGGGTCAAAACGGGGTCCGCCGGTGGGCCCGCTTGCACAGAAAAATGTGTCAGGGTCAACGGTCTCCAAATTCACCTAACTTAGTGTCAACAGGTCAGGAACGCTGATACGAACCCAACGGAACTTTCAGAATTGAATTCCGATGAGCCGAGCACAAAATCGCCCGTCGAGTGGGGCCTGTGGGGCCCGCGACGCGATTTCGTCAACGTTCTCAGAATCGAACCAAACTTGGGTCACAGGACCAGCGTATCGCTACGAGTCCGATGGCGCAAGTTTCGTTTCGATCTGACGTGTGTGCACAAAGTTAGGGTAAAATACAGAAAAGTCGGATACGGGACGATGTCCGCGGATACGCGTTGATTCCGGTGTGCACGCACACCCGAATCAGCTTCCGCGAAATCCCACACGTCCGTATCGACGTCGCGCACGTATCTGTGAAGACCGCACGCGACCAAGTCGTCCCGTTTGGCGGGGCGTACTCAGTTCCGGGGTAAAACAGGGTCTGGTTTTTCCTGTTTTTGGATCGCGGTGTGCGATCACCACAGGACGCGATGCCCCGAGCGGTTTGTCCGGGCACCGAGAGGGTCATACAGGCTACGCGTTGCAATTTACGGAATTAAAATCGGAGCTACGAGGCGCGAGATACGAGTACCTGAACTGGGCTCTTCGAAACGGAATTTCCGTGTCCGTCTCGTGTCCTGGACACTGTGTCAGCCGTGTCCACGTGTCCGCGTGTCCGGCAGCGAGTCCGGTGTCCTGCTGTGTCCGCGGCGCGTCCAGCTAGGTCAGGGCCCTGCTCACCGGAGGAGGGAGGAGCTTCGGCTAGGGCGGGGGTCGTCGACCGGAGCCGAGCGGTGCACGGCGAAGGAGGAGTGATCCGGCGGAGGCGCTGGAGTCGGGGAGGGGAGGCGTCGGGTCTGAGAGGGGAGGAGGGAAGAGGCGAGGCCGGCTCTCGGCGCTGGGGGAAGGGGACCGGCGCTGGGACTGGCTGCGGGGGGGTCGAGCCGCCGTGGCGGAGGCTGCCGGCATTAGGGTTCAGGGGAGATAGGGTTTCGGGTTTGGGGGAGGAAGAGGGCGAAGGGGTAGGGTTTAAATAGGGGCTCGGGGGAGGGTCGTGGCCGGGTGAGGCGGGCCGAGAGGAGGTCGTGGGGACGTGGGGGTGAGGCCGGGCGGTTCTCCGGCGACGTGGCCGGAGAACGCGGCGGAAACCGCGGGGGGGGCTGCGTGGGGGAGATGGGGGTCCGGGTCGGGTCGGGCGGCGGGTTCCGGGTTGAGCGGACCCGCCCGACCCGATAGGTAGCGGGTTGGGGTGGGCTTCGGCCGACTGGGCCGGGCCGAAAAAAAAAAAAAAAAAAATAATTAGTTTAAATAGTTTTTGGGTATTAAAAAATAGGTCTGAGGTCCAATAAAATTCAGAAAAATTATCCTAAGTCCGGTTTTCTATTTTACACCATAAAATCATATTTTCATTACATTTTAATATGAGTTAATAGCAATTAAAAATTATATAATCATCACAGCACCTATGTTAATTCCTGAAAAATTGCAGAAAATTTCCAAAAATTGATTTTAAATAACTGAAAATTTTAGGGTGATTACATCTACTGGCGCCGAATGCCGATTCGATTTTCTCTTCGGGTTCGGGCTGGGACCCTAAAATTCTTTTTGTTCCTCTTCATTCTTTCATTTATTTTTCTGAACGTTGGAATTAATTTCGTCAGTTACGAATTGTTTCTGAACCAGTTTTGTGTCCAGGTTCATTATTTATTTCTCCTGTGTAACGTCTGAATTAATAGAAAAATTAATTCAGACCATTACATTTGAGTATTATATATTGGACTGATTTCTTTGTAAAATCTATCCAAAATTTCTTCTCTAAACTTTTGCTGCCAACATTCGATTCTGTCAAATCTTCGTCGTCTCCGAGCTCTGGGCATAGCTAAGTCCTGGTCGTTCTCTCCGAGTCGTGTGCGGCGACGAGATACCGATAGTGCGGGAGTTTTACCACTAGGAGCTTCGGGAACGTCTGCACACAGATCCCGAATCAACTCTTACGGCAGTGCTTCGTGCACGATTTCCCCAGAGGCCAGTAACATCAGTTTAATTTTATTTTTTGTATTCTGAAATTTTTCAATAAGAAAAAGACAATATTACTAACAGTACCATGAATAAATACATTCTTCTCCGTCTACGAAGAATAGCAGCAAGAGCAAGTAACATGCTCAACTCTCCTAGGAAAAGAAACTACATCCCACGTACTAGTCTGCTGGAACACCGAGAACTCCTTTGCAATAGTCACTCTCCACTAGGGGTGCGGAACTGCCTCCTGGTAAGAACCGAGCTCATGGATTCATGACGAACCCAAACTGATCACGTGGACCAGCAGCATCAGGAGAAGGATCAAGACGACTGGGAGGTCGACGGGAACACAGAGACCATCTAGGAGGCGGTGGTGCTAGTGAAGGTGGTGGTGATGCAGGTGTCTAGGTGGTAGCGGATCAACAGGGACAAGTGGAAACATGGGATCTAGAGGAGTTGTATCAATGGTAGATGGAGAAGAAGACTCAGGGACGAGTCTCATCAATGCAACAAATCTTGCATCGTCATATTCTTATGTGTGATGAAGTGGAAACAACACAGAAGCACATTTTTTTGCAGCGGTTAAAAAACTACATCATTTCGTGAAATACAACATTCATCAGATTAGGATATCAGTAGCCAGAGGTTTCAATCAGTACAAGATGAGGAACAAACTGGGAAAAAATACAGCACTGACAATTGTGGTCAGGTCACATCTCCTATCAGCAACTTGCCCTACAAATCTAATTCTATGTTAAGCTTCACCAGGTAGTCACCAAAACTTTCAAACAATATTAGGTTAGACTAGGGAGGGAATAAGAAGTCCTAGGGAGCAAAAAAGAGAAAAAATTCATAAATATTTCCGCATGCTTCAGAGCCCCAACAAAATGTAGTAGACTAGAGTGATGGGAAGAGCGATCAGCATTCCAAAAATGACCCTGCAAGTATTGATCATAATGTCAGATACCCTGGGAATTTGATTACTGAAAGAACAAGAACAAGTGTAGTTTCAGCCAAGTCTTTTAAAAACCAGACCGGAGATCGTACCGGATAAGGCACTAGGTCGGGTCAAACCGGTTCAACCACTTTGGGTTAGCCTAAGTGGCCCACATAAAATCCCTTGTGGACACTGACTTTTGTAAAAATATTCATTTACAACCAGTTTTTGATAAAACAGTGACCCGGTCCGGAAAAGCTACCGGTTTACGGGTCAACCGATTGAACCGTCCGGTCCGGTCCGGCTTGGTTTTTAAAACACTGGTTTCAGCACATCAATTGCACTTTTAACATAACTTCCTTTGTGTCATGGTTCAGGAATATGATAGTGCAGGTTACAATCTCTTGATGAATGTCTCTATTTATGGGGATTGGCATGGACATGCATGTTATGGCAACATAATTAAAATGCTTACTACCCGAAACGTAATTAGGCGTGTATTAATCGCGAGTCTATGTGTACAAGTTCAACAAGAAAAATATTCATTTACAACCAGTTTTTGATAAAACAGTGACCCGGTCCGGAAAAGCTACCGGTTTACGGGTCAACCGATTGAACCGTCCGGTCCGGTCCGGTTTGGTTTTTAAAACACTGGTTTCAGCACATCAATTGCACTTTTAACATAACTTCATTTGTGTCATGGTTCAGGAATATGATAGTGCAGTTTACAATCTCTTGATGAATGTCTCTATTTATGGGGATTGGCATGGACATGCATGTTATAGCAACATAATTAAAATGCTTACTACCCGAAACGTAATTAGGCGTGTATTAATCGCGAGTCTATGTGTACAAGTTCAACAAGAAAAGCCTTAAATACTTGGCGAGGTCAACATAGGCAATGCAATATAGCAAAGGGAGTTGAACTGTATATGAATAATAGAAGTCTCTGTATTATGATTCAACAAATAAAATAAAAAATGGCTTGAAGTACTCAAGTAACAGAGTACTAACCCTGTGCTCAGTATGTCAGGGTGAACATTGTATTCTTTGGCAAACACAAATGGAACAATTCCTTGGGGCAGAGCAGCCTGCAAAATAACAAAGAGAGGCAAATTAACAAAATACTTAGTTTAAAGTGAAATGATTAAACATTAACAGCATCTATAACAAGTAATAACAAACATTGGAATATCTTAAAGATAGATTTCAACATGATACCCTAACTATTCAAGTTTTTCAACTTGATACCCTAAACTTTAATATTAGATAATTTAATACCTCAACTAGAATCGTACAACTTAATACCCTAACAGTGTTTGAAAAATCTTAAATGACAAAAATAACTCCCCCATTCGTGGTCACGTCAAATACCTCCAGGATGATGGCAGGATAATTTGGTCAAAAATTTATTATATATTTTTGTTGGAACAAAAAAGTTAACCCGTCTTTGATGGAGGGTATCATCTTAAAATTTAGGGTATCAAATTGAAAATCTAGAATAATTGAGGGTATCAAGTTGAAATTAAGCCCATCTTAAACAAAAAAAAAAAGATTAGCAATAATTAAAGACATCAAACTGAACTGCATTGCACTAGTATTATGTACCTGAACAATCGCAATATGCAAGAGATCTCCTCGCAGCCCGACAGCAATGGAGGCTGCGGCCATCATCGCCGGCCCCATGAAGAACCTGACAGCCATTGCAAATGCTGCAATGGAGTTGCCACACGCAATGATCCTTGGCTGCAAAGCCATGAACAAGCCTGTAGCCATCGAAAGACATTTCCAGTTCAAGCTTGGTCCTCTAAAATCTGATACTCTACAAATCCACGAGTGGACTATTCTAGATAAAAGTCTAAAACTTGAGCATACCAAGGCTGAACATAGCCATCCCAAGCCCTGCGTCGGAGAGTATCGATATCGAACGTGCAACGATCGCTGGCATTTCAATGCCCCACCTGCAAAAAATGTATCACACACAATATATCATGATTCTGGAAATTTTATCAAGGAGAAATTTGGATTCGGACTCGGACACGGATTCACAGACCTGAAGGAAACTAGAGACCAGATGAGACCAAGAAGGCTGGAGTAGGTGTTGGGGTTCCGAATGAGCTTCCTCCAGACCATAATAAGGATGAGCCTGGTCATCACACTGGCGGGCGGCATGGAGGTAGGCTTCCTCTCTCCGTTCGAGGCCTTCGGGTGGAGCTCTGCTGTCGAGTTGGATCCCAGCTTCGACAGGCTCGGCCCGTCCGTCTGCTCCAGACCCTGAGCAATGGACCTGTTCCTGAAGCTGAACTCGTCACGACCGTACTCATCATAGGCATCATTGGCCTCTTTTTCGTCCAGAAAAGAAGCATAAATAATTGAATCGTCAGTCATTGAAGAAAATGATACAGAACAACTTATGCTCTGTTTGGACACGACCAGATACGCTAGGACAAATTAAAACTATGTCTGTGTTCGATTCGTATCGTGTTTGTTGTGTCGATTCAGTCCATGCAACATAGAATAAATAGTCGAAAGTTAATTTTTAAAATTGTTTTTTACCAAACAATTTTTTTTTACTTTTATTTCTTAAAATCATTCTTCATATAAAAGTAAGAGATATTTAGACTTTGGGTCTAACATAAGTTGTAAAATTAGCGTTTTGATCGCCAAAATAATTAGTCACTAATTATTTTGGACTACACTTTTGATACCCAAATATTAATTATTATTTTTTGGAGACCCAAACACTAATTTTATAACTTATGTGAGACCTAAAGTCTAAATACCAAACGAAATCTTCAAAATTTTATTTTTTAAAACAACTTTATAATATTTTGTTTGAAAATTATTTTTAGAACAGAATTTCAAAAACCTATCCAAACTTGCCTTAAAGGTACATAAACTTAAAGACGGGAGCCCCAAATGGGATGGACAATGACTTACTAATATGTTGCAAGGACACTATCACAACAACACAACACAGTAGTAAGGTCCGCATCCGAAAGAAAACGGACACGGCATTTTAATTTTATTTTTAAGATTACTAGAAATAAATCAGTCCGTAGCTAGCATGAACATCATTTCATTAGTGTCGAATTTGTGCACGCACAACAGTATACTACCTTTAGTGGTCTGGTGCAGCCCATTCTCGGTCCCGAACACCGGAATCCCTCCTTCCGACACCGGCGACGCGCTCGAGCTCCAGACGAACATGTGCAGGTCCTTGTTGGCCCCGTTCTCCCTCTTCTTCGTCCTCCCCCCTCCGGCGAGGGGCGAGAAGATGCCGGCAACCCCCGGCGGAGGAGGATCCCTACCGCTCTCCTCGTCGCCCCCATTGGCGCCGCCGCCGCCGCCGCCGCTCCTCCCGTTCACCATGGAGTAGAAGTCGGCGTGGTTGAAGCTGGACCCCCTCGGCGTGGGGTTCCTCGACGACTGCAGCGAGTAGATCTCCGCGTTGGTCAGGTTCGAGGCCCGCGGCGTCGCGGCCGAGTTCATCCCGTGGGACGTCCTCGACGGTGCCGAGAAGACCTCCGACCGGGAGCAGCTGCTCGTGGACTTCCTAATGGTGACGCGCAGCTTCCCGTCGTCCCCGACCTCGGCGTGGGCCTGCAGCGGGGGGTCCCTCCCCCCGTCGCCGGCGAGCGAGACGACGTCGGAGTCGAGGCGGAAGGAGACGATGGAGGCGGCGGTGTCGGGAAACTGCTCGGCGATGAGGAGCCTGGCGCCGCGGTACTCGAAGAGGAAGAGGAGGAGCGTGTACCATATGATGCACTGGAGGACGACGATCTGGACCATGAGGGTCCCGGCGGAGGTGGGGCCGTACATGCCCTTGAGCAAGGGGATCCCCATGACGAGGGTGTTGGGGAGGGTGGAGAGGGAGAAGAGGGTGATGGCCCACTCGAGGGAGAGGAGGGAGGGGGAGAGGCGGGAGAAGAGGAAGAGGAGGGAGAGGGAGAGGAGCTTCTGGAGGGAGTCGGCGGCGAGGAAGCGGAAGTCCATGGAGTAGGGGTCGTTGGTGGAGATGAAGTGGAAGGAGAGCAAGGGGACGGCGAAGAGCGCCACGAAGCGGTTGATGCCGCTGCACTGGTCCGGGGAGAATATGCGCCACCACTTCACGGAGGCGTAGGCGAGGAGCATCGCCACGTACAGCGGCACCACCGCCGTCAGGACGTGGTACAGGTCCGCAGCAGTGATCATTTCTTTGTTTCTTACTTGCAAATATGGTGAGAGTGTGAGGGAATGGATATTTGTATTTATAATGGGGGGACGGGGAGGGGGGTACAAGAAGGAAATGTGTTGGGGCTCTCACCTGTGTGAGACTGTGAGGTTTGGTGTCTTTGTTGGGAGGATGGAGGGAAGCAGCCAATGGGAGGCTGCAGTGTGCAGGAAAGGACTCTTGTGATCGATCACCGGAAAGAAAGAAACTACTCCTTCAAAGTTAGACGTACGTCTTTTGCTTCATTCTTTCCTTTAATTTCAACTTTAAAGAGTATTTAAGCTTGTTTCTGTTTGCTAATGATTCTAGTGCTTGCAAACGTTTGTGCGGTTGTTGTCACAGTTGTTTATTATAGGGGCCTGAGCATTCCGTTAATTCAGTTCTAACTGAAATTTTATTTAGACCAAATTAAATCGGTTCAATTTTTTGATTTATTCAATTTATTTTGTTAATATATATATATATATATATATATATATATATATATATATATATATAAACGAAATATTAGTTATAATGTTTATTTTACTACATGAGTCATATAAATATGGACCAATAAGAATATAATGTACTAGTGCACATGAATGCACATGGGATGTAGGAATCCGTTCCTTGAGCACTATATATAGATAAATGGGATATGAGCCATAATGCTCTAAATGTCCATATCTCGTTTATCTATCTATCTATATATATATATATATATATATGGATAAACGGGTTATGAGCCATAGTGTTCTAAATGAGCTATGTACATGTGCACCAATAAGAACGGATTCCTACATCCTATTTGCACCCATGTGCACTAGTACACTCAATTTCTATTGGTCCACATTTGCATTGGCTCATGTAGGAATATGAGCCTATGACTCATATCCCTTTTTCTCTCTCTCTCTCCCTCTCTCTCTCTCTCAATATATATATATATATATATATATATATATAAACTAAATTTTTTTTATTTGGTTTTCTATTTTGGGGTGAAACTGAAACCCAAAACCGAATAAGAAAATATAGTATTTTCAATATCGAAACCGAACCATTTTTTTTAAAACCGAACCGATTCTTTTATTCTATTCGGTTCGATTCAATTTTTGGTCCAAAACCGAATAATGCTCACCCCTATTGTATAATACACAAAATTAGGTATACCGTAATATAGTTTCCTGATATTAGAGAAAGAATAAGGCTAAATTTAACTTATATCTTTAACTAGTCAAGTTTTAAATTTGATATCCTACACTTTAAAACTAGACAACCTGATGCACATGCTTTGCACGTATTTCATAATACTTTGGAAGGGCAAACAATAATTCTTTATTTTTTTTTTCTCCCATAATAATCTAACAACCCATGCTAAGTTTAACCAACAGTTTTAATTAAACATAAATAAGGTTATTTTGGAATAAAAACTTCCACGGTAAAACTTCAACTTTTTTTTATTATATATTAAGTAGAAGTCGCGCACGTGCGTTGCACGTGTCTTTCATCTATTTTTTTCTACCTTCTAAAATATATATTTGCATGACAAACCTATTTTTAAATAATATAAAATATTTTGAAGCAATTTTATTTTTGAGATGGTGAACATTTATTGTAGGTGGAAGTGTGTAATTATTAGATGTTAGTTGTAGAAGCATAAAAAGTACGCAAAAGAAAAATGGCGTACTAACCCTCAATGTTCCAGATAGTGAAGCAATGACGTACTAGCCCTCAAAGTTTGTAAACCCCCTCGACCAAAATTAGGCCTACTTAGCTTAGATAGTGAAACTAGGGCTAGTTTTTGGATCCAATTATAAATAGAACATTGTGTTTTAGATAATTTTACAATATTTATATCACTTAGTGCACCTTACCGTTACTTCGATAATTGGAGCACTTCACAAACCATTGCCTTCCTACAAATTTTACATCCTTGTCCTAGACGTGCCCGTCTTCCATTCTGACCTTTGTGTAACTTATAATTATGCTCTCTTGTGCTTCATTTTAGTCGCACAATATTCGTCGCAGACGTTTATTCTTAATTATATATAAATCCAACTTTGTATCCTTGTGTGTTCCAATCGAAATTGGAGACACGATCTTGATCCGTTTTGTGCAACCCAAATTATGATAATATTCTATTCTAAGTCCTCTACGCCCATGACACTTGTGTCCCACCTAATTTTAGTCCTATATACTTCTAATTAATTTTAGAACACCATTTACATTAATTTTAATTAATTTAATCCAATTTCCATCTTTGTGCAATTTTTCTATTTATTGGGCACTTTTATGCAAAAGTGCATTAAGGTGTCCACACCATTGGACACAACACATGAAAAAATCTATTTTTTTCTTCATGTGAATTTTTCTCCATGAATTTGGAGTGTGCAACACACAACATCCTTCCCCCTCATCAAATTTTAGCCATGCATTTCAAACCATTGCAATCCTAGCCCTCCAAACATCCTCATGTGACTCCAAGCCCATCCTAAATAGCATGTTGACCAAGGCCCAACTACCTAGGTCAACACCCAACCCAAATTCCACACACACACACACACACGTATATATATATATATATATATATATATATATATATATATATATATATATATATATATATATATATATATATATATATTTTCTTTTCTTTTCCTTTTTCTATTTCAACCTAACTATTCCTAGCCGACCTTCACCCCATCTCCTGTTGTTCACCATCCCCATCAACCCGACCGAAGCCCTCAACCCCCGTCGTGCTCTTCCAACCCGTCGTCGGAGTAGACCAGATCCCAACCGCCTGCACGCCTGAAGCCGACTTCTTTCCAGCCGTGACCCGAGCAGACCCGCCGGACTCGACCACGATGCCACCAGTCTCCACCACCCTCTTCATCTTCTTCCTCCATGTCTTCCCGCAGCCGGAGCTCCACCGCGGCCATCTCCCTCGCCCCCTCGCCTGAGAACACCCTCGAGCATCTCCACGACTCGCCGCCACCACCATTGTCTCCGACGACTTCACCGCACGCCGAACAACCTCGACCTGCACCGAGCAGCCCGCAGATCGCCGGAGCCGACCCTGACCTGTCCTTCATCCTCCTCTTCTCTCCTCCCCCGTTCTTCCTTCTTACCATCAACCACCCCGAGTCCCCACCTGAAATCACCATCACCACCTCCATCTTCCCTGACCTCCGCCTCGACTTCACCTCCCCTCTTCAATCCTCCTCCTCCGGTATTCCCAATTGAACCGCCAGCACCACCACCACCTCTCCTCCGGTCATCCCCTTCATCATCTCACCATCATCATCCTCTTTATCATCATCTCATCATCACCATTATCATCCTTTCATCATCATCCTCATCATCACCTTAATCATCATCATCATCACCTTAACCATCATCATCATCCCAATCATAACCCTCATCATCATCATAACCCTCATCATCACCTTAATCATCACAATCATCACCAATCATCATCACCATCATCGTCGTCATCGTGGACCCATCACCCTAGCTGAATACGACCTACAGTAGTCATCCTTGATCCTCGTGTCCGTGCGCGTACCCCAAGGTTCGAACCTGTCCCTCTCCTTTCATTTTATATGTACTTATGTGAATAACATTAGGGTTAGAATACTTCGTGGTAGTTGATTGATTTCAGACCCGTGTCGGTGAACCCAAGGACTAGTATGCTCGTACGTGTGTGTACGTATGCATATAATATTAGTTGATAAATATATGGATATAGATATATGTAATTAAATGATAATGCTAAGTATGACTATATATGTATTTATACTGTACGACCCTAGGTTAATTATGGATATCCCATATTTACGTTTCACCAAGTGACCCTAAGAACTTGTGAGTTGACTACCTTGTGTACATTAACGTACTGGCTTAGACACATTTTAGTTGACTGTCTGATTTTGATACAATATTTGAAGACGTGACACCCGCGTAGTTAGACACATAATTTACCCTGCTAGTTGACCAGTATCACCCCTAGCGTATCCTCTGAGTCCAGTGTTATTATGGTTGTGTATGTGCTAATGTAATGGCTGATGTTGTATTGTATTATATTATATGTATATAGGATATCAGATTCTTCTGCGAGACTTCAGGAGCAGGTTATTGGCACTACGCAGCTTTCTTGCCAGGCAAATATACCTTGCCATTGTACTGTAATTTATATTCCATATGATGCATGCATTTTATTTCTGTCATTTAGTTCATATGTTTTAACTGCTATATAAACTGCGCGTCCAAGAAAACTTGGGTGCAACGACGGTGTCGTCGTATTCTGTTTTTATTATGTATATGCATGTTGACCTAGTTTATGAGACCACCCCATTATTATGAGGCATTCTTAGGTTTCATTGGCAGTGACACAGCTGTTACACGAGTGTGAGTCTCATGTAGGATACGGACTTGCGTGACAGGCTGGCCTCCTGTACGTATGGGACGTGCGTTAGGGATAACTGTTGTTAGAAATTTTTATGCTAGAAGACTTGGCAGTTATTAGAGGTATTATCGTGTCATGGATATGACATGCTTAGAGCATGGGATGGGAAGAACAACAAGTAAGGCATTTGGGCTCCTTTGCACTTTCTTTTTTGTAACCCGTACGCTCCGTCGGAGATTCGCGAGGGTGATGACCCCTATATATTACTGGTGGCCTCTGGCGTTCAAAATATGACATGCTTTATAGGCCCCTGAATCTCCAAAAGAATTATGCCAATCCTATTTATAGCCAGATAGCCCACTTGTAAGAAAGTTGTTCTCAACGTGCATTCACATAGATGGTTAGGCGACCAATTGGATGTTTATTTCAGTACTTTATTGGCATGCTTCTATGTATATTGTTATGTCCCACTGAGGACCTGGACCCTTTCCAGGTGTAGATATTCATGACTATTAGCAGGATGCGCAGATCAGGACTTGCTACTTATATTTCGAGGAGATCTTCTCTTCGAGCCTCGTGATTATTAATTGATGTATTTGTTTTATTTATTTTATATTCTAGTTTGGTAGTGGATTTATTTCCATCCAACTATCATCATTTGATACTTCATATTGAGATTTTAGTTATATAGTTATTGGTTATTTATTTATTCATGATTTCTGTGGATAGATTTAGTTATGCCCTGTGACTTGTGATAGTTTATACCACATATGAATTATTGTTCATAATACAACGTACGAATGTGTTATGGTTTCCATATATTAGAGTTGCCATATACATGCGGCTAACATGCTTACGTGTTCCTAGTCCTACGTATTTTGGAACTGGGGCGTGACATGGTTTTAGTGGTGGCCCATACAGGTCGAGAGTATATTATCTCGGTTACGTCACTGTACCGAGCAAGCCTGCAAATAAGATTAGAGTATAGGATCTCATCCACATTTGACTATGACTCATCTTTCTTCCAATCCGTTCTATTTAAATAATTGTATCTTGCTTGATTCATGTACTTTCTTAATAGTTCCTTGAGTATAGCTTTCTGCTATAATATATGAATCCTTGTTGTTAGGATGATAATTAGGATAACATTTCTACTAAGAATACAACTAGAATATTGACACATCACTAAGTTTAGAATACATAATGAACCCTAGCATCCCTTACCTGTAGATTGGTTTACCATTATCCCTTGATATATTTATGAATGATTTGAGAGTAGCATAGACACTACTAGAGTTAGTTAAAAATTTGACCATATTGTTTGACCCTAGCATTGAGGAACCAATAGAAATCCAAGATTGAATATTACGACTAAACCTAACTTTCATAGTAAGATAGTATTAGAAAACTACAACCTTAGCTTCTTGTCTTGATATTAGCAGACAGTGCCTTAGGAAGCTAAGAGGAATGAGTATAACATTTTCCTTGATCATACCTCAAACACAGAGATTAGCATCCCACCTTTTCCTTCTAGAACCATGATGTTATCAAGTGTCTTTCTATTTTAATTTCATATATTGTTCCTCCAAAACCTTAACGCTCGCTATTTGTGCGACGACTAAAATTTCTTTCATCTTTCAATTTGTGCCACATAACCCTTCTGATTGTAGGCCAAGTGATTTCTTTTATGTTAAGGATATATAGTTTGCTAGGATTATAGTTATTAATATTAAATTTTGAAATGATGTGCTTAGTAGTTAGAACTTAATAGTTTGAGTTATTCTTTTAGACTGTGACTTGATAATTATCCTTTAGTTTCAAATCAAGTAATCTGTTCCCATATCTCCATATAGGTTATATCCCCTTTCGCTTGAGGGCCAGTAACTTTTTTATTCTTAAAGTTAACACTTTGTTCTATAAGCACTATGATTAGGACTTAAGATGATCATTACCTATATAATGTAATAGGATACCCTAATAAGTACCAAGATCTTTTTCTCATGTACCCCAATAAGAGTTTCTACTTTATTTGCAAGTGCAAGGTTATTTTGTAGAATTCCATTTAAGGTAGTTACAGTATTAGCCAATTCTTGTAAGTTGGATAGTATGCCTCACAACCTAGTAGCACATAGTCCTTTTGATCCATTAATGAAGTGTAATTGAATAACACCCACTATAGACTTGCATAAGAAGATAGTGTTTATCTAGACTGTAGAACTTAGAGGCCAATACCCCATTTGGTCGACTAGAGACTTAGACAAGGAGTTATTATGAAAACTGTAGAGGCACAACACCGGACGAGTCTCATCTTCTTGGAGAACTTGAACTATTTTATAACTTCTCTCATCATAATCCAGCGTACTTATATTTTTTGAACTGCCTCGACTTATGGTGCTATTATAGCCTAGTTTTGCAAGCTTATTCTTTTATCGAGCTTGTTCATGACATGTGTGTTATTGGGGCTGATCAACCACACAATGATATAATTGTCTAATCAGAATCAGTGTATTACGGTCTGGACAACCTTAGTACACTTGGTTCGCTCTTCGCATGACTACCTTACATGGATTGAGATATATAGTTAACTAGTAGACGAATATACTCGCCCTCTAGATATTTCCTAGCATATCATATCAGTTATATAATTGTACTAATATGAGCATGTATTATAATGGTCACTATCTAGATAATCTAGTAAATATAAATATCTATGCCTCAATCCACATTGAACAAAATACAACAAGAATGAGCTACATGTGCTAAAGTCGGCCGTCCAGTTACACACAAGCTCGAATAGATTCGAGAAAAAAATATAAGTCTATAAAAACTAGGCTACATCAGCAGATGAATCAATAATATAAATGAATAGCATAACTCTGGTAGAAATAATATAAGTACTGGAACCAATGCCCACATGACAAAGTAACCCAAATCAGCAACTCCAGGTAGGCTCCATAATGATCTATGCTGCAAAACTGGCAAGGGACCAAGTCCTTAGAGCGACGTAACAAGGTATAAGAAACAGTATACCAAAGTAAAATAATATAATGCCACATACTCAAGGATAAACTACTGTAACCATCTAAGTGATATGCACATGAGAACATCACTCGTACTCTGACTGAAACCACTACAGGCTCTGTATCGGGGAGCCCATAGCAGCAAGTAATATCTCGTAGGGCCAGTAAATGTGCCAAAGATTCGGGACAAAGTCTAAGGCACCTCCAATAACATAGTATATATATATAAACATAATCAGCCTGTAGTATGGTGTGTCTCTCCGTACCCAATGTAACCTCATGTCTAATGTCCAAGATGTCTCATGTCCATAACACGCAAGATCAGCACCTCTAGCTAGTACAACGAGTCATAATAATATATGTATATAATATGCAAGTCTCATATCACGAGTCTTGTAATCCTATACAGAATAACCATGAATACCTCAAGAAGGATTCTGTCATATGAAATAGTGTCAAGTGTCCTACGGTCTGACGTGTAAGGATACAAGCACGTGAAATGGGATCGTGGTATTAACTATCTATGTGGCGTTACTCGACTCTGCGTACGGCGTCGACACCCGAATCTTTTTTGGACGCTAAGCAATGTCTCACGTCCCTAGGGTAAACACACATATCAGCCATATCAAATAACTATAATAACTAAATAAGATAATTAAGGCAAAAAACTGTGATACATCATGGCAAGGTATACTTGTCTGCTGTCTGTGGCTGCGATGATGTCTGTCCTATGTCCTCTGCTGGAAGAGTAGTAGATACAATATGCCCTATTAAATATATTCTAATCAATAACCATACACGCTAACTACTCTAGGACAACACGAAAGATCATTGCACAACCTCAACTTTCAGTTGACGTTCTTGTCCAACAATCCAATAGTTGCGTAGCATTGAACAACGTGACAAGATATACGAGCTATACCACTCTCAAAATAAGTTGTGAGGGTGTCTTACATCGACATAACATACGTAATTATAGGAACTTACATGTGTTTGGCTACATGTAGTCCTATATGTATGTTAGAACGTATCGATATCGCAAAACTTGCACCATTGCTATCATATTCATCTAACATGCATGAAACCTCTTAATTATGTATTTTAACATCATTTATTACTGAATTAATCATAATTAATATTCTAAAATTATTTTTAAATAATAAAAATAACCAAACATCGGCATTGCATGCCATTATTTGCTTCGGACGACAACTAGTCATTATAACCAACTTTGGCATGTAGCCTTGACATACAACCTCCATGTTGGTATCCGAATATAATTAAATAAGAAATTAATGCATTAAATATTCTTAAATTAATATATATTAATTTCTGGAATTTATTTACTTCAGTAAAATATAACAACTATCAAAGAACTATAACTAGTCTTAATGCGACGTGTCCGTGTCAAGGTTGTTAATTGGTTTGGGGTAGTTTTTGTACGTAAAAATATAGAAATAATGCATGGAACTAATTCTAAACATCATCTATCATTAATATAAATTTACAGAAGTTTTTATTCATGAAAAAATAGGGAAAGAAACAAAGTTGAAAAACTTACGCGATTGCGATTACGGTGGGGACCTTTTTCGCGACTACGGTCAAACGGAGTACCAAACGAACTCCAAACCTCACGAAACTTGACGAGGCTCTTGGGGACTTTGTGAGCACCCTGATTTTTATATATGGTTATTATGGTAATTAATATTTATTTTTATTTAGTATATTTATTTTGAACTAATATAGGTTTGGGTGTATAAATTATCTTATTAAAGAATTACAAATTTTTCTAGAATTTATCTTATGTTCAAATCTATTATTAGATATTTTTTCCATTTATATATTAATAAAGGAAAAGAATTAGTAAAGAAAATAAAATGAAATGAAATAAAATAAAATAAAATAAAAGAATAAAAAATACCTAACTAAATCCTACCTGACCCGTACACAGAAGACCCCCATCCACATACATGAGCAGACCCCAACCCGCGTAAGTCCCCCTCATTCTCATATATATATATATAAAAACCCTAACTCAGAAATCAATACCACCGCCTCCATCGCCCGCCAGATCGACCACCAACCACCACCAACATGACCTCCGGCCACCGTCGACGTCAGCACCGCCGCCCATGATCGCCGTGATCCCCCTTACGCAGTAGCCGTATTTTCGTGAGGCCCTCTTCGAGGTATGAGCACGACCTCCTTGCTCGATCTTTTTATGATCTTATTGTCCGTATAAGTTCCCAATATGAAGGACCTCAAACACCTTCAAGAATATTGATTTAAAGTAGTTTATATTAGGAGAAAGTCGACCCGAAAGTCGGACAAAAATGAACTTTGCGACAGTTTCGAAACTGCCCAAACGTCCATGTTTCGAGAGTAATAACTCCCAAACTGTGATGCCGAACTGAGTAATTCTCTTTCCTGTGTGAAGAAAACATACACGGGTTTTAATCCCTTAAATTACTTTATTTTATTTTGATTTACACTGTGATTAATTTAATGTAGAAATATGTCAAAACTAGTTTTCTAAGAACCAAAATTCTTTGATATGGGGTGCATTACGCCAAACGAGGCCATGTCATTGTGTGCGGATTGCACCGAATGGTGAGTAACAAGAAAGTGGATGTGTGGGCTTTCACAGAATTTGATTTGGACGTGTGTGCACGCTGGAATCAACGCGTATCCGCCAAAAAATACCGTATCGACCTATTCTGACATATCGCCATAACTTTGTGTGTACTCGTCGGTTCGCAACGAAACTTATGCCATTGGATTCACAGAATTACGCTGGTCCTGTGACCCAAGTTTGGTTCGATTCTGAGAAAGTTGATAAAATATCGTTTCGTAGGCTCCACTGTTTCACATGACGGACGATTTCGTGATTGGCTCATCGAAATCTAGTTCTGGACATTCCGTTCAGTTTATATCGTCATTCTGGACTCGTAAACACTAAGTTTGATAAATTTGGAGCACTTTGACTGACACATTTTTGGTGCAAAGTGGGCCACATGTGGATCCCGCTTTGACAAAAAATTGTCAATTTTGTCCTAGTGTCCAAACTGGACTTATGGGTAGTCAATCTTAGCTATTTCACATATTTTAAAAATATTGGTGATGTTTATTTCAGCATCCGAAGGCGTACTTGTAAATTTTACTTTTTCATGAGTAGTTGACGGAGTTCAGGACCCAAGCAAGTGTACCTTATCAAACTTGCAGTAGATCATGTTATATTATCTGCTTATGTTTCTTTATATATATATATATATATATATATATATATATATATATATATATATATATATGTTCTTGTGATGTGCCTGTTCAACCTAGGACCGTGAGACGTTGTTTAGCGTCTGAACAAGATTCGGGTGTCGACACCGTATGCGGAATCGTATAACGTCACTTAGAGAGTTGATTCCACGATCTTATTTTTACGTGCTTGCTTTATCAAGTATGTCAGACCGTAGGAAACTTGACACTATTTTATGTGACAATATTTCTTGGGTTATTCATGATGATTCTGTATAGACTTACATGATTCGTGATATGAGACTTGCATATTATATAGATATCATTATGACTCGTTGTACTAGCTAGAGGTCATGATCTTGCGTGTTATGGACATGAGGCATGAGGTTACATTGGGTGGAGAAAACACACATGCTACAGGCTGATTATGTTTATATATATACTATATTACTGGAGGTGCTTTAGTCTCTGTACCAGAGCTTGGCACATTTACTGGCCCTACGAGATACTACTTGCTACTATGGGCTTTATGACACAGAGCTGTAGTGGTCTCAGCCTGAGTACTAGTGATGCTCTCATTTGTATTTCACTTAACTGGTTACATAGCTTGCCCTGAGGATCTGTTTTTACTTACTGAATTTTATTTAGCTTGAGTGTTTATTGTACCTTTTATGTTCAATGAGGACCTAGATCCAGATTATGTCCCCAGGTATAGACGAGGAGGTTTATCCCGAGGTTTACGAGATAAGTGCTGCTATTGGAGACGTACAGGTTACAGAGGACGAGGTTATTTTGGAGTAATCTCTTGAGCACACAGTATTCTCACCATTCATTTATTATGCTTAGTGTTCTTAGATATTTGATCATGAAGTGACTTCTGAATATTGTACTTGGAGTTATTTTCCTTTCTATTTTGATGATGGGTTATTCCCCGTGACATTATTTATATTGCTTTGGTTGGACAGATCATTTTATATTATTGTGACTGGACTTGTCTCTTTGTGATGTTGTTACTTATTGTGGATAAGATTAGATATATAAACCATGGCAGGTATTTGTAGACCATTTTATATGTATTACAGCTTAAGTGCACTCTAACGGTCCTTTAAATTGGGGTTGCCCATTGGAGTTGTGCTGCTGGCCATTGCCACGTGGCTAGTCCCTTGATATTTTGGGACTGAGGCATGACATACTTCAAGTATGATGTAAATCTAGGATTTTTAGGATTTTTTGCTGCTGTGGAGGGGTCTGAACTGCTGCTGCAACCAGCAACCAATATTTAGCCAAAAATGGGTTTGGTTATGATTTTTGTGGAGTTGTGGCATGTGGGAAAGGAGAGAGGAAGAGGGAAAGAAGTAGAAGAGGGAGAGAATGTAAGGAAGGAGTTTTTTTCTTCGTAAGGGAGAGAAAAAGGGGGGGGGGAGGCAGAACCTAATAAATAGGTTTAATTGTTGGGGAGTTGATAAATATATGTAGTTTAATTAGGTGGGTGGTTAGGATTTGTTTTAATATTGAAAAATATGTGGGTAGTATTTTGTGGAGTCTTAATATGGTAAGGATCTGAAATTTAAATTAAGGGATTGTCATAAAAATATTCACTTAGGATTTGGTTTGATCCAAAGATAGGAATATGCAACAAACTAGGGGTTTCCTAATTTGGAAATATGGAATTTAAATCTTCAATTGATTTGTTCAGAATTTGTGGATATATTTTATATATGGGATGTGTTGTGGAATAGAAAAAAAGGTGTGGGGGTTGTTTGTTAAGATTGAGATTTGATTGGTTAGAATCTTGGGTAGTTAGGTAGTTAGGCCAACTATGATGACAACTATGACACTTTCTATAAATAAAAATAAATTAATATATATATATATATATATATATATATATATATATATATATATATATATATATATATATATATTTATATATGGGTGTATTTGGGTGCACTACATGCCTACATCTGTTTGGGTTTGGTTTGGGTCAAGTTCTAGTCAAAAGGAAGCAGTTTTACGGTAACCGTGGTTCTAGATTTTTTTTAATATTTTTGGAGCATGGGGGAGACCAAACAAATACAACATCCATGTCCCAAATATATTAGGTACAATCAAAATTAGTAATATAAATTTTTTTGGAAGAAAAAATATTGTGCATTGCTCCAAATATCCAAGCCATGGCAAAGTATCATATATAAAAAATATATATAAATTAATACTTTAAAATATTAAATAAAATTAAATAAAATAAATTAAAAAGTACCAAATTATCCATATTCCAAAATGAGGGGCTTACACATTGATATTTTAGCAAGAGTACGCCACTAATGTTATGTGAGAACCCTGATTTTTACATAGGGTTAGTTCGGTAATTATTAATTTTTTTTATTTTAATATTTACTCGATAATTTAATCTAACTTTGAAAACTAACCCCCTATGGTTTTAAGATTTTTAGTGCAACACTTGCCTTTCCCTTCCATCCAACCTAGCATGCTCGACTTAGACGAGTCAAATTAGGC
Source organism: Iris macrosiphon (assembly GCA_036927795.1). NCBI lineage: Eukaryota > Viridiplantae > Streptophyta > Magnoliopsida > Asparagales > Iridaceae > Iris > Iris macrosiphon. The sequence goes on from JAYESA010000010.1 coordinate 34,155,821, forward strand.
TCCTGCCATGACTGTCCCTCACAAATTCGCAATCCCATGCCTTATTTTGGTCGCACAACTTTTGCGACACAATTACGAGAAAACGATGATTAATTAACCATATAGTCGTGACATACGATTTTAACACGCCACACAAACCCAATGACACCAACTAAATCCATGCTATGAGCCTAACTGGTCCTATTAAGCACATGACCCTCAAGTTGCATTATTTGAACCCCCTACATGCTCCCAATATAATATTATATAGAAAATAGAATTTATAAATTTATTTAATTAATTTTAATATTCATTAATATTTAGTAAATATATTTTTTAATTAATATAAATGGGTTATAGATTATTTATTGGAGAAAATATAAATTTTCTAGAAATTTTACAAGTGCCTAACTATTTTTGGGAATTTTCTGCATTTAATTATTGAATAAATAAAAGAAATAAAACAAAAGAAAAAGAAAATAGAAATTAATACCCAAACCCAATAACCTAAACCCAATAACCCAAATCCTACACAAACCCAAAATCCCAATTCTAAACCAACTTCTCCCAACCCACGTACATGAGCTTTCTCCTCCCCCCTTTACTATACATACATATATAACATAAACCAAAACCAAAACCCTAACCCTAACTCTAATTCTACCTCCACCCTAACCATCACCACCCGTCGAGCCTCCGGCCGACCTCCGACCGCACTGTCGCTCACCGCGCCACCGCACCGCCGCCCTACTGTCCCCCCTCCCCCCGCGCAAACACAATAGTTGCGGACCCTCCTTCGCGCGCAGCCTTCGCCCTCCATGCTCGTCTGATTTGCATTCCGTCTTCGCTGATATGTTCACAACCTAACCCTCTAGGATTTCCATCAAGTGGAATTACTTTAGGCACCCCGGTTTGATCGAAAAATCGACCGAAAGTTGGCCAAAAAACTGTTCGGAAACAGTTCAGAATTTTAGTCCAAACTCCCATGTTCATGTCCAATTTTCTACCAACTCGTTAATTATTTTCAACATATAATTGAAGGGACTTCTTCACAATATAACCAAAATTTTTACTGTTCTTTTAATTTTTATTAGTTTGCTATAATGGTTAAATTATTCTTGTTCCAAAACGACCAAAAACTTATTTTTAAAATACCCAAAATCTCGCGATACGGGGTGCATCCTGCCAAACGAGATAACTTCGTCGTGTGCGAGTTGCATCAAAAGGCGCATAACGTAAACGCGGATGTGTGGGCTTTTGCGGAACTTGATTTGGATGTGCGTGCACACCAGAATCAACGCGTATCCGTCAAAAAATACCGTATCGATATTTTCTGACACTCGTCATAACTTCGTGTGTACTTGTCGTTTCGCAATAAAACTTACGCCATCGGATTCGCAGCATTATGCTGGTCCTGTGACCCAAGTTTGGTTCGATTCTGAGATAACGAATCATTTTGTGGGCCCTTCGGTTCCACATAACTAACAATTTTGTGATCGGCTCATCGAAATCTAGTTCTGGACATTCCATTGGGTTCATGTCATCGTTCTGGATTCGTAGACACTAGGTGGGACAAATTTGGAGAACTTTGTCTTTTGGCACATTTTACGGTGTGAAGTGGGACACATGTGAACCCCGTTTTGACCCAAAACTGTCAATTTTGCCCCTGAGTCCAATTTGAACATATGGGTAGTCAATCCTAGCTATTTTAAGTATTCTGAGAATAATGATAATATTTATTTTAGCATCCGAAGGTGTACGTGCAGATTCTACTTTCCCAGGAGCAGTTGACGGAGTTCAGAACCCAGGTAAGTGTACCTTGCCAAACCTTCAGAGATCCTGTTATATTACTTGCTTGTGTTCTTTTATTATATATATTTTTGTGATGTATCATGTTCAACCTAGGACCGTGAGACGTTGCTTAGCGTCCAAACAAGATTCGGGTGTCGATGTCGTACGCGGAGTCGTGCAACGTCACTTAGAGAGTTAATTTCATAATCCTATATTTTTACGTGCTTGCTTTACCAAGTACGCCATACCGTAGGACACTTGACACTATTTTATGTGATAGAATCTTTCTTGAGTTATTCATGGTGATTATGTATAGGCTTACAGGATTCGTGACATGAGACTTGCATATTACATGGATATTATTATGACTTGTTGTACTAGCTAGAGGTCATGATTTTGCGTGTTATGGATATGAGACGTCGTGGACATGAGACATGAGGTTACATTGGGTGGAGAGAGGCACACAAGCTACAGGCTGATTATTTATATATATACTACTGGAGGTGCCTTAGACTCTGGCTCAGATCTTTGGCACATATACTGGAGTCGTGATACTACTTGCTGCTATGGGCTCCCCGACACAGAGCCTGTAGTGGTCTCAGCCTAAGTACTAGTTCTCATTTGTATTTCACTTAGCTGGTTACATAGCTTGCCCTGAGGATCTGTTTATATCTACTTGCTGTATTTTATTTGGCTTGAGTGTTTATTGTACCTTGCTATGTCCTCTGAGGACCTGGAGAGCTATCTCGAGTTTTATGGGACATGAGCTACTATTGGAGACGTACATGTTGTAGAGGACGAGGTTGTTCCAGAGGACTTCTCTTGAGCACACAGTATTCTTACCATTCATTATTTATACTTAGTGTTCTTGGATATTTGATCTGGTAGTGACTTCTGGATATTGTACTTGGATTTATTTTTCTTTCCATTTTGATAACGGGTTGTTCCCCGTGACATTTTTATATTGCTTTGATTGGACAGATCATTTTATATTATTGTGGCTGGACTTGTCTCTTGTGATTTTATTACTATTTGTAGATGAGATTAGATATATAAATCGTGACAGGTATTTATAGACCATTTTTATGTATTACAGCTTAAGTGCACTCTAACGGGTCCATTAAATTAGGTTTGCCCATTGGAGTTGTGCTGCTGGTCATTGCCACGTGGCTAGTCCTTCGATATTTTGGGACTGGGACATGATATAATTTTTGTAGTGGCCCGTGCAGGTCTACGAATATATTGCTTTGGTTTCAACTAAGGGACTGAGCAAGCCTGCGATTAGGATAATAATAAATTTATTGGATCTCATCCACATATTGACATGTCCTTGACCTCTATATCAAACTCGAACTTAATTTCTTGACTTGCATCATGCTTGATTCATCTGTGAGAACCTCATAGTTTACTTTATGTGCAGAGTAATGGATCTACGAGCCAGCGATGAGACTCCCACAAGTATACCACAAGGTGTTGTGGTTACCTACGACGATGGAGTGACGCCATCGAGTGGAGATCTCTCCACTCAATAAAGCAATCAAGCAAATCAGCATGCCACAAGGTTCCAGCGAGACAATATTCCACCACCACCGTAATTCACTCCACCGATACCACCAATGCCAACTTTTCAGCCAGGGCAGCCTTTGGAAAGACATCAGCTATTTCAGGTGTTCTATGCAATAATGCAAGCTCAATAGCAGGTTCAACAAGAGGACCAGCAACGCCAGGCAGAGAAGTTAAGGAACAATATAGTGACCGCATTGGAGCAGGCGACTCCACCAGCCAGACAGCCATCGACAGGATCCATCTCGGATTTTCATCACCTGAAGCCATGTACATTCTCGGGCAAGGAGGAGCCCACAGAGGTCCATGAGTGGTTCACTAACATCCGGCATCAGTTGGAAGCTGCTGAGCTTTCGAGGGAGCACTGGATGACTACCGTCAGGATGCAGCTGACGGACAACGCGCATCACTGGTGGCTCTCTGAAGAGAAATGACTGGGGTCAGACCGAGTTACTTGGGAGGAGTTATCTAGACTCTTCCAGGAGATGTACATTATATATATTGCTTGGGCAGAACTTCGAGAAAAGTTTAATCGTCTCACCGAGGGCAATATGACGGTGGAAATGTACAATACAGAGTTCATACGATTGAGCCGCTTCGCAGCTACACTGATCCCGACAGAAGAAGAGAAGACAGAGAAATTCTTTGACGGACTGAGCTTAGAACTACAGAGACAGATTGGCGCAGTTGCACCTACTTCTTATACGGACGTCCTTGTAGCAGCTCGACACATGGAGCACATCCACAGGAGGGAGTCAAGCCAGAAGAGACCGTACACATTAGTACCAGCTTGAGCACCACACGGAGAGCCTATAAAGCGACCCCAGATGAGTCCACCACAGAGAGCAGCATCACGAGCCCCATCCCTTCCTACTTGTCATTACTGTGGCAAGGTAGGCCATATTAAGAGAGAGTACAGACGCAAATTGGGATTCTGTTTAGCTTACGGATCCAGTCAGCATTCAGCCAGAGATTGCCCTGAGCGCTGGGGAGGAACACTAATGGTTCACCGACTAGCTTTACCAGCACCGGAGTCAATCCAACAGCCACATCGACCAGCTTATCCAGTACCAGGAGCATCACAGGCAGAAGATGGGGGATTTAGACCACCAGCACCGGAAGGATATCAACCGAGGCCACACTTGGCACCACAGGCAGCACTCTTCCAGTAGGCCCAGCAACAGCAAAGGGCACCACCACAGGGACGTTGACAGGCTTTTGCGATGATAGTGCTAGAGGCATGGACTCGAGGAGTAGCGAATATGGGTAAGATTTAGTCTTATCATAGCTAGCTATAGTAACGAATATTTCTGGTAATACTTTAGCATGTGCCTGTTAGTTCCGTTCCCTGGCCTATATCTAGTATTATGTTAGCATGAACTTGTTAGTCTAGAGTTGTAATATGTAAGTGATACCCAAGTTTTTAGAAGTTGTAGTTGATCCTCTCTCTAATCAAACTCATTTTGCTCTTGAGTTACTTATCTCTCATTGCTTACGGGAAAGTTTTTATTGCTTTCCTACATGTTCTGCTTGAACGAAACCCTGACAATTGCTCTTAATTTTTTCTTATTCATGGTCCTTTATCCTTTGTGTCATGCTTCAACAAATGTCATGCGACCGTGTCATCTCTTCTGGAGCAAACTTTCCAGACCGATTATATTTTATTTTTCTTAATTGCGAGGACGCAATTCTTTGAAGGTGGGTAGATTGTGAGCACCCTGATTTTTACGTAGGGTTAGTTCAGTAATTATTAATTAATATTTTTTATTTTAATATTTACTTGATAATTTAATCGAACTTTGGAAACCAACCCCCACAGTTTTAAGATCTTGAGTACAACACTAGCCTTTCCCTTCTAACCAACCTAGCATGCTCGACTTAGACGAGTCAAATTAGGCTCCTGCCATGACTGTCCCTTACAAATTCGTAATCCCATGTCTTATTTTGGTCGCACAACTTTTGCGACACAATTACGAGAAAACGTTGATTAATTAACCATTTAGTCGTGGTGTACGATTTTAACACGCCACACCAACCCAATGATCCCAACTAAATCCATGCTATGAGCCTAACTGGTCCTATTAAGCACATGAACCTCGAGTTGCATTATTTGAACCTCCTACATGCTCCCAATATTATGTAGAAAATAGAATTTATAGATTTATTTAATTAATTTTAATATTCATTAATATTTAGTAAATATATTTTTTAATTAATATAAATTGGTTGTAGATTATTTATTGGAGGAAATATAAATTTTCCAGAAATTTTACAAGTGCCTAACTATTTTTGGAAATTTTTTGCATTTAATTATTGAATAAATAAAAGAAAAAAAAGAAAAAAAATAGAAATTAATACCCAAACCCAATAACCTAAACCCTACCCAAACCCAATAACCCAAATCCTATACAAACCCAAAATCCTAATTCTAAACCAACTTCTCCCAATCCACGACCGCTGCCCGCACCGCCGCTCACCGCGTCGCCGCACCGCCGTCCCATTGATTGGTAGTCGGTGTACCTGATTTGGGAAGATTATATTTTGACCAAGTGTTCCCATGTGATAAGACTCGCACGACCAACTATAAGTTTGGTGATTCGACCCGATTTTTTGTATCTGCGTCGATACAATTACTATGTGCTACATGTACATGTATTCTAATGTGCACTGAGGTGCGACATAACTTGCTATGTGCTATGAGATTACATATTTTGGGTTGTGCATCAAGAATGTCTCATATACTACGCGACATGTGAATATTAATTACCTATAACAGGCATGGTATATGGGTCAACTCCCAAAGCGTATCTAGGACTTGATTAATTGTTGCATCACGCTAGGGTGAATCTAAATTGAACTGCCAAGTGACAAAGTGAATTCGTATCTAGCATGGACCGTACTACGCTACGACATTTAAGGGGAGTAACAATTGACCATGCCATGTGATTCCAACTAACCATAGGGTTAACTAGGCAACTAAAACATATAGAGCATTGGGAGGGAATGGAATCTCGAGATCGTGCCTAACTAGCCACCTCCAGTCATCTGAATTGGGGTGTGCAGGCTAGTCCCCGTGGATATTGTTTAAATCCTCATTAGTGGATGGCAATATCCGAATATTATATGATACTTTGTGTTCTATGCGATCTTAGCACGGTGGCCTTACGAGGGACCGGCACATACTACTATGTGAAATGCAGCAATTTGTGGCTCGGCTAACCCTGCTAGTACCTGGTTCGATCTGAGGATTCCTATATGCATAATATCTCTGGGATAACCCAGACTCCACGTATTAAGCCCTAGGATTGATTGGCCGATTAAATGAGTATGTGATGGTAGTCTAGAGATATAAAATATTGTGGTACGACGGTTCAACCCTTATCCTTGTTTGGTTGTAGGGTTGCGCCAATGTGTCACAATAGGTCATGTACCGAAGCTGCATATTATACCTATATCTTAGCTTGTATTCTGACTTGTGTGTCCTGGATTATATTGATGTGTTTTATCTTCGTCATGTTCATAATTGGTTAGTCATACCATGTCTCAGAGTAGTGCAGCACCTCTTGTCCTTGTTTGGTTGTAGAGGTATCCTACTGCTCTGATAAAAGGTCATACGCTTGCAGTTATGACATGGATTATCCTTTTTTGTACTTTATTAGTTTTTGCTTCATCCACTTGTGCTCCTTCGTGGTACTTGCAATCGGGGCCTGGCCCCGCTGGTTTTGTTTGGCCAGGTTTAGTAGCAGAGCCCGAGGATCCTGTCCTATATCTATCTGATGGAGCACATCAGGAGGATGTCCGCCGAGGAACTTGAGTGGGTTTCTTCTTCTCCACTATGGGTATCATTCGGTTATACCTTTTGGCATATTGTTAGCCAGTTTATCTGGACATTAGTTCCTCTATATGATTGTATATTATTCAGACTGCGGCTGACTTATAGTCATGTACTCTTGACAATGCACTAGTGTACCATCCTGTATAACTGGTTTCATGATCATTCTGATAGAGCATCAGGGACGCCTAACTTCTTTATATTACATATTCATTTTTATTGTTTCTTGGTTGATGATTGAGACATAGATATTCTTGACCCTAGGTGACTTGATTGTAGCATGCACCCCCTTGTCTCTTGACAACCTTAACATATTGTGGCTTACTTCGGTATTCTGTAAGGTGTGGTTGGCTGAGTCACTCTTCCGCTCTCCAGTATTCTGGTTCTGGGGTGTGACAGCTTAGCTGAAGCCTTCAATAAAACCTTAATCTAGCTCCTCAAGAATTTTTGTCACGTCCCAGTACCAAAATATACGGGACCAGGCCACGTGGCAATAGCCAGCTGACACGTCTCCGAGGATATCCCAATTTAATGGATCCACGATGAGTGCTACACTGTCCTATAATACTAACATGTCCAATATCAGTCAATAACAGGTAATCTAATTTCATCCACAAAATAAAGAGCAAGATGTACTGAATAAACTGCTGGAAGATAAACACCAGTCTGAAATATCATAGTACAAACCAAGATGTCTGGTGGGAATAATCCCACTACTATGACAAAAGAAATTACTGAAATGAATGATAAAAGATAATGACTAGGGCATCGGCTCCAGATAATGATGCACCCAATCCAGGCTGAAGGCCTACCAACTGATCACGGAAACTCTGACGGCTGCACCTCTAACTCCTCAGCTATAGCAAATCTCGTCTCCTGTCCGGGGCCGTATACTGTGGGGTAGAAAGCCTCGTCTAAGTCTGGAAAGGTACCAGGTCCTCAGAGGGACGTAACAAGATACATAGAAATATACCATATATAAATACTGAATAAGATAAATACAATAAAGGGTGTGCTAGCCATCTAAGTGAATGCAATATGAGGACAACTGTGAGTATATGAGAAGGTGTAGGCTAGACATATGCTGACGTAATTCACCAGTCGTGACAATTGGCTAGTATATGCCACACATGTCCGACATTCTATAGAGTGTGGTATCTGCAATGTCATCAAGTAACGCCCAACACTCTACAGAACGTGGTATCAGTAATATATAAATACGTCCGTATCACTCCGTCGAGTGCGGTATCAGTGTAAAGGAGTGGGGTGTCCCATTTGCCTGCTAGTCGTCCTTCCCTCCCAATGTAGATATACTAGTCAAATAATCGACGCACATATCCCTTATCTAAATGCCAAGTCTCTATACTGAAATAGTCCTAGCTTGCTTGCTAACCGTGATGCATGTCACACGCGGCGATAGCTAGTCGATCACCGAACTCGCATCCCAACATGAGATTTATCACTATGAATATGTGTAAAAGTGTCAGGTCTTGGAAGATAACAGGATATCCTCCCATAGGGTGAGTCTGCTAATGACTAAGTCAATGTATACCAATCTTCGACGTATCCGTCGAATGCACCCGAGATAATCTCGGATGCGCACAGTTGAATAAGGCAAAACAACGAGCATACAATACAGTATTTTGCATAATTAAAATAGACAGTAAAATATAGCAAGGTATCTTGCCTGGGTCCTGAAGCTATGAATGACATAAGCTGGTTCCTACAGTATCCTCCGGCTGATCCAAAGGTCCTAAACACAAATATAATATACATTCTAATATCAGATGCTAACATTAATTTCACACGACTACAACACGTTGCTTGAATATTATCGCAAGTTCACGACTGTTCGGATACCGCGTCACATGTGCGCTTAGCTAAGGTGCACACGTATTCAGTACTCGAACATCCTGAGCCTTGAGACAATAATTTCAAGTTATGGTCTGACCACGATCGCGGTTATGTGCGAACACGTTCCTTGGTTACTATGTTCATTACACATGGCCTATGTACAGGTTTTAGGGTGGAGGTGCAAGTCCTTGGTGTTATGTCTCATAAATTAGGGTTTGCTAGTAACTACACAGATTCCAAACCTTATTATTCATTGATCCAAATTTGCACATAATTAGGGTGGTGTCGGATATTAACAATTACAGACACGTCAATATGATGCTACGATATTCACATAAAGAAGCGGGGTTTGACGTGGTTACCTCTACGTGGCGTTGCTCGGACAAGGTCTGCTCTCGCCGTGGCGCACTCCGGCGAGACTGTAGCAACGGCGGCGGGACTGTAGCAAGTGCGGCAGCGGCAGCAATGCACGGGGTCGGGTTGGCCGGCTGAAGGGCAGCGGTCGGCATGTATGGGGCAGCGGTCGGCTGTGTATATGGGGGCAGCAGTCGGGATAAAGTATGGGGGCAGCGGTCGGGGTGTATATGGCAGTGGTCGGGGTGTAGTATGGGGGCAGCGGTCGGCTGAAGTATGGGGGCAGCGGTCGGGGTGTATATGGCAGCGGTCGGCTGAAGTATGGGGGCAGCGGTCGGGGTGTATATGGGCAGCGGTCGGGGTGTATATGGGGCAGCGGGGCTGAAGTATGGGGCAGCGGCGGCTGAAGTATGGGGCAGCGGGGGTTGAAGTATGGGGCAGCGGGTAGCAAGGGTTCGGCTAGGGTTTGGAGAGGGTGGTGATAGTTTTCTTAGGGTTTCAAGGGAAGGAACTTCATATATATATATATATGTAGGGAATTTGTGGGTTGGCCTCGGTTTGGGCCTGTCTGGTCTCATTGAGATGGGCTGGTCTAATGTGAAAGAGTATAGGTGGGCTCGGTTAAGTGTTGCTTGAGGTGAAATTAGCCTTAGTCTAAAAGGTTTAAAATGCAGTGCACCTGACGATCTTTTTACTTGAATAACGTGTATCTAGGGAGTGACGGAGGGACGAGCATCTAAGGTTACACAATGGTCAGGGGGTACCTATAATTGTCTCACATAAATTCTAATAAAATCTAATAAATCCTAGTCTCTTGATTTACTTCAGATTAAAATCCTAAATTGGTCGAGGGGGTTTACAATCTACCCTCCTTAGAGCATTTCGTCCTCGAAATTAAACGCATACACATGGTAAGAGCTACTGACTGAAAAAAAATGCTAAAACGTACCTAGTCATTCGAAGAGATGGGGATAACGTTGTCTAATGTCCTCCTCGCGTTCCCAAGTCAACTCGCCTGGTGCATGATGTCTCCATGTGACGCGAACTAAGAAAATAGTCTGACCTTGTAGTACTTTCTCACTCCTGTCCAGAATCTCGACGGGCTCCTCTTGGTATGATAAGCTCGGGCCAACTGTGATCTCTGAGTGGTCAAGTATGTGACTCGGATCCGGTATGTACCTCCTCAGCTGAGATACATGAAAGACGTCATGAACTCCTTCCAAGGTCTGCGGCAAGGCTAATCTGTAAGCAACCTCTCCAACGTATTCTAATATGTCGAATGGTCCGATGTACCTCGGACTCAGCTTTCCTCTGCCTCCTAATCTGATAGTCCCTCGAGTAGACGAGATCTTTAGAAATACGTGATCTCCAACCTGAAACTCTAAAGGTCGTCGATGCGCATTCGCCCAATGCTTCTGTCTGTCCTGTGCTGCTCGTAGGTGTCCTTGGATCTTCTTCACCTTCTCCACTGTACGAACAACCAACTCTGGTCCGAGAATCTGTCGTTCGCCTATATCGCTCTAACATACTGGAGAACGACACTTCCTTCCATACAACGCTTCATAGGGAGCCATCTGGATGCTCGCCTGATAGCTGTTGTTGTAGGAAAACTCGACCAAATGCAAATGGTCCTCCCATGATCCTCCGAAATCAAGCATGCACGCTCTTAACATGTCTTCTAGTGTCTGAATGGTGCGCTCCGACTGGCCATCTGTTTGTGGGTGGTACGCTGTGCTGAACTTCAGGCGGGTACCGAGGCTCTCTTGCATACTCCTCCAAAAGTAAGACGTGAACCTCGTATCCCTGTCAGACACGATGCTAACTGGCACTCCATGTAGGCGCATAATCTCTCTCATGTACATATCTGCTAAGGCCTCCGTCGATTGCCCAACTCTGAAGGGTAAAAAGTGTGCATACTTGGTAAGTCTATCCACGATTACCCATACTGCATTGCATCCACTAGGACTTCTCAGGAAGCCCGTAACAAAGTCCATAGTGATATGCTCCCATTTCTATTCCGGTATAGGTAGTGGTTGAAGCAATCCTGCAGATCTCTGATGCTCAGCCTTGACCTGCTAATACCCCAGGCACTTGGCCACAAAGTGCGCTATTTCTCTCTTTATTCCATGCCACCAGTAGTACTGTCTCAAGTTCCTGTACATCTTCGTGCCTCCTGGGTGAATAGAATAGGTTGAACTGTGTGCCTCTGCCATCAACTCCTGACGAAGTTCTCCATTTGGAACATCGAGACGATCTCCGCATCTCAAAGTTCCATCTTCATGTATTCGCAGTCCTATCTGTATTCTAGCCTCTGTCCTCTGTCTAAGTCTCTGAAATTTGGCGTCTGTCGGCAAAGCAACTTTGATCCTCTCCACTAATGTCGACTGCAACTGAAAACTCGACAACTGTCCGTCTATTTCGGGCATAACAACCTCTATACCCATCTGCTCTAGGTCTCTCAGTAGATGTTGTTGGGTAGTCAAGAAGAATGCCATGGGTCTTCTGCTCAACGCGTCAGCTACTACGTTGGCCTTTCCCGGATGGTATTGTAGCTCAATCTCGAAGTCTGTCATCACCTCGAGCCAACGTCTCTGCCTCTGGTTAAGATCTTTCTGAGTGTAGACGTACTTTAGGCTCTTATGATCAGTAAATATCTCCACTCTCTCTCCATATAGATAGTGCCTCCAAAGCTTCAAGGCAAAGATTACTGCTGCAAGCTCCAAGTCGTGGGTAGGATAGTTCTTCTCATGTGTCCTCAACTGTCTAGAATCATAAGTTATAACTTTTCAATGCTGCATCAAAACACATCCTAATCCTTTTCTGGATGCATCGCTATAGATTACGAATCCTCCGGATCCAGATGGTATGGTCAAGATAGGTGCTGTAGTCAAGCGCTTCGTCAGCTCGTCGAATGCTTTCTGATACTCCTCCGTCCAGGTGAACTCCTGCTCCTTATGGGTCAAGCGGGTCATTGGCTCTGCAATCTTCGCGAAGTTCTCTACGAACCTCCGGTAATATCCGGCAAGTCCTAGAAAGCTCCTCACTTCCGAAATATTGGTAGGGGTTGGCCAGGTCTCTACTGGTGAAGTATTTGCTAGATCCACTGAAATACCTTCTCCTGAGATAACGTGTCCAAGAAAAGTGACACGATCTAGGAGAAACTCACATTTGTTCAGTTTGGCATAAAGCCTCTCTCTCCTTAGTGTCTCTAACACTAGTCTCAGATGCTCTTCGTGCTCCTCATGGCTCTTCGAATACACCAAAATATCGTCGATGAAGACTACCACGAACTGGTCTAAGTATTAGTGGAATACTCTGTTCATCAAGTTCATAAATACAACTGGCGCATTCGTCAGTCAAAAAGGCATCACTAAGAACTCATAGTGACCATAACGAGTCCTGAATGCTATCTTCTGGATGTCTTCTCTTCGTACCTTCACTTGATAATAACCCGATCTCAAGTCAATCTTGGTGAACACTACTGCTCCTGTCAACTGGTCGAATAAATCATCGATTCGAGGCAGGGGGTACTTGTTTTTGATAGTCAAAGCATTAAGGGCTCTGTAATCAATGCACATGCGTACTGTTCCATCCTTCTTGGGTACGAACAACACTGGTGCTCCCTACGGTAATGCACTAGGACGGAGAAATCCCTTGCTCGGCAACTCCTCTAATTGTAGTTTCAGCTCATCTAACTCCTTCTTCGCCAATCGGTATATATTAGAAGATACCAGTGCTGCTCCGGGTACTAGCTCGATGGTGAACTCCACGTCTCTATCCGGCGGTAAACCTGGCAGTTCTTCGGGAAATACATCCTCAAATTCTGCAATTATTGGTGGGGGTGAAATCTCCATAGCCATACAAGTTTCCGCCATCTGTCCTACTCCTTGCTCAACGATCCCTCGCATGTGTTTGTGGTATTAAACGAAAGAATGAAAGTGTATTTCAATGACAGGGTTTATACGAGATCCGTGCCCTTTGGTTTACAAACAAACTTGTACAATTCGATCCTATACGAGGATGCGGGAGTACAATTTATTTAATCTGCGTATAAATTGCTATAGGTGTCTGATCTGCGGTCGATCACTTTAGCCCTTGGACTACACGATGTTGTAGAAGTGCCGTGGAAGACAGGATGCAGCTTCGGAGGTTGCGAAGGAGGGTGGATGCGCGATGCTGAAGGTCGTCGCTCCCTATTCCTTGCCTGAGCTCTGTATTCTTCTCTCTCTCTCTGTCTCTCCCTCTTGATCTTCGGTTCGGTGACCTTGTTCAATCCTTCTTTCAAAGTTTTGAGCTTTGATCCGATATTGGTATTCTTGGCCAAATTTTCTGACCTTGTTCCCCATTGACAGGGGCCTCTATTTATAGAGTCTTTGGTGACAGCGACCATTCCGTTGGTGTAGCAACCGAGGAGTGGAAAGTACAGCACCCTTTTACACAACGGTTAAAGTAACCAATGCCTACGTATAGATGATCTTTTGACTGAGCGGGTGACGTGGGTCCAACTGAGGGGACACAACACGTACGGTTGCTACTAAGATCACGACGTAAAAGCCACGTGGGTAGGTATCCATTGTGTAGAAGAGATTGGCGTAGAAGCCAAATGTCCGTCACCATGGCATAGAAGCCAAGTAGGCATAAAAGCCGAACAGGCATAGAAGCCGAGCAGGCATAGAAGCCGAGTAGGCGTGGAAGCCGAGTGGTCGTAGAGACTGAGTAGGCGTGGAAGCCGAGTAGTCGTAGAGACTGAGTGGTCGTAGAGACTGAGTAGGCGTGGAACCCGAGTGAGCACAGGCCCTGAATGGGCGTAGAAGCCGCTGCATATCGTGCCAGAATGCTGATGTGGACGTTTTTAGCCGGAATTACGGCTTTTGGAGATATAATCAAATCTTTGACAGAGATTTGCCATCATCCTGTGCATTAAATGCGGAGATGTGCCTTGAGGGGAAACTATCACCGCTCTGTGCGTTTTGACGGAGGGACGTGCCTTGAGGGGACACTATCACCGCTCTGTGTGCTTTGGTGGAGAGACGTGCCTCGAGCCCTGTACGAAGTGCAGCTTTTGACGTGGCAGGCGGTTTGTCTTCTCCGGAGCGTAAAACAGTCCATGTTTGCCTGTGTAAAACAAAGCAGCGTGTTCTCTTTGCACGCGAAAGAGCGGTTTACGCCGGGGGGTTTTAGTAAGCGCCGGTTTGGTAATATTTTAACCAAATCCTCTGCATTAAATACTGAGATCCGTCATCATACTATGGAGCGCGTCCCGAGGGGTCTGCCCCCGTTCCCAGCCGTCGTTTGGGTAGCTGTGCAGCACTTTTTGTCAGAGGTCAGGTTTACTGTGTGACTGGACAGTTTCTTTTCGGGAATACGAAGCGTTCCTCGTACGCTTTAACGCTGCTTTGAGAGCGGCTGGGTTTTACGCCATGGAGGCGATGAAGAACCTTGTTTTACGCTGGATGGCTCTGAAGGCCTCTGCTTACGCTGCTCTGTATCAAGACGCTGCGTAGATCTTCCAAGCATTTTTTTCATGCTTCTACAAGACCCCCTTCAAAGCTTTTAAATTTCTCGAAATTTGAAACGCTTTGAATGAAGCATGAACGGCCCCTCGTAACTCGAAACGTTTCTGAATGGAGCGTTGAAACGGTCGATGCTGACTTTATGGCAAATTTATTGGGGACCGCTGTGATCTTTTTTGCCTATAAAAGGCTGGGGGGGTGAACCTGTCTTTACCACATTCCCATTGTCATGCAGAGATGATCGCCGGAGTTCGTCGGATCGATCTGAGGAAGAAGGAGATCATGTTCTTCCAGCATATAGGGAGCCGTAAAAGACGGCATTTTCGAGCAAGTGTCCACTGCAACGATGGATCATGGAAGGACATCTTAGCCTCCCTTGCTCGGGATAATCAGCAACTTTGTATGGCGTTGCCCCAGGAGAGAGGAAGGGTCGTATTGGCCCACAGCGGCTGGCATGCTGTGTATCTTCCTCTGAGATCCCCGCGGACGAGATTAGACAAACTGTAGTCTATCGTCCCCAATCGAGTTGGGCTTAAAGAAGCCTCAACTAGATCGGCCATGGCGAATGGAGGATCTTCTTGTTCATGACTGTGGTAGTCGATGAACAGCCCTCGAAGAAGAGGAAGACCTTTACCCATGTGAGAACCTGTCAGTACAGCTTCTGGGCGATCTTCGGACGATGATGGGGGGACTCCTTTGTAGATGGAGTTTCCCTCATATGTAACCATGAGAAATAGAGGAAAACCCTTGTAGATTGGATTTCTCTCATATGTAATCATGATTTTAATCTTTAATAAAATCGTCTTCTTCTCCATATGATCGTCTTGCCATACGTTGCTTGTGAAGTCTGAATATGTGCAGCTTCGACACGTCTGAATCTTTACGCTGACTCTGATAGAAAGAGTATTAGGCCCTATCCTTTATGCATAGCGGATAGTCCATAGAACGCTGCTGAGCACTTTGAACATTTAGAACTGTCCTGCTGCTAGGACTGCGTAGAATTTCTGAACTGTTGCCTCTCTGATGAGCAGAATTTCATTTTGTTCAGAATTCGTCTTCAAGATTGATCTCTCGAAACTCCTTTGGAACAGGGTCGAGGTTTTTGGCTGTCAAACTGAGTTGCCACTTTGATAGACGAGATGTTCAGACTGGAATCTGGATGAACCTCTAGTTTTCTGGACCCGAGAGGAGTAATTTCTCAATGTTTGAACTCTGCATACTTCGGGTACTTGGGGATGCTTTGGGTCAAGAACGAGTATCTTCTGTGTGAACTCTTTGCACTTGACCGCCTTGGGGACTGTTTGGATATGCGGAAAGTCGTAGAGCGGGAAATCATGTCTGTAGCCTCTTGAGCGTAAAACACCATCGAGCGTGAAATCGTAAACTTGTGGTTCCTGAGCGTAAAGTCATAGGTTTGTTGCCTCTCGAGCATAGAATGCGACCGAACACAAAGGCATCCGGGCAAGAAAAACCATAGACTTGTAGCTGTCGAACGTAAAGCCGTTAGATTCGTAGCTGTCGAGCGTAGAAAAGCTCCTTTAGCGTAGGACTGTAGATCTGTAGCCTGTGAGCGTAGAACACCATCGAGCGTGAAATTGTAGACCTGTGGTTCCTGAGCATGAAGTCGTAGGTTTGTTGCCTCTCGAGCATAGAATGCTACCGAGCACAAAGGCATCCGGCAAGAAAAACCATAGACTTGTAGCTGTCGGACGTAAAGCCGTTAGATTTGTTACTGTCGAGCGTAGAAAGCTCCTTTAGCGTAGAACTGTTTGATTTGTAGTTCCTGAAAAGAAAATTTCTTCGAGCGTGAGGTTTGCGGATCTGTTGCTGCTGAGCGTAAACTGAGCGCCACCGAGCGTGAGATCGTCGATTTGGTATCTGCTGAGCGTAAAGTCGTGGGTTTGTGGCCTCTCGAGCACAAAAGCTACCGAGCACAAAGGCATCCGGGCGTAAAACCATAGACTTGTAACTTGCGAGCGTAAAACCGTAGATCCGTTGCTGTCGAGCGTAGAAAGCTCATTTAGCGTAGAACCCGCTGAACCGTCTTGCACGAAAAAAACCTTTCGAATTCGCTGACTGTCCGTCTTCCAAGGGTAGTGGGCTGACGTAGCATCCAATCATAATCAACTATTAATTGCGAGATTTGGTTAGGGTCTCGAGGGTTTCGTCCGAGGATTCGAGGAGTCGACCCGGACTGTATATATATCCCCAGCTTCTGGAAAGAAAAACTTTTTATCTTGTCTTTTGCGAAAGAGAGCTTTCGACTGTTCGAGTTTTTCTTCGTTCTTTCTCCGGAGGCGTTTAATTGGTTGGTCTGTATTAGACCTTCCCATCTGCTGTATAGGAGCGAAGACCATTGCTTCTTCGAGCCCTACCTGCCCAGTCGGTTCGCCAGGCAGTTCGGGTACGACCAGTTGCATGTGGGCAACGCCGTCACCAGCTTCAGGTCCAGGGGTGGACTCATTGATAGAGCTAGAGGGTGGTGATATTTTATCATGGGTTGTACGGGGGCAATTTTTATCGTGCCGGTCGTTACAACCTCCACGGAGCTGCGCATCCTTTACTCCTACGCCCAGTTTTATGTGGCGGTTAACACTTTCCACCGCAATTTCGACAGGCGTGGGAGCTTCAGGGTGCTTTCTGCCAAGCCTGGGGGAAGGGTCGAAGTCTCCTCGGTTTCTTCTGACGAGGGGGAGGAATCTGGTACTCCGGATGAGCCTCTGGTGTCGTTGCCGAGGTGTGTAGTGCCTCTGCCGACGGGGGCTCTGGTAATCTCTTCCGGGAAGCGACGGGCTTCTGCTTCGAAGGAAGCTTCCCTTCGTAAGAGGAGGAAGGAGACGGTTGCTCGTCCTCTCCGTATTCCTGGTGTTGAGGTTCCCGGGAATGAGCCTGCATCTCCCTGTATCAGGGATTATTCTTTGGCCGGAGGTTCCTCGCCTTTCAGAGGGGGACCTTCTACAGTTCTGGCTGGCGGCGCCGGAGAGTCCTCGCTAGAGGCTGCTGTCGCTGCGGCTGCTCCAAGCAGCGGAGCGGGATTGCCTGCGTGGCCCCAGCAGATGGGAGAATCTTCCCTGAGGTCAGTAGCGGGCGGAGTTACTCCTGCGTTAGAGAGCGCGCTTAGCGAGACTCCGGCTGATGAACCTAGACCGCGTCTCGGGGAAGGCTTGACCGAACTCTTGGCGATGTCGGTCGGCCCACCTCCTTCTCCAGGTATGACAGTTCGTATCGCGTCATTAAGGCGTGGCTTAGCTACATCTGCTGCAGATGCGTCGTATATGCCGTTGGCTCCGGGTAAATATCGTTTCGATGTCTCCTCCTAGGAGGATTACCACTGTGTTTGACATTTTGCTTTCTTGTCCTCTTTTCAGGGGATGACGTCCACGGGGGGCATGGCGTTGAAGCACCTTCCGGCTTTGTTCTGGCTCCTGGCGGTGACGTGGAGGCGCCGAATTTTGAGGCAGGAGTGTCTTCGGGGGCTAGCTCGCCCGGGGAGGTTTCGTCGTCTCAAGGGGAGGACGAACCTGTCATCGTGACCTCGCCTGTTGCGAGTATGCCGATGACTTCGATTGTCGCCATCGCACCTTCTTCGGGTGTGCCACCTGTTGAGGCGGCGGTGGCTACCTCGTCTGCAATTGTGGCCACTCCGGGCGCTCAGTCGGGTTTAGTCGCGTTGATCGAGCAGCATTCCAGCCTCGTCTACACTGGCTTAAAAATGATGATACCGATGGTGTTGGCAAAGAACCTTGACTTCGAGCTCCTGAAGAAGACTTCTTAGCTTTCGATCGAGGTTGTCAGGGGGCTTGGCAATCCTGGAGTGGCTGACACTCTGGAGGCGGTGGTTAATGGTTTAGAGTAACCCATTAATGAATACTTGCAGCGGACTGAGGGCAGCCTTGATGCTGATGTCCAGGCTTGGTACAACCTCATGTCTGAGTGGTTCGCTACAAAGCTTGAAAGCCTAGACAACTCTATCCAGACGCATAAGCTGGAGATGGATAGGAGAAGAGCTGTTGTGGAAGAAGCCCTTGCCGTTGAGATGCAGTGTCGATCCGAGCATGAAGGGAATGCGGCGAGGGCCTCCAAGCTGCGGGAAAAACTTGCTCGGGCAGAGGAGTGGGCTTCCCAGTCGTTGGCAGGTTTGGAGGTAGCGACTGGTCGACTGAGCGAAGCGCGATGGGATCTGGACCGTGCGGAATCTGCCCGTACGGGCTGTCTTCGGGCAAGGGCTAATCTGACCCTTACGCATACTCCGGAGGCACGGCTGGAGTAGGCTCACGCCGATGCTTTGGCCCTTAGGAATGAGAGGATAGCTGCACTGGAGCGGCAGATTCATGGCCTGATTACTCCGCCATCTTGATGTACCCGTTCCTATGTAATTCTGCCTTCTTCGGGAATGAATAACAGCGACTCTTTTCTGACTGTTGTGGACCCATCATTTCGGAATGTAAATGACAGGTTAGGTGAGAGTGATATCAGAGGTAGTATGGACGTGATAAACTTTCGATAAACTTCTTAGCGGGACATATCTATTCAGAGGTCATGCGGACATGATAGAGTGTAACCCAACTAATTATGTTTTTGGAAGTAGTTTTGTCAGAATCGAGGTCCTTGCTATTTTCTTCTTTGAGCAGGAGAGATTAGGCATAGTACCTTTTCAGGAATTTGCCGTTGATAGAAGCCATTAACAGATCTCCGTTGGGCTGGGCTATCCTGTAGGCGCCGTTTGAGAACGTTGTCTCGATCACATAAGGGCCTTCCCATTTGGGCTGGAATTTGCCTTTACTTCTGTGAGTTAGAATCATCGGCCTTCTCACGGCTAGAACTAGCTCGCCGACTTTGAACACTCTTTCCTTTACTTTATGATTGAAAGCTTTGGAAATGCGTGCTTGGTAGAGCGCGATGCGCTGCTGAGCTTGGAGGCGTTTCTCGTCTAATCCTTCCAGCTCTTGGAGCCTCAACAGGTCATTCTTTTCTCGAGTCAGCTCACTAGTCACGGCTATTCGGAGCGACAGGATCTGGATTTCGATAGGAAGGACCGCCTCGCTTCCGTAGACTAGTGAAAAGGGGGTACAACCTGTTGGTGTCCGTACCGTTGTGCGGTATGCCCAGAGACATTCGCCCAGCTTCTCGTTCCAGTCTCTTTTGTTTGAAGAAACGAACTTCTTCAGGAGTTTGACAATGGTTTTGTTGAAGGCTTCCGCCAAACCATTAGCAGCTGGATAATATGCCGTAGAGGCAATGTTGTGTATCCGGTTATTATCGCAAAACCGATGAAACGCTTGGCTGATGAACTGAGGTCCATTGTCGTGGATTATCCTTCGGGGAATCCCAAAGCGATAAATGACAGGGTGCTTGATAAAGCAGATTACGTCAGACGCCTTTACTTCAGCCAGAGGGATTGCTTCAGCCCATTTGGAAAAGTAATCTGTGATAGCCAGTATGAACCGATGGCCTCTGGAGGAAGACGGGTGAATGGGCCCAACGATATCCATACCCCAGGCTTCGAAGGGCCATGATGCAATCGTAGGATGTAGATATTCAGACGGTTGATGTATGAAGTCTGCATGGACCTGGCAGGCCCTGCATCATTTTGTATAGCTGATCGCGTCTGTGATCATAGTGGGCCAGTAATAGCCCATTCTCCTGATGCGGTCCTGCAGCTTAGGACCGGGCTGATGTGCTCCGCATACGCCGTTGTGAGCTTCACGGATAATCTGCTGTGCCTCGGCGCCAGTGAGACATCTTAACAGCAGTCCGTCGTAGGTCCGGCGATACAGGTATTGTGAAGATGCATCGAAGTAGAAGCGTAACGATCGTCTCTTGACGGATACTGCTTCTTTGGGGTCCTCTGGCAAGATTCTATATGCCACGAAATCTATGAAGGGACTCGTCCAATCTCTTGTAGGAGGATCAGCGTTTACAGCGTAGTTGCGTTCTAGGTGACAGCTGTTCTTCATACAGAATAAATCTCTGTTAAGAAGGATTACCGAATCCTGCCTTCTTATAGGGGTGGCTAAGTCCGCAGCTAGGCTGGCCAGGGCATCAGCTTCCAGATTCTGAGATCGAGGTACATGCTCTAGGAAGAACCCTTTGAACGTCATGGCTATCTCGACCGTTGCTTGGTGATAGGGGATGAGGTCTGGATTCCGGACTTCGTATATCCCCCTGACTTAGTTGACGATGAGCAGAGAATCGCCGAAAGCTTCCAGGGATTCCATCCCCAGCTCTTTAGCGACTTGGAGCCCGATTAGCAGGGCGTTGTACTCTGCCACATTGTTGGAGCAGGGCTCGCTAAGAGAATATGCTCGGTAGATGACGAGCTGATCTGGAGTAACTAGGACGACTCCTACTCCTGAAACGACGTTTCCCTTAGGACCGACTCTGGAGGCTCCATCGAAGAATAGTTGCCATACGTCACTTTCTCTTGCAAAATTACATTCCGCAACTTCATCGGGGATGCCTTCGTATAGTTTGGAGGTCTCCGGGATTGGATGAGCTGCTAGGAAGTCGGCCAGTGCTTGGCCTTTGATGGACTTCTGTGGGACGTAGACCATGTCATATGGCATCAGTAGCATTGCCCAAGTTGCGAGTCGGGAGTTAAAGGCACTTGGCTTGCTCATCAGCACCCGGAGAGGGTTGATCCTGGAGATGATATGAATAGTCTGGCCGGCGACGTAGTGTCGCATCTTCTGGACAGCGAACATCAGAGCCAAGCATTCCTTCTCCACTGGGTTGTACCGGTGTTCGGCCCCGACCATCATCCTGCTGAGGTAGTAGATAGTCTGTTCATGACCCGCATCATTCTTCTGTGCAAGGAGAGCTCCTAGCGAATAATCTATTGCCCGAACGTACAGCAAGAAGGATTTTCCCATGACGGGAGGCACCAGAACTGGTGGACTGGTTAGGTAGCGCTTGATATCCCCAAACGCTTGCTGGCAGGTTTCGTCCCATATGAAGGACACACCTTTCTTCATGAGATGAGAGAAGGGCTGACATCTCCCCGAGAGGTTGGATATGAATCGCCGGATGTAAGCCAGACGTCCTTGGAACCCCCTGAGTTCCCTCAGATTACGGGGTGGTCGCATTGCTACGATCGCCTGGACTTTGTCAGGGTCTACTTCGATGCCTCTGGCGGTAATGACAAATCCCAGGAATTTGCCACTGGATACCCCCAGAAAGGACTTTGTAGGGTTCATCTTGAGTTGATGCTGGCGCATTAACTCGAATACCGCCCTCAGGTCTCGAACGTGATCACCTTTGAGGCGGCTTTTGACAGCTATGTCGTCCACGTAACATTCCACTGTCTTGCGTAACTGCTCACGGAATATGTTACTCATAGCTCGTTGGTATGTAGCCCCGGCATTCTTTAATCCAAAGGGCATGACCGTATAGCAATATACCCCCAGTGGTGTCCGGAAGGCAGTGTGCTTTTCGTCTTCCGGATGCATCTTGATCTGATTGTATTCCGAGAACCCGTCCATAAAAGACATGCGCTCGAAGTCGCAGGTGTTGTCGATCATGATGTCCGTGATGGGAAGGGAGAATTCATCTTTGGGGCAGGCCGGATTCAGATCTCGGTAGTCGATGCAGATACGTACCTTCCCATTTTTCTTCATGACTGGGACAACGTTGGCGACCCAGTCGGGATGTTGTTCTTTCCGGATGAAACCGCAGGTTATCAACTTCTTGACTTCGTTCTCGATGGCGTCCATCATATCCGGGCGAAACCGACGTTGGTGTTGTTTCACTGGCTTCGAATCGGTCGAAATATTGAGCTTATGAGTAGCTACCCTCGGGTCTAGGCCTGGCATGTCCTCATAACCCCATGCAAAGACGTCGATATATTCCTTTATCAGCTGTATGATCTCTTCCTTTTCAACTGGGAGAAGATTTTTACTGACAAATATTGGCTTTGGTGAGAGCTCACCCCCAACATTGACTTGGATAACTTCGTCCTTGGTGGGAGGTTCTCTCTGCTCGAAGCAGAATTCCCACTGTGTATCCATTTGTTGAGCCCAGGGGTCGTTCTCGAACGGCTCCGTATCCTGTTCCTCGATTTCTGAGGGGCTTGTCATCACCATATTTACTGATAGTGTTAGTTTGAGAACATCAGGTGAGTCGGAGGACGATGAGCTGCTCTGGGAAGATGGAAAGGGGTCCTCATCTGGTTTGGAAGTTGCGAGGGAGGTGGCCTGACGAAAGCGTTCGATGAAGATGCGAACGTCTTCCTTTTCCTTCTGCTTGACTTCGATGAGAGAGGACATAGACATGTCCATTCCTCCCTCGTAGAATCGTGTGAAGAATAGAGCTTTGAAATCCTCGAAGGAAGTAATGCAGTTGTCCGCCAAGCTACGGTACCACTGATAGGCTACTCCTGAGAGGCAGCCTTTGAACACCCGAGTGAGGAGGGCATCGTTCCCTTGTAGCAGCACCATCATCATACTGAAATAGTTCATGTATTGGCTTGGTGATGTTTTTCCCTCGAACAGAGCCATCGCCTGAGGTTTGTATTTTGGAGGAAAAAGGACCTCTTCCCAGATAGCTGGGTACGGCTGGTTGATTTCCAGTTTCTTGAGCTGATCTTTGTGCTTCAAGGCATCGATCTGGGCTTTCAACTCCCGGACCGCCTGCATCGGATTTTCCGTTGGAAGCGGAGGAACTGCTGACTCTTGATCTAGAGCAGGTTCTTGGCTTGGGCTGGATGGTGGCAAGTCCACCCCCACATGTATCTGAGTTGGAGGAATCGATGCTTGAGCCATGGCAGTTGCGTGCTGAGTTAGCATCATCTGGTGCATATTCTTCATTACGGATTGTATTTGTTTCAGCGACGTCTCCAGGTCAGTGATGCGTTGTTCTGCGTCTCCTGATGGCGACGCTCCCTCGCGTTCGTCTTCGATGGCGTAAGCTCCCATTTCTCTGGGCGTCGTCGAAGGGTAAATATAGGTCGCTGCAGAAGTCGACTCTATACTCTCGGCATCTGATCTGGGAGATCGGCGACCCCCAACGTCGGAATCAGACGAGTACGGAGCTGGTTGCTGTGACCTTGCACGGGTGTTTTGGAATACCCCAGCTTCAGCGTTCCTGAGGAGGTCTTCAAATTTTCTCTGGCTCGGAGGTCCAGAGGGAAGACGCTTTGAGCTCGACCCTCTTCTAGGTATGCGTGAAGCCATGTTCACGGACGCATACGCGTGCTCCTCTTCCGGGAAAGATTGAGAGTAGTTCAATCGATCAAAGACCGATCATTTTGCCTTAGAACAGTAGCAGTCAATCACAATCTTATGACTATTACAACATTATTCCCTAGGGGGCATAATAGACATGTTGGAAGGTCCCCTCTCCTTACGCATCTGGATTAGGCATTCGCGTAGGTCAGGAATAGCAATTTGAGCTTATTTTGCGCCGTGGGACTTACCCAGGCGTGATTTGGAGATTCGCTCAGACAGGCGTAAAGCTGAAGAGGTGTTCAGTCGACCGTCGTCTTCCCGCGTAATCCGGAGGATAGGCAGATTGCTTCTTCGCTGGTGTAACGGCCGAGGAGTTGAGTACTCGCCTGCTTGCTTCCTCTTACGGAGATCACGGCGCTCATCTGGTTCGTCGTAGAGGTCAGATGTCGTCTTGCGCGTGGAGCGTGATCTGTTCTTCCGATTTGGCGTTGAGACACCGTCGGAAGTTTTGTCTGTACCACACGTAGCGGAAGACAGGTTCCTACGCGTGGAGCGTAGGAGATACTTCTGTGTCAGCGCTGAGGCTTTGCCCGAAGTTTTGTCTGTACCGCGCATAGCGGGAGATTGATTTATGCCCGTATAGCGCAGTGGATACTCCTGGGTTAGCGCTGAGGCTTTACCAGAAGTTTTGTCTGTACCGCGCGTAGCGGGAGACTGATTTCTGCGCGTATAGCGCAGTGGATACTCCTGGGTTAGCGCTGAGGCTTTACCAGAAGTTTTGTCTGTACCGCGCGTAGCGGGAGACAAAATTTTACGTGCGGGGCACGGAGGGAGCGATGCTACCACCTCATTGGTCGAAGAGATCGGAGAGATCGGAGAGTCCACAGGAACGGCGGAGGATGTTGTCACGCCCCAGTCCCAAAATGTCAGGAACTAGGCCACGTGTCACTGGCCAGCTGACACGTCACTAAGGGCTTAATCCACTTTGATGGACCCAAAGGGACGTGCTACGCTGTCCTAAAATACTACAAGTATAGAACAGGTAAAACTATCTCATCCACAACAAAATTTCAGAAAAACAAGTGCTGAGCACTATATATATATATAACTGAGTCTGATACAGTACACAACTGGTGAGAATACAAGCCTACTACAAATACTGATAATAGCGCAGAAAAATCAGATAGACTAAGCAATGTCTATCTGATCAAAATATCTCCATCTCCAGGTAGCAGCATCTAGGGTCAAGCCTACTCTGAGGGTATCTCCTCGAGCTCCTCCTCGGTAGCACATCTGGCCTCCTGATCAGGCCCGTACACTGTGGGGTAGAAAGCCTCATCTAGATCTGGCAAGGAACCAGGTCCTCAGTGGGACGTAACAAGATACAGAAAAATGACATACCATGTAATGTAAATACTGAATAAAGAAATAAATTAAATACAGGGTGCTAACCATACTAAGTGAAAATGCAAGTAAAGATCCAGTAGTACGCATGGGAATGTGTGGCTAGACATACGCTGACGTAATTCACCAATCGTGGCGACTGGCTAGTATAGGTGTCGTATGCCCCCGACTCAGGGAACTCTGCAATCGACCATCTCCAAGGAGCATGGTGCGAAGGTATAGAACATTTGTGGAGGGGGTGTCCCATACGTCAACTAGTTATCTTTTCCATCCCAATGAAACTAAATGTCAAGTCGTACATTTCCTGAGTTATTCTAATCCGTGATGCGGGTCACACGTACTGGTAGCTAACCAAATACGCAGCTCACATCCATATATGTAAATGCAACTATGTTGCGTGTTCTCGTGATAGGGTCTAGGAGAATATATTAGGATATTCTCTCAGCTGTTAGAGAGTCTGTAATATCATGTCAACATAACAGTTGACTGTACCCAAGGCAGTCTCAGGTGATCATGGTATATGAATTTTCAGAACAAAGTAGATATCAACAATTTAATTTAAACAATACTTGGCAAGGTATACTTGCCTACTCCCTGATAGTGTTGGAACCCTGATTTTACAGTCAGTTGTGAAGGTGCTGGTGACAGGGGGTCACTGGCTGTGCTGAAGTTGGTTTCTGTTAAAATAGATAGGTTTTGTGAATATCCAGGCTGTAATATAAAACATATATATATATATATATATATATATATATATATATATATATATATATATATATATATATATATATATATATACATATATATAGTATAGATATATATATTTAGTAGGCATAGATATAATATATATAATAGTATATATATATAGAACAGATAAATGCAGGCAATAATATATAGTAGCAGGGTATATCCACTGCGATAAATAATATAGTATTTATCAGGGTGTATCCTCTGATATATAAATTGAAATGACAGGGCAGAATTTAAATACATATATAAATGCTGTATTATTCAGCAATATATATAATATAAATATTATCAGGGTCTATGTGTGACCACTGGATAATATTATAATTAGGTTGTAATATCCAGCACAATATATATGACATTTGCAAGAATTGAAATATAATATATATAATTAAGCTGTATTATCCAGCTGGTATTATATATAGTATATAATATATAGATAAAGATATTGCAGAAATGTAAATTTTACATATTTATAATAAGCTGTATTATCCAGCTGGTATTATATATATATACATATGGATAATATATATATATATATATATATATATATATATATAATAGGTGCAGGAAATTAAATGCAGAAAAATAAAAGGAAAAAAATGCATAGATAGTATTTATATAATAGCTTATTATATATACATATCATATAGTATTTTACATAATATAATATAGTATGTAAATATACATATATATAGACATATACCTATATACATATATAAATATATATATGTATAGAATATATATAGATATACATATATAATATATATACAGTATAATATAATACATATATATAATTATACATATAAATACAAAAAAATGCTGAAAATATAAATACAATATATATACTGTATAATTACAGTATTATTATATAATATTACATATACTACTTATATATTAATATATATTAATATATATATAGTTTATATACATATATACATATATATATACACATAGACATGTATTAGGAATTATCTATGTATTTTTGTATAGTATAGGTATATTATACCTTACAGGTGGCAGGGGGGTCCCACACGGTGTCGCCGGCGGGAGGACGGCGGCCGGAGGGAAGGAAACAGCAACAGTAGCAGATAGCAGCAGCAGCAGCAGCAGCAGCAGTGGAGTGCGGGGGTTGCCGGCGGCGGAGGAGCGGCGGGGGTGGCCGGGCAGGGTGAGGGAAAGGTGGAGGGAGGAGTGGCGGTGAGGTTGGTGGTGGTGGCGGAGGTCCACGACGGCTGTGGCGGTGGCTGCTGCGGGGGCTAGGGCGGCCGGAGGCGGCGTCGTGGGGGGGTTGAGGTGGTGGTGGTAGGTAGGAGAGGTCGGGGCGAGTCGAATGGGGATGGTGGCGGTGGTCGGCGATGGCCGGAGGCGGCGGGGGAGGTGGCTCGGGTGGTGGTGGCTGTGAGTAGCAGTGAGGGAGTGGGGGTTTGTGGAGGCTGTGGCCGGCGGAGCAGGGTGGCTCAGGCGGCGGGGCTTGGCCGGAGGGGAGAGGGGAGGGTGGCGAAGGGTTGGCCGGAGTTGGGTGGCCGGCGGTGGTCGGAGGGAGGAGTTGTGGGGATTTGAATGGGAGGGGGTCGGGTTTTATAGGGGTTGGGGTGGATGGCAAAATTGTAATTATTTTGAAGTTCAGGGGTAAATGGGTAATTTGGTATTTTGGGATATTTTTGGCTGGATTTCTCTGGATTTCTGGGTGGGTCCCACGCACCTATGGTCTAGCCAATAGGATTAGGCCACTTAGTATGCAATTTTGCATAAAAACCCTAACTTTTCAATAATTGCATAAATGTATAAAATTTGTATTTTGCGTAATTTTGTAATTTACCAAATTTCATATACTGGTTTCCCGTAATTCTGAATTATACAAAAATAAGGGAAATAGCTGGGGAAAATGTTTTAGACAGTATAGGGTGAGTCTGGGTAGATGCAGGGTCTGATATTTGCAGGTGATACAGTCATCGTATTTATTATTTAATAAATACTGCGCACGGTGTTCACTAATTATTTAGAGGTTATTAGGGTCATAATTTTTCTATGGTGTCAATACGATAATTGTAATATAATTAGAGTAGAATATTATCGTATTTTTGGTTGGGCAATTAGGTGCCTACTGGTCCTCAAATCTCTAAGGATACAGAGATGGATAAAGAGCAGAAAATTAAATAGGAAATAAATACGTACGTTTGTAATGATATTTGTGCGACTAAAACGAAGCACCAGATGAGGTTTCTGGAAGTTGCTAAAAATACAGAAAAAGTAGTCTAGCAAGTCTAGGGCAGGGATGTGAAATTTGTTTAGGGTTAACAGCTAGTGTGATGCCCTAATTAATTGTGTAATAAACAAGTGCACAATCAATAGTTTATATAATAAATAAAATTTTAAAAAGTTGCACTAATTCTAATTAATCCTAAATTACTGAAATCTGGTCGAGGGAGTTTACAATCTACCCTCCTTAGAATATTTCGTCCTCGAAATAAAAATAACCATATAATGAGAATGAAAAAGGACATAAGATGATTAAGGAAGATTGAATTTTGAAATATTGGACATACCCTGGTTTGGAAATAGGTGGGGATAACGCTGACGAATATCCTCTTCTCGTTCCCAGGTGGATTCACCTGGTGCATGATGTCTCCATGCAACACGAACGAGAGGAATAGTCTGGCCTCGCAACACTTTCTCGCTACGGTCCAGAATCTCTACAGGCTCCTCCTGATAAGATAAGCTTGGCCCGATGGTGATCTCTGAGTAGTCTAGCACATGACTCGGGTCTGGAATGTACCTCCTCAGCTGAGATACGTGGAAGACGTCATGTACTCCCTCCAAGGTCTGAGGTAGAGCTAGCCTGTAAGCCACTTCTCCGACGCGATCTAGCACATCGAAGGGTCCAATGTACCTTGGACTTAGCTTCCCTCTTCCTCCAAATCTGATAGTTCCTCGAGTAGGTAAGATCTTCAAGAACACATGTTCCCCTACTTGGAACTCTAGAGGTCGGCGATGAATGTTGGCCCAGTGCTTCTGTCTGTCTTGTGCAGCTCGTAGGTGTCCCTGGATCTTCTTTACTTTCTCCACTGTACGAATAATCAGTTCTGGTCCCAAGATCTGTCTCTCGCCAACATCGCTCCAGCATACTGGGGAACGACATTTCCTTCCATACAAAGCTTCAAAGGGAGCCATTTGAATGCTCGCTTGATAGCTGTTGTTGTAGGAAAATTCTACCAGGTGTAGATGATCTTCCCATGATCCGCTGAAATCAAGCATGCAGGCTCTCAGCATATCTTCGAGTGTCTGGATGGTGCGTTCTGATTGGCCATCTGTTTGTGGGTGATACGAGGTGCTGAACTTGAGGCGGGTACCAAGACTTTCTTGCATACTTCGCCAAAAGTAAGATGTAAATCTCGTATCTCTGTCAGATACTATGCTGACTGGTACTCCATGCAGACGCACTATCTCCTTCATGTACATATCTGCCAAGACTTCTGTAGATTGTCCAACTCTAAAAGGTAGGAAATGAGCAGCCTTTGTGAGTCTATCTACGATTACCCATACAGCATTACGACCACTAGGACTTCTTGGGAAGCCCGTAACAAAGTCCATCGTAATGTGTTCCCATTTCCACTCAGGTATTGGGAGGGGTTGAAGTAGACCGGCAGATCTCTGATGCTCAGCCTTGACTTGCTGACACACCAGGCATTTGGCCACAAAGCGTGCTATCTCCCGCTTCATTCCATGCCACCAGTAATATTGTCGCAGATCTCTGTACATCTTTGTGCCTCCTGGATGTATAGAGTAGGTTGAGCTATGAGCTTCTGACATAAGCTCATTACGAAGTTCTCCATTTGGAACATAAAGACGATCACCACATCTTAGAGTCCCATCTTCGTGTATGCGATATCCTGTCTGAATTCCAGCCTCTGTTCTTTGTCGAAGCCTCTGAAATCTTGCATCTGTTGGTAGAGCAGCTTTGATTCTTTCTACCAAAGTTGATTGCAGCTGATAGTTTGATAATTGGCCGTCAAGTCCTGGCAAAATGACCTCTATTCCCAAATTTTCTAGATCTCTCAGAAGACCTGATTGGGTGATCATAAAGAATGCCGAGGGTCTTCTGCTTAGAGCATCTGCCACCATATTAGCTTTCCCTGGATGGTATTGTAGATCAATTTCGAAATCCGCCATCACTTCGAGCCATCGTCTTTGTCTCAGATTTAGGTCCTTCTGGGTGTAGACGTACTTCAAACTTTTATGATCGGTGAATATCTCCACTCTTTCGCCATATAGATAGTGTCTCCATAGCTTCAGGGCGAAGATGACTGCGGCAAGCTCCAGATCGTGAGTGGGGTAATTCTTCTCATGAGTCCTCAACTGTCTTGAGGCATAAGCTACAACCTTCCTATGTTGCATTAAGACACAACCAAATCCTTTTCCGGATGCATCGCTATATATGACGAAACCTCCGGATCCAGATGGTATAGTCAAAATGGGAGCTGTAGTCAGACGCTTCTTCAAGTCATCAAAAGCTGTCTGGCAATCTTCAGTCCATATGAACTCCTGCTCCTTGCGAGTAAGACGGGTAATCGGCTCCGCAATTCTTGCAAAGTTTTCTACGAACCTCCGGTAATATCCGGCAAGTCCAAGAAAGCTCCTCACCTCTGAGACGTTGGTCGGGGTTGGCCACGTCTCAACAGATGAGATCTTTGCTGGGTCTACCGAGATGCCTTCTCCTGTGATAACGTATCCAAGAAATGCGACACGGTCCAGGAAGAATTCACACTTGCTCATCTTAGCATAAAGGCTCTCCCGTCTCAGCGTCTCTAATACCAACCTTAAGTGCTCTTCATGCTCCTCGTGGCTTTTTGAATACACCAGAATATCGTCGATGAAGACTACCACGAACTGGTCCAGATATTGGTGGAAGACTCTGTTCATCAGGTTCATGAATACGGCAGGTGCATTAGTTAGTCCAAAAGGCATCACCAGGAACTCGTAATGACCATAACGAGTCCTGAATGCTGTTTTTGGAATATCTTCCCTGCGTACCTTAACCTGATGATAACCTGATCTCAAGTCTATCTTCGAGAATACCACGGCTCCTGTTAGTTGATCGAACAGGTCGTCAATTCTCGGCAAGGGGTACTTATTTTTGATTGTCAGAGCGTTGAGGGCTCTGTAATCAATGCACATGCGATATGTTCCGTCCTTCTTTGGTACAAACAACACTGGTGCTCCCCAGGGTGATGTACTAGGACGAACAAATCCCTTGATCTGTAGTTCCTCCAGTTGAAGCTTCAGCTCATCAAGCTCCTTCTTCGCCAGTCGGTATACATTGGAGGATACTGGTGCAACTCCGGGTATCAGCTCAATAATGAACTCCACTTCTCTGTCAGGCGGTAGGCCTGGCAATTCTTCTGGAAATACGTCCTCGAACTCTGCTATAATTGAGGGAAGTGCTGTCTCCATCGCCATGTAAGCTCTAGGAGTCTGGCCTACTCCTTGCTCAATGGTTCCTCGGACATATTCGAACTCTGGGTGATCTGGGGGTCTAAAAATAACACTACCCTTTCGGCAGTCTAGGATAGCATCGTTCTGGCTTAGCCAGTCCATGCCTAAGACAACATCGAAATTTGGCATTAGAAGTACCAAAAATCGCGCTCATAGTCCTCTACTACAAACAACTACCGGACAAGTTTCGATAATGTTGGTAACTGGAACAATACCTCCTCCAGTAAGTATTTTCCAACACTTGGGTAGCGGGGAAGTGGATAGCTTGTGCATGGCTACGAAACTACTGGATATGAAAGACAAAGTAGCCCCAGAATCGAATAATACAGTTGCAGGTAATGATGCAACTAAAATGGTACCTGTTATAGTTTCCCCTTCAGGTTCTTCTGCAATAGCAGCTAACGCAAAGGCTTGTCCCTGCCTTTGTCCTCCGGCTTGTTGTCTGGCCTTGAACTGGGTCTCCTGAGTAGGCAGAGGTGCTCCTCTCTGATATCCTCCTGATGTGGAGGGAAGCATCTTCTGAGCTTGTGCTCCTGGCTTCTGCCCTTGTTGAGGTGCTGCATCTCTACGTTGTGGGCAGTCTTTGGCCATATGATTTTTAGCTCCACATAGCAGGCATAATCCCAGCTTCTTTCTACAGTCATTGGCAAAATGCCCCTTCTTGCCACAAAAGTGACAAGTCGGGAGCTCCCTCTTCTGGTAAGGCCCCGTCGTCTGCTGCGTCTGATATTGGGACGACGTATAGGTCCTCCTGCTCCGTGCTGATTTTTGGCCGGGAAGGTTGGATTTGAGCGTCTGGCTCCTCGGCCAATGGCTTCTAGCTCCCTGGCTTCTGTAAGAACCTCGTTGTAGGAGATTCTCGACTGCGTTGTTGTGTACCTTTGGAGCTCGTGATTAAGGCCATGGTGGAATCTTTTAGCCTTCTTCAGCTCGTTCGAAATCAGATCAGCACCGAAACGACTTAGTCTGCTAAACTCCGCGTCGTAGGCATCTACCGTCATGTTTCCTTGCTCCAGATGCAGGAACTGGGAGTATAGGGCATTCTGGACTGTCGCTGGAAAGTACTTGGCGTTGAAATGCTCCAAGAATTGTTGCCAAGTTTGGTCTTTTCCGACGCTGCGCTCTATGGATTCCCACCAGTGATGGGCGTTGCCAAGAAGTTGGCCCCTCACAGCGGTCATCCATAGGTCGGGAGTGAGTTGCGATCCTTCTAGCAGCATTTCGGTGTTGGAGATCCAATCGGAGATCTCTTCAGGAGTCTCGTTGCCTTTGAAATCCCTCGGGTTCATTTGACGGAAGCCTCGAACTGTGCCCGCTGGTTGGACAGGTACTGGTGTCGGAGTAGTAGTTCTCTCCAAAGCCGTCATCAACGTCTGTCGCAGAGCTTCAGTTTGCTGCCACTGAGACTGTCTCAGGGCCTCAGTTTGTTGCCACTGGTTCTGCAACATAGTCTGGAGAAACTGCAACATTTGAGGTTGACCCTCAAGTTGTGGCATCAGGATAGGCAAGGCTGGAGGTGGAGACAAAGGTGTCTCCGCCTGCGGTGTTGGTGTCGTCTCCTGGCCAGAATTCTGGTGATTGGACGGAGTTCCTTGGGCACTTGGCGAAGGGTCTGTTGCTTGGTCAGCCCCATTATTCGCAAGTTTCCCGGGTATGTCCATATTTCTGAGGAAAATAGGATAATTAGAAAACACAAAAGAGATAAATAATGATAATCAAGCAAGATGCAATAATAGAATTTGTAGAGATGGTGTCAGTGTGGATGAGACCTAATATTCCTATCCTATTGCAGGCATTGCTGGGTATGTCATCATACCACTAGCAAATAAAACTTGACCTGCATGGGCCACCACTAAAACCATGTCACGCCCCAGTCCCAAAATGTCAGGAACTAGGCCACGTGTCACTGGCCAGCTGACACGTCACTAAGGGCTTAATCCACTTTGATGGACCCAAAGGGACGTGCTACGCTGTCCTAAAATACTACAAGTATAGAACAGGTAAAACTATCTCATCCACAACAAAATATCAGAAAAACAAGTGCTGAGCACTATATATATATATAACTGAGTCTGATACAGTACACAACTGGTGAGAATACAAGCCTACTACAAATACTGATAATAGCGCAGAAAAATCAGATAGACTAAGCAATGTCTATCTGATCAAAACATCTCCATCTCCAGGTAGCAGCATCTAGGGTCAAGCCTACTCTGAGGGTATCTCCTCGAGCTCCTCCTCGGTAGCACATCTGGCCTCCTGATCAGGCCCGTACAATGTGGGGTAGAAAGCCTCATCTAGATCTGGCAAGGAACCAGGTCCTCAGTGGGACGTAACAAGATACAGAAAAATGACATACCATGTAATGTAAATACTGAATAAAGAAATAAATTAAATACAGGGTGCTAACCATACTAAGTGAAAATGCAAGTAAAGATCCAGTAGTACGCATGGGAATGTGTGGCTAGAATATATATAGATATACATATATAATATATATATATATATATATATATATAGACATATACCTATATACATATATAAATATATATATGTATAGAATATATATAGATATACATATATAATATATATACAGTATAATATAATACATATATATAATTATACATATAAATACAAAAAAATGCTGAAAATATAAATACAATATATATACTTTATAATTACAGTATTATTATATAATATTACATATACTACTTATATATTAATATATATATATATATATATATTAATATATATAGTTTATATACATATATACATATATATATACACATAGACATGTATTAGGAATTATCTATATATTTTTGTATAGTATAGGTATATTATACCTTACAGGTGGCAGGGGGGTCCCACACGGTGTCGCCGGCGGGAGGATGGCGGCGGAGCTGGCCGGAGGCGGCCGGAGGGAAGGAAACAGCAGCAGTAGCAGATAGCAGCAGCAGCAGCAGTGGAGTGCGGGGGCTGCCGGCGGCGGAGGAGCGGCGGGGGTGGCCGGGCAGGGTGAGGGAAAGGTGGAGGGAGGAGTGGCGGTGAGGTTGGTGGTGGTGGCGGAGGTCCACGACGGCGGTGGCGGTGGCTGGCGGCCGTCGGAGGGAGGAGGGGCAGTAGCTAGGGTTAGGGGTGGTGGCTGCTGCGGGGGCTAGGGCGGTAGGTAGGGGAGGTCGGGGCGAGTCGAATGGGGATGGTGGCGGTGGTCGGCGATGGCCGGAGGCGGCGGGGGAGGTGGCTCGGGTGGTGGTGGCTGTGAGTAGCAGTGAGGGAGTGGGGGTTTGTGGAGGCTGTGGCCGGCGGAGCAGGGTGGCTCAGGCGGCGGGGCTTGGCCGGAGGGAAGAGGGGAGGGTGGCGAAGGGTTGGCCGGAGTTGGGTGGCCGGCGGTGGTCGGAGGGAGGAGTTGTGGGGATTTGAATGGGAGGGGGTCGGGTTTTATAGGGATTGGGGTGGATGGCAAAATTGTAATTATTTTGAAGTTCAGGGGTAAATGGGTAATTTGGTATTTTGGGATATTTTTGGCTGGATTTCTCTGGATTTCTGGGTGGGTCCCACACACCTATGGTCTAGCCAATAGGATTAGGCCACTTAGTATGCAATTTTGCATAAAAACCCTAACTTTTCAATAATTGCATAAATGTATAAAATTTGTATTTTGCGTAATTTCGCAATTTACCAAATTTCAGATACTGGTTTTCCGTAATTCTGAATTGTACAAAAATGAGGGAAATAGCTGGGGAAAATGTTTTAGACAGTATAGGGTGAGTCTGGGTAGATGCAGGGTCTGATATTTGCAGGTGATACAGTCATCGTATTTATTATTTAATAAATACTGCGCACGGTGTTCACTAATTATTTAGAGGTTATTAGGGTCATAATTTTTCTATGGTGTCAATACGATAATTGTAATATAATTATAGTGAAATATTATCGTATTTTTGGTTGGGCAATTAGGTGCCTACTGGTCCTCAAATCTCTAAGGATACAGAGATGGATAAAGAGCAGAAAATTAAATAGGAAATAAATACGTACGTTTGTAACGATATTTGTGCGACTAAAACGAAGCACCAGATGAGGTTTCTGGAAGTTGCTAAAAATACAGAAAAAGTAGTCTAGCAAGTCTAGGGCAGGGATGTGAAATTTGTTTAGGGTTAACAGCTAGTGTGATGCCCTAATTAATTGTGTAATAAACAAGTGCACAATCAATAGTTTATATAATAAATAAAATTTTAAAAAGTTGCACTAATTCTAATTAATCCTAAATTACTGAAATCTGGTCGAGGGAGTTTACAGATGTCTTGGGCATCCACACTTTGCGTAGCTTCCTGTTGTCTTGGACGGAGAGAGAGTGAGAGCTACCCCCAGTCCGAAGCATGTCTTCGTAGGCAGACTGGTCGAAATGAACGACCAGTGTCTTCTTCACGGTTCCTACAGACACCGCATCGTGTTGAGCAATTACTTCCTCGTCAGAAGAGAAAGACGTCCCCAGCAGAGTAGCCATCTTGTTTGTGGTATTAAACGAAAGAATGAAAGTGTATTTCAATGACAGGGTTTATACGAGACCCGTGCCCTTTGGTTTACAAACAAACTTGTACAATTCGATCCTATACAAGGATGCGGGAGTACAATTTATTTAATCTGGGTATAAATTGCTATAGGTGTCTGATCTGCGGTCGATCACTTTAGCCCTTGGACTACACGATGTTGAAGAAGTGCCGTGGAAGACAGGATGCAGCTTCGGAGGTTGCGAAGGAGGGTTGATGCGCGATGCTGAAGGTCGTCGCTCCTTATTCCTTGCCTGAGCTCTGTATTCTTCTCTCTCTCTCTCTCTGTCTCTCCCTCTTGATCTCCGGTTCGATGACCTTGTTCGATCCTTCTTTCAAAGTTTCGAGCTTTGATCCGATATTGGTATTCTTGGCCAAATTTTTCGACCTTGTTCCCCATTGACAGGGGCCTCTATTTATAGAGTCTTTGGTGACAGCGACCATTCCGTTGGTGTAGCAACCGAGGAGTGGAAAGTACAGCACCCTTTTACACAACGGTTAAAGTAACCAATGCCTACGTATAGATGATCTTTTGACTGAGCGGGTGACGTGGGTCCAACTAAGGGGACACAACACGTACGGTTGCTACTAAGATTACTGCGTAAAAGCCACGTGGGTAGGTATCCATTGTGTAGAAGAGGTTGGCGTAGAAGCCAAATGACCGTCACCATGGCATAGAAGCCAAGTAGGCATAAAAGCCGAACAGGCATAGAAGCCGAGCAGGCATAGAAGCCGAGTAGGCGTGGAAGCCGAGTGGTCGTAGAGACTGAGTAGGCGTGGAAGCCGAGTAGTCGTAGAGACTGAGTGGTCGTAGAGACTGAGTAGGCGTGGAAGCCGAGTGAGCACAGGCCCTGAATGGGCGTAGAAGCCGCTGCATATCGTGCCAGAATGCTGATGTGGACGTTTTTAGCCGGAATTACGGCTTTTGGAGATATAATCAAATCTTTGACAGAGATTTGCCATCATCCTGTGCATTAAATGCGGAGACGTGCGTTGAGGGGAAACTGTCACCGCTCTGTGCGTTTTGACGGAGGGACGTGCCTTGAGGGGACACTGTCACCGCTCTGTGTGCTTTGGCGGAGAGACGTGCCTCGAGCCATGTACGAAGCGCAGCTTTTGACGTGGCAGGCGGTTTGTCTTCTGCGGAGCGTAAAACAGCCCATGTTTGCCTGTGTAAAACAAGACAGCGTGTTCTCTTTGCACGCGAAAGAGCGGTTTACGCCGGGGGATTTTAGTAAGCGCCGGTTTGGTGATATTTTAACCAAATCCTCTGCATTAAATGCTGAGATCAGCCATCATACTATGGAGCGCGTCCCGAGGGGTCTGCCCCCGTTTCCAGCCATCGTTTGGGTAGCTGTGCAGCACTTTTTGTCAGGAGTCAGAGGTCAGGTTTACTGCGTGACTGGACAGTTTTTTTTCGGGAATATGAAGCGTTCCTCATACGCTTTAACGCTGCTTTGAGAGCGGCTGGGTTTTACGCCATGGAGGCGATGAAGAACCCTGTTTTACGCTGGATGGCTCTGAAGGCCTCTGCTTACGCTGCTCTGTATCAAGACGCTGCGTAGATCTTCCAAGCGTTTTTTCATGCTTCTATAGCATGTACTCGAACTCCGGTTGATCTGGCGGTCTAAAGGTGACGCTACCCTTCCGGCAGTTCAGTACGGCGTTATACTATCTTAACCAGTCCATGTCTAACACAACATCAAAGTACGGCATAGGCAATACCAAGAATCGTGCTCTCATCTCTCTACCACATACAACTACCAAGCACGTTCTGATAGTGCTGGTAACCGGCACGATACCTCCTCCGATAAGAATCTTCCAACTCTTAGGTAAAGGAGAAGTCGCTACTCTATGCATTGCTATAAATCTACTAGATATAAATGACAATGTAGCTCCAGAATCAAACAATACAGTTGCAGGTAATGATGCAACTAAGATGGTATATGTGATAGTGCTGGTAACCGGCACTATCACATATAACCGGCACGATACCTCCTCCGATAAGAATCTTCCAACTCTTAGGTAAGGGGGAAGTCGCTACTCTATGCATTGCTACAAATCTACTAGATATAAATGACAATGTGGCTCCAGAATCAAATAATACAGTTGCAGGTAATGATGCAACTAAGATGGTATATGTGATAGCTTCACCTTCTGTTTCCTCCTCAGTAGCTGCTAAAGCAAAGGCCTGTCCCTGCCTCTGTCCTCCTGTCTGTTGTCGGTTCCGGTTGAACTGTACCTCCTGTGGGGCTAATGGTGGTCCCCTCTGAAATCCTTCGGGTGCTGGTGGTCGCTGGCCTCCTGGTGGGGGTAGTATCCTCGGGGCTGGTACTGCTGGCCTCGGTCCTGTCTGTAGTGCTGCCTCTCTGCGCTCCGGGCAATCTCGGACAAGGTGCTGACTGGACCCGCATATCATGCATAATCCTAACTTCTTCCGGCAATCTTTAATGACGTGTCCCTTCTTGCCACAATGGTGACAAGTCGGAAGCTCCTGGTGCGGGTATGGCGCTGCCCTCTGCTGCGTCTGTGCTCCAGGACGACGGATCGGTCCTCCTGCTTTGGGCCGTGCTCTGGCTGGTGTAGTTGTGCTGGAACATCTAGCTCCTCTGACGATGGCCTCCTGGATTCTCGTCTCTGCAAGAACCTCTTCATAAAAAATCCTCTCCTGTGTGGTGGTATACCTCTGTAACTCGAAATTAAGACTGTGATGAAATCTCTGAGCTTTCTCAAGATCATTGGGTATCAGAACGACCCTGAATCTGCTAAGGCGGCTGAACTCCGCGTCATATGCGTCAACAGTCATATTCCCCTGTTCTAGATATAGGAATTAGGAGTACAGGGCATTTCTGACTGTAGTTGGAAAATACTTTGTGTTGAAGTATTCTAGGAACTGTTCCCAAGTCTGGTTCTTGCCTACACTGCGCTCAATGGAATCCCACCAGTGATGGGCGTTGCCTTTTAGTTGGGCCCTCACTGGGGTCATCCAAAGGTCGGGGTGCAATTATGAAGCTTCTAGTAACATCTCCATGTTGGCGACCCAATCGGAGATCAGCTCGGCAGTCTCGTTGCCCGAGGAAGTATCTGGTCCCATCTGTCAAAACCATCTAACAGTGCCACCTGTCTGGGCTGGTGGAGGTGCTGGTACTGGTGTTGCGACAGGTGTCCTCTCTAGTACTGTCATCAGACTCTGTCTCAATGTCTCTGTCTGCTGCCACTGTGCTTGCATCATTGTCTGGAAGAACTGAAGCATCTGTGGCTGGCCATCTAGCTGTGGCATCTGGGGTTGGTAAGGTGGAGGCGGTGGTAGTGGAATCTCCGGCTGTGCAGTAGGCGTCTCCTCAGATGTCGGCCTCTCAGTCTGCATCATCGGTGTAGCTCCAGAAGTCTGTCCCTCACAATGTTGCGTGAGGATTGTCTGGGAAGTCGGTCCTTCGGGCTGCAGCGTAGGATCGCCCTGCGATGTCTCGTACCAATATATCAGCAAGGTCTGTAGAGGGGGTTTTCCTTGGGGTACTTTATCTCCTTGAGTGGTGTTATCTGGCACCGCGGCATAGGGTGCTCCTCGTCCACTGTGCAAATTCATCTTGCTGCAAGAAATAGAACTTCATTAGAAGAGTACGGATCAAACAAACAGGATGCAGATTTTAGAAGCAGTACGAAGGAAGTTCAAAGCGAATCAATAGTGGATGAGACCTAGTAACTTCTATCCTATTGCAGGCTCGCTGGGCATGTTATCATACCACAAACAAAAAAGAAGACCTGCATGGGCCACCACTAAAACCATGTCACGCCCCAGTCCCAAAATACACGGGACCAGGCCACGTGGCAATAGCCAGCTGACACGTCTCCGAGGATATCCCAATTTAATGGATCCACGAAGAGTGCTACGCTGTCCTATAATACTAACATGTCCAATATCAGTCAATAACAGGTAATCTAATCTCATCCACAAAATAAAGAGCATGATGTACTAAATAAACTACTGGAAGATAAACACCAGTCTGAAATATCATAGTACAAACCAAGATGTCTGGTGGGAACAAACCCACTACTATGACGAAAGGAAGTACTGAAATGAATGATAAAAGATAATGACTATGGCATCGGCTCTAGATAATGATGCACCCAATCCAGACTGAAGGCCTACCAACTGATCACGGAAACTCTGACGGCTGTACCTCTAACACCTCAGCTGTAGCAAATCTCGTCTCCTGTCCGGGGCCGTATACTGTGGGGTAGAAAGCCTCGTCTAAATCTGGAAAGGTACCAGGTCCTCAGAGGGACGTAACAAGATACATAAAAATATGCCATATATAAATACTGAATAAGATAAATACAATAAAGGATGTGCTAGCCATCTAAGTGAATGCAATATGAGGACAACTGTGAGTATATGAGAAGGTGTAGGATAGACATATGCTGACGTAATTCACCAGTCGTGACAATCGGCTAGTTTATGCCACACATGCCCCCTATAACACGGGCGCATGAATACAATAACGTCCGACATTCTATAGAGTGTGGTATCTGCAATGTCATCAAGTAACGCCCAACACTCTACAGAACGTGGTATCAGTAATATATAAATACGTCCGTATTACTCCGTCGAGTGCGGTATCAGTATAAAGGAGTGGGGTGTCCCATATGCCTCTAGTGGTCCTCCCCTCCCAATGTAGATATACTAGTCAAATAATTGACGCGTATATCCCTTATCTAAATGCCAAGTCTCTATACTGAAATAGTCCTAGCTTGCTTGCTAACCGTGATGCATGTCACACGCGGCGATAGCTAGTCGATCACGTGAACTCGCATCCCAACATGTGATTTATCACTATGAATATGTGTAAAAGTGTCAGGTCTTGGAAGATAACAGGATATCCTCCCATAGGGTGAGTCTGCTAATGACTAAGTCAATGTATACCAATCTTCGACGTATCCGTCGAATGCACCCGAGACAATCTCGGACGCGCACAGTTGAATAAGGCAAAACAACAAGCATACAATACATCATTTTGCATAATTAAAATAGACAGTAAAATATAGCATGGTATCTTGCCTGGGTCCTGAAGCTGTGAATGACAGAAGCTGGTTCCTGCAGTATCTTCCGACTGATTCAAAGGTCCTAAACACAAATATAATATACATTCTAATATCAGATGCTAACATTAATTTCACACGACTATAACGCGTTGCTTGAATATTATCGCAAGTTCACGACTGTTCGGATACCGCGTAACATGTGCGCTTAACTAAGGTGCACAAGTATTCAGTACTCGAACATCCTGAGCCTTGAGACAATAATTTCAAGTTATGGTCTGACCACGATCGCGGTTCTGTGCGAACACGTTCCTTGGTTACTATGTTCATTACACATGGCCTATGTACAGGTTTTAGGGTGGAGGTGCAAGTCCTTGGTGTTATGTCTCATAAATTAGGGTTTGCTAGTAACTACACAGATTCCAACCCTTATTATTCATTGATCCAAATTTGCACATAATTAGGGTGGTGTCGGATATTAACAATTACAGATACGTCGATAAGATACTACGATATTCACATAAAGAAGCGGGGTTCGACGTGGTTGACTCTACGTGGCGTTGCTCGGACAAGGTCTGCTCTCGCCGTGGTGCACTCCGGCGAGACTGTAGCAACGGCGGCGGGACTGTAGCAAGTGCGGCATCGGCAATAATTCACGAGGTCGGGTTGGCCGGCTGAAGGGCAGCGGTCGGCGTGTATGGGGCAGCGGTCGGCTGTGTATGTGGGGGCAGCAGTCGGAATGAAGTATAAGGGCACGGTCGAGGTGTATATGGCAGCGGTCGGGGTGTAATATGGGGGCAGCGGTCGGCTGAAGTATGGGGGCAGCGGTCGGGGTGTATATGGCAGCGGTCAGCTGAAGTATGGGGGCAGCGGTCGGCTGAAGTATGGGGGCAGGGGTCGGGGTATATATGGGTAGCGGTCGGGGTGTATATGGGGCAGCGGGGCTGAAGTATGGGGTAGCGGCGGCTGAAGTATGGGGCAGCGGGGGCTGAAGTATGGGGCAACGGCTAGCAAGGGTTCGGCTAGGGTTTGGAGAGGGTGGTGATAGTTTTCTTAGGGTTTCAAGGGAAGGAACTTCATATATATATATATATATATATATATATATATATATATATATATATATATATATATATATATAGGGAATTTGTGGGCTGGCCTCGGTTTGGGACTGTCTGGTCTCATTGAGATGGGCTGGTCTAATGTGAAAGAGTATATGTGGGCTTGGTTAAGTGTTGCTTGAGGTAAAATTAGCCTTAGTCTAAAAGGTTTAAAATGCAGTGCACCTGACGATCTTTTTACTCGAATAACGTGTAGCTAGGGAGTGACGGAGGGACAAGCATCTAAGGTTACACAATGGTCGGGGGGTACCTATAATTGTCTCACATAAATTCTAATAAAATCCAATAAATTCTAGTCTCTTGATTTACTTCAGATTAAAACCCCAAATTGGTCGAGGGGGTTTACAATTTTTTTCGTCCAACAAGCGCGATTAGAACGAGAAGCTTGGAGAATGCTTATGGGCCTACTGCACAACGCTATGGACTCCAACTGCCTGTACGCTATTTTCTCTGGTCTACGGATGTGAAGCGGTCCTTCCCCTCGATATTCTGATCCCTTTTCTCATAATAGTTATCGCTAACGAGATGACAGTTGAGAATAATGATCGATTGCGACTCCAAGAATTAGAAGTATTGGATGAGAAGGGCTTATATGCCCAATAACATCTTGAGTTATATCAAGCGTGTACCTCTAGAGCTTTTAACAGAAAAGTCAAGGAAAGAATATTCCAAGTTGGTGATCTCGTCCTTACAGTGAGATGGCCAATGGTCAAGACTCACAAAAGCAAAGGAAAATTTGAGTTTAAATGGGAGGGCCCTTTTATGGAGGAAACAATATATTCCAATGGTGCTTATAGGTTCGCAAAGCCTAATAAAGATTTGCTAATGATGTCGATTAATGTTAAATTCCTCAAAAAGTACTACGTCTAGACCAGGCTTGTACTTTTCATCCCCAACAGGTCATATATGCATTGTGTTTGTATTTGTTGAATTCTTTCTCCAATAAATCTCATGTAATATTTTTTTACCTCGAACTATTGCATGCATTCAAGAATCTTAAATATGCTATAGGTAATGGGTCCTCAAAATTCCCCAGTAGAGTAAAATCTGCTAAAGAAAACAATCATGTTCTCATTAC
This sequence comes from Iris macrosiphon, assembly GCA_036927795.1. Classification (NCBI taxonomy): domain Eukaryota; kingdom Viridiplantae; phylum Streptophyta; class Magnoliopsida; order Asparagales; family Iridaceae; genus Iris; species Iris macrosiphon. Next base: position 34,199,304 of record JAYESA010000010.1, read on the forward strand.
CTCTACATTATTTTCTTCCACAAAAATATAACCCATCATGTCCATACTACTTTTGATAGTGTTTTCAACTTCGAACTTGTTACCCGTATTTAGTATAAGTACGCTATGGGTATTAAGTCCACTAAATTATCCCCACTAAAATATTATGCCATGTCTACATCACCTATGAGCAGATATATACAATGGGGTCTCAATCAAAAGACCTATCACATCCCTATTACTTCTGATGGTGTTATTTATTCTAATTTATTATCCTTTTTTATATCAAAATAGACAATGGATTATGAGTCTACGAAATTATTCCAAAAATTATGACATTTCATATGTCAACATTCAAACCACAGAGAGAAAATGAACTTCTTCATTTATAAAAGGGGAAAGAGGACAACAATACAAATTTTAGGGGAAATCAAGATCCTCCAAATCACTATTGTTCTCAAAAGGCGCAAGAGCATGCAGAATACAGACGTTTGAGGATGCAAACACTTGACCGGTGGATTCTACTCTGGCCTTCTCCTTCCGTTCCCTCAAGTCGGCAGAAGGAGCTCAGAGACTATTGACCTCAGTCTGGGGCTGGATGGGTCCATCCAGCGAAGGGCCAATGAAGTCCTGGACCGTCTTAAGTAGTTGTGTAGTGGACACTTTTTTCTTATCCTCAGCAAGGGGCGACTTAGGAGTGGTAGAACTGTGGTCGGATTTAGCCTTCACCGGAGACGAAGAAGTCGCTTCATCGGTTTCCCTTGCCCTCTTCCTAGAAGCATTCTGGGAAGCCATTAGACAAAGGCACGTCTGTATGAGAAGTCGAGAATTTAGTTAACGGCTTTAGTATTTATAAGGGACGCGACGGTTCATTTTCTAAGAGAAAAGACAAGCACAAAACCCGAAGAGACGACTGTTGGGATTCAACACCAAATACGCAAGTAAAATGTGAACCACCTTTTCATGCTTCTAGTTCAAAGTATTTCAAATTAATTTAAAAATTTAAAAACTTTGAAGGGGGTCTTGTAGAAGCATAAAATGTCACGACCCACAACCGGTATGAGGGTACGAGTACGTGGTTATGTTCAGCCTATGTCGTAGCATCGACGGTAGAACATTGTCTATGTCAACAATACTATCTAAATATCTCACATAATAAATATAAAACCTGTCAACGATATTTCAACTCCATACGGAGGCAATATGATGATATAATGATAATTAATACTCAATCACAATAAACTAGAGGAAGATAATGGCATGATATGGAATAGAAGAAATAAAATCACAAGTTACACTACAATCCAAATCCAATTCTAAAGTCTAGTCACAACACAAATAGTCTCATATATATATATATATATATAACATGCCAAATATCTAAGTTGGAGACATATCCAGTACAATGAAGGAAAGTAGCTAAGTCTACTATACTAGTTGAGTCTCCTCAACGGTTGGCACTAGATCACCCAGCTCTAAAGGTGTTACCTCAGACGACTCGCCATTCTGTGGCTCGTAGTAAGTGGGACATCAATCCTCTAAATAATCATCTAAAAAATATATCTAGTCAGGATTGTAGTGAAGTACAAAACTCTGAAAGCAGTTCTAAATACATGGTAGAGAATATATAACAAGTAATAGAAAATAATACAAGGTGCACAAGTAACTAAAAAATGGAAATATAATTGAGATAAGCAGATAAATACTGGAAAGTGAAATACAGGCAATATAGAATGAACTACAAGTGAAAAAAAATAGAATACTGACTAAGTGCCTTAGAGTAAAATTTCATTATGTGATCTGTTTAGGTTGAACACGATTATACTAAGGTAACTCGATTATAGTTGATGTGTATAATTGACATGTACACGAATACACAAGAGTTTTGATCACATAACCAACCTCTACTCCTCTGTCCCAACAATAACCATGGATCTGATCACGACACATTACGTAATACGGAGTACACGAATAAACAGGAGCACAAGGGAAACCCGATACACACGATAAAGTACATGTATAAGGAGTACCCGTTGTACAAGATAAATGGATAACATCTCCTGATAGTATCCAAATAATACTACCACCAAAATATGATAAAATAGAGATATTTTTAGCGATATTGTTAGTAAACGTCACTAATGTTAAAGAATTTAGCGACTCCATAAATAAATGTTGATGTACGTCATCGTTTGAGACGAATAGCGACTAGTAGCAACTGTACTTGGATTTTTTTAAAGAATAGTCGCTATATTTTTTTTAAAATTTTGCTAAACGTCGCTAAATTTTTTGATTTAGCGATATTTGGCGACGTCTTTACTGACGATGTTAATTTTTAATTAGCAACATTTATAAATGTAGCAAGACATCGCTGAAATTTTTAATGGCGACGTTTGGCGACGTCCAAGAAGTCGCTAATAGCGATGATTAGCGATGTCTGGACGTCGCTAATTTTTTTTAATATAACGATCATGTTTTACTTTTCCCCCATTCTTACTCAAAAATTTCCTAAAATCCAACCCCTCGCCGACGACCCCGTCGACCATGCTCCGCCGCCAACCGTGCTCCCCCTCTGAACCTGGGCACCCCCTCCTCCTCCTTCAACGAGCTCCTCCTCCCCCTCTCCAGGATCCTCCTCCTCAACCGAGCTCCTCCTCCTCCACCTCCTCCTCTTCTCTGGGCACCACCTCCTCAGTCAACCCCCTCCTCTCCGGCCACCTACTCCTTAAGTAGACCCTAACCCTAACTCGGACACATACACACACACACACACACACATACACACAAACACACACTAACCCTAACTCGGACACACAAACACACGCAGACACTAACCCTAACCCTAACACAGACAAGTTTGTATCATGTCATCTCATGATACGTATGGTAAAATTTATAAAACACATAGATATGAAAGGTTAGGACACGACATCGAGGATAAGGTTGTAAGCATTTTATTTAACACGAACACACGATACATTGGTTATCAATCATGCATGGTTATAAGCATTGTTATTGTTTTAGGCAATTATGTTGGAAGACTGAGTGACTTTATTAGGTATGGTTAAAGAAATTCTTACAATCATGTATCCTAGTTTAGAGTTATGCAAGGAGACACACAAAAAATACATAGTGTGCATATGTATGATGTGTGTGTGTGTGCTAAGGGGGGAGTGTATCTCAATGCTACAACAAGGGGTGATAGGTGCATAACAGTACACTGCAATACACTTAGGGAGGAGCTCGGGTGATATCAAGTGTGGTATTGTGCAGTGCACACTTGTGTACAGTGCAGTGAGTGTGTGTGTGTGTGTGTGTGTGTGTGTGTGTGTGTGTGTCAACTCTGTGTATATGACAGTTAAGTAGCAAGAAATTTGAGTATGTATTTTAGTCAAGATATTGTATTTGGGGCCACACTTGACATTTACAATGTCAATATAAATAATATCTACCGGTGTAAATGTCAAGTGGGTAATACCTAGAGTGTCTATGTACGAAGTGTAAATGTCAAGTATGGATATCTAGGATATAAGTGAGTATCTTTAATTGTAAAAACCCTAAAAAAAATTTAGAATTTAATTTTATTAGAATTATAAAATTTTAAGGGAGAACTTTCATTATTTTTAGTTAATTATAATAAATATTTGTTCATGGATTTATATTTTTGTATATTTAATTAATTATTAAAATAGTGCAAAAAATATTTTTTTGGGTGTAAAACTAATATTAGAGTATTGTGTAATTTTTCTGGAATTTATTGAGGTCCAAAACTATTTTTAATATATATATATATATATATATTATTTTTAAATAAATCAACCCAAACCAAACCGAGTTAAACCAAATTAAACTGAACCGGACCCATACCCGAACCTGCAATCCGAAACCCACCAACCCAAACCCACCAACCCGCCGCTACAGTGACTCCCCTAACTCCCGACCGCTTCTCTTCTTCTCCCCACAACCACTCCCCCCTCTTCTTCATCTTCTTGTAACCTCTCTCCTTCACCCCTACATGAAGACCACAACAGACCACCCCCACCACCATCATCTCCTCTTCCAACCCCGACGAGCCCCGACCGCCGCTGGCACCGCACGCCGTCGCAAAGAAGCCGCTCCGCACAGCCGCCAAAATCCCGAGCGAAACACACAGCAAGGTACACTACTTCTAGCTCATGTATCTCTCTGCACAGTTAACTAAATAATGACTTGTCGAATCCTATGCGAAGACCACATGACCCCCTTGAACCCTGTATAATTAGTTCGGTGTATCGTGTCCTGTGTTGGTCGTAATTCGTGACGCAAAACAGGAAAAAATGATCCAGTTTGTAGTTCAGAAACTGTTCCAACCACCCATGTTCATGTCTGATTTTCTTCCAATTTAGTTAATATTTATAAATTTTACTTGAACAATAATTTAGACAATATAAACAAGATTTAATCTCTTTAATTAGTTTATTTTAATTCGATGTATGATGTATTTTATTTGCTGTTGAATTTGACCAAAAACTTGGTTCTCTAAACCCGAATTTGCCCAAAACGGTGTGTGTTCCGCTAAACGAGGCGACTTTTTTATGTGCAAATTGTACCAAAAGATGTGTATCATCAACGCGGACGTGTGAGATTTCTCGAAAGTTGATTTGGATGTGCGTGCACACCGGAATTAACGTGCATCCGTCGAAAAGTCCCGTATCGACCTGTTTTGACATTCGTCATAATTTCATGTGTGCTTATCATTTTAAAAAAAACTTATGCCATCGTATTCGCAGCGTTACACTGGTCATGTGACCTGAGTTTGGTTCGATTCTGAGAACGTTGACGAAATACCGTTTTATGGGCCCCACGGTTCCACTTAACTGACGATTTCGTGACTGGCTCATCGGAATCCAGTTCTGGACATTCCGTTGGATTTAAATCATCGTTCTGGACTCGTAGACACTAAGTTTGATGAATTTGGAGAACTTTTTCTCTGGCATATTTTTTGGTGCAAAGTGGGCCACATGTGGATCCCGCTTTGACCAGAAACTGTCAATTCTGCCCCTGTGTCCAAATTAGACTTATGGGTAGTCAACCCTAGCTATTTTATCTATTCTAAGAATAATAATAATGTTTGTTTCAGCATCCGGAGGCGTACCTAGAGATTCCACTTATCTTGGAGCAACTAACGGAGCTCAGAACATAGGCAAGTGTACCTTCACAACTTGTAGTAGACTTGTGATACTATTTGCTTAAGTTATTTCTATATACTTCTGTGTTGTAACTATTTAACCTAGAACTGTGAGACATTGCTTAACATTCGAACAAGATTCGGGTGTCGACGTCGTACGCGGAGTCCTGTAACGTCACTTGGAAAGTTGATACCACGAACCTATATATTTTTACGTATCAGCAGCCATTAACCCCATCATCATTATCAACAGGAACATCTCATCATCACTACCAACACCAACCCTAATCACTTATTTATTGTCCTCATCATCATCATCGTCGTAGTCGTAATCATCATCATCATTGTCGTCCTCACCATCATCGTCGTTATAGTCGTCACCATCGTCATCATCATCGTCAACCCCACCGTCATCTCCGTACACGTACCCCGAGGTACTAACTTGTTCCCCACCTTTCATATTGTTTGTATGTGCTTGTGTATATGTCAGTAGGATATTAGCATTTCTCTATGACTGTTAGCTGACTGCAAACCCTGAGTCGGTGAACCCAATAACTTGTACGCTTATACATACGCGTATTAGAAATTAAGTGATATATATATATATATATATATATATATATATATATATATATATATATATATATATATATATATATATATACATATATATATATATATATATATATATACATATATAGATGACTGTATTATATAAGTAATTATATGCCTATGACTATAGGTGTATTTATATTGTCCCACCCTAGGACATTGTGGATTATCCCATGGTTACCTTGACCATGTTGACCCTAAGAACATGCTAGATGACTGTCTTGTGTACATTTATGTACTGGCCTAGACACATGTTATTTTGACTGACTGACTGTGATACAATATTTAATATAGGACACCCGCGTAAGTAGTCGCGCAATTGACTATGTTAGATGGCAAGTGCCACCCCTAGTGTACACCCTGAGTCTAGTATAAATATGGTTGTGTATGTGCTAGTATAATGACTAAAAATTTTATTGTATTATATTATATGTACATAGGATATTGGATTTGTTCTGCACAACTTCTGGAGCAGGTTATTGGTACATTGCAGCTTCTTGTCAGGCAAGTATACCTTGCCATTGTACTGTTATTCATATTCCATATGTTGCATGCATCTTTATTTTCTGTCTTTAGTTCATATATTTTAACTGTTATATAAAATGCGCGCGACGGTGTCGTCACGATATATTTTTATTTATGTATTTGCATTGACCTTGTTTATGAGACTACCCCATTATCATGTAGCATCATTAGGTTCATTGGCCGTGACACAGTTGTTACATGCGTTATGAGTCTCATGTAGATTATGGACTTGCGTGCAGGGTTTGGCCTCCTGTATGGGTGGGCCGTACGTTAGGAATAACTATTGTTAGAAACTTTGCATGCTAGTAGACTTGGCAGTTATTAGAGGTATTATCGTTTCATAGATGTGACATGCTTAGAGCATGGGGTGGGAAGAACAACAAGTAAGGCGTGTGGGCTCCTTTGCACTTTCCTTATGTAACCCGTACGCTCCGCCGGAGATGCACGGTCATGATTACCACTATATATTATATATTATCAGGCGGACCTCCGCCGTTCAAAAGACGACGTGCCTTTGTAGGCCCCTGGATCTCCAAGAGAACCATGCCAATCCCATTTTAGCCAGATAGCCCATGCGTTTGGAAAGTTGTTCTTAACTGCATTCACTTAGACGGTTAGGCGACAAATTGGATATTTATTTCAGTACTTTATTGGCATGCTTTTATGTATCTTGTTATGTCCCTCTGAGGACCTGGCCCTTCCAGGTATATCTGTTCTTGATTATTTGCAGGAGCGCAGATTTGGATGGTTACTTATGTTTCGAGGATGTCTTCTCTTCGAGCCCGTGATTGCTAGCTGGTATACTTATATTGTAATTGCTCTTATATACGAGTTGGTAGTAGATTTGTTTCCACCCAACTATCATCCTTAGATACTTATATTGAGATCTAGTTTCATAGATATTGGTTATTTGTTTATATTTGATTTTCGTAGATGAGATTTAGATTATACCCTGTGACTTGTGACATATATTTATACCACTTGTTGATTTGAAATTCATATTACAGTGTACGTATGGATTTTGGTTTCCATATATTGGAGTTACCATATCCATATGGCTGGCATGCTTACGTGTTCTAGTCCTGCATATTTTTGGGACTGGGACGTGACACCCGCTCACGCAGCCTAAGATACTCGGCCTAGAAAGGTTTGAAAACTCGATAATTGCCTAAGTTAAATTAAAATTAAGACAAAGTAAAGTAAAACTTACATAGGTCTGCGAGGCCCTCTCATCAATGAGATTTTCGTCCTTGCGATGGGTGGCCAAGAAGACGGTCACCATGTTTGCATCCTCACCCCTCTGTACCTGTTAAAAATATATTATTTAGCACTAAACTTAAACATTTTTTCCTACTACCATTTTATGGTACTTACATTAAAATAATATATTTTAAAAGAAAAAACATACCAAACGACAAAAATGTTTCGTCATCGAAATTGAGCCACCACACCACTTGGCAGCAATCCGCCTAGCCGCCTTAGCCTTCTCAGACCTTTCCTTATAACTCGGATCATCGAATCTAGCCCTCATCGCAGTCCACTGCTCAGGCGTGATCCAACCTTGGATCGATTTTCCAGCACGATCACGAGCATTCTGGTCATCCAGAGCAACTCGGATAAGCTTGGCGGCAACGGTAGGAAAGAGCCGCTCGATCAACTCAGCCCGGTGCGGAGGATAGAAATACGTTTGCTACAATAAATAATTTAGTAAGTGAGCATCACGGATAAGTTATATAATATGCATAAATTAGAGGATTTATTTAATATACTTTTACCTGGAAGTGCGCAAACCATAATGCCTTCCTCTCATCTGGAGCCTCAGAGTAGTTGATCCAAGGGCCACCATAGTTGTTCCTCAGAAATTGGGCCAGGCATCTCTGGACCGACGATGGACGATATCTATACAGAGATAATTATTTTGATCGAAAAAGTCAATATACGATGAATAAAGAAAATATGATATATATTATGCTAAACCATCTAATTGACTTACTTTGTACCGTCGGCCCAAATCTCTGTCCTCGTCTCCTCCGGAGGTGCGCATGGAGGATCTTGCTGATGCTGGGACAACGTGGGCACGACCTCCTCGACATGCTCATCTTTCCCCATGGTTTCGTCAGCAGGAGGAATGCTGGACGAGGGAGTATTATCACGCCTGGAACTACTCGTCCCAACAGTCGGAGATATGAGTAATCGATATACTAGAGTACTGGGCGACGACGATCCGGAACCAACAGTAAGCAGTACCGGAGGAGAACTCTGTCTACCTCGGGACCTGCCGAATCCTCCGCGTCGTCCTGTCATACCTGATAACAACATATTTTGATGGAAAGCATTATTTTGATGTTTGATTGCACTTTTTTCCACAAAAAATTAATATTTTCCATTAGAAAACCTACATTTTCCAAGCAAATTCTAATGAATAATAAAAATAAGAAAGTCCAAAATAAGCCCTAAATTCAAGAATTGTAACAAAATTAACCAAATGAGGATCAAATCAATCTTTGAAATGCTAGTAAAGTTAAGACAATATTGAAATACTAATAAGGTCGAGACCAAACTAAAAAAATATCCAACAAATCCATCATTCTAAAATAGAAAAAAAACATCGATTAGATATCAACATCAAGTTTAGACTAAATATACAAAAAGAACGATTCATCTTGCCCCAATTTCTGTTGCAAGTCCGATCACAGTATGATGATAATGTGTAGTAGCTAATAAATTCAATTGCAAACTTCTAGAACAAATACGCATTAGATATCAGCATCAAAATTAGACAGCCACTCCATAAATATGATATACAGTTATTTGATTAATTATACCACAAAATCTTAAATTACATGCATAATTATCATCGCTCAGTTAACATATTTAGAGGAGCTCCTTTCCCCGGGTCAGTGTTTACAGTTGGCTGCTCCATAGTCGTAGTCCATTGTAAACTCCATCAGAACCTTCCTATACATCTAGATACTAAAATTAACAAATGTCATACATGGATAAGAATTTCAAACTTAGAAGTGCATGATAGAAACAACTGTAGGAACAATTTACATTAGATACTAAGGAGATTAAGCATGAAAACAACAAATTATACATATGCACAGGAAGGCACTATTTATATTCCATGCAACCATATGATTCCCACTATACTACAAAAAAAAAGGAAAAAAACCATAAATTTGAATTCTATGATAATCTACTGATACCATATTAACTTTAAATTCTATGATAATCTACTGATACAAAGTTATAACAATAGGTTGGCGGTTAGGTTATAGTTACTAGTACAGATGTATTATAAGAATTTAAATAGAAAAACAAATATCATCATTGTCATAAAAAATAAGACTTCAAGATGAGGTATATACACAAAAGCTTTAGGTAAAGTATATACACAAGATTATATGTTTTTAGAACTGTTTTATATTTGCTCTACTCTTACATATATGAATGGGATAGACAACAATGTAAGAAACCCCCAGTGGAGCTGGTGTGGTTGGTTTCAGGTCAGCAACTTCACACTTGGATTTGTCCTCCACCTCAAAAGCAACACATACATGAACCCAAAAAAATGGTTTCTACTACTTGATGGTATGATAGTTTTGCTTGGGTCTGTAACACAAACATCAACAAAAGTTTTGATATCCAGATATGTTCTCTTCGATGAACAGTCCTTTCCATTTGCTGAAGTTCCACATACAGCCTCACCAAAAAATTTATCAACAAACTCATCCACTCTCATCCCATCCTTACATCGTTCTGATCCACAAGCACATACCCAGTCCTTTCCATAAACAACTACTCCAACAAATCTTCTGCCTACTTCGGTTCCACCACATTCCACTCATCCTCTTACACCTACTTAGGGTTAGTGTGTGACCACGTGTGTGTGTGCGTGTGTAAAACCCCCTTTCTAGAAAATCGTATATACCCTTTAATTATTAATTATTAGCTAAATTGTAGTAATTAGGTCTAAATAGGAGAAATAGATTTTAATAATTTTTATGTTAGGTGTTCGGGCACTTAGAGGACTTGTGGGACCATCAGAAATTTTTAGGAATTTATTCCATGTAGGAGACCCCTTGAGCAGTTGCTAGCCTAACGATGTGCATTACCCTAACATATAAATTTTCTTACGTGTGAATATATATATATATATATATATATATATATATATATATATATATATATATATATATATATATATATATATATACAAATACAAATATATATATGTATATATATATATTTAAAGAATGAAAGGAAAAGAAAAGAAAAGAAAATAAGAATTTAATATTAACTAATAATAGTATAATAATAATAATAACATACAAACCATTCCTAGAAATCTCTATACCCATCCAGCAACTGCTGTTAAACACCTCTTTAGCAAATTAGTGGTGTGACCCTTTACTATGTGTTGACCGTCCACCCTTCAGCCTTTATTAACTCCACAGACCCTTCGGCCAACCCGCTTCAAACCCGTTCATCCCCTCTCTTCCCTTAATATGTAAATATATATATAGTTATATCTTAAAAACCCTAACCTATTTTCCAGACCTCCTCTTCCCATCTAGAGCCGTCACCGCAGCCAGAGAAGCCCCCAAGCCATCCAACCATCCCGTCGACGCCGACCTCGCGAACTGCAGTTTCCCACTCGAGGCACCTTCGCTCCGGCGCAATTTCTCGTCGACTCGCTCGACCAAACGCTGTTTCGTTTTCATAGGTATGATCATCCCTTAACCCTCTCCAATATTCGTTTTATAGCCAACCTCGGAAAACGTGTGCCACTAGGTGAAAAATAGCGTCCAAAGTGGACGGACAGACAGAATTCTGGAATCGCAGAATTCCAGAATGACCACCCGTATTGCCGAGTTCGTATCTCCCACCACAGAGATCCGAATTCGGTGATTCTTTTTGATACCTGTAGAATACCTGACCTAGTTTATTTTCTGTAAAATAGCCCTATGCTATTAGTCGCTGTGGACATAGTTAAATTCGTCACAAAACTGCGCGCACCCACTTTTTTCGGTTTTCTAAAAGTTGGGAAACGGAGCGCGCCCCGCCAAACGGGACCGTCCCACCGTGTGCCAAGTGTACCGAATGGTGCACGCAGCATAACCGGATACGTGAAAATTTGTGGAGACTGATTCGGACGCGTGTGCGCGCCGAAATCAGGCCGTATCCGCAGACACATTTCGTGTCGCAACTTTTGTGGTACTCGCGCGTATTTTGTGCACGCTTGTCAGATTACGACGAAACTTGTGCCGCTGAACTCGTGGTAACGCGCTGGTCTTGTGACCCAATTTTCACGCATTTCTGAGATGGTTGACCAGATCGCCAATTGGCGGGCCCACAGTTGACTTTTTGGACAAAATAGTGTTCGGCTCATCGGAATCCATATTTGGATATACCGTTGGGTTCGTATTGACATCTAAATTTGTTTGACCTATAGTTTGTCCCATTTAGAGACTGTTACCCTTGGCACGCTTTTCGGTGCAAAGTGGGCCACACGTGGACCCCACTTTTACACGAAATTACCGTTTTGCTTCTGTGTCCAAATTGGACGAAAGGGATGTGCTTTTTAGCTATTTTGCTTATTTTGGAAACGTTGGTGATATTTATTTCAGCATCCGGAGACATTTGTTCTGAGACCATAGCTTATGGTCCTGTGTAATGGACATCTGGACGTGACATTTTGCAGCTTCTTGCCAGGCAAGTATACCTTGTCATTGTACTGTTATTTATACTCCATATGTTGCATGCATCTTTATTTTCTGTCCTTAGTTCATATATTTTAACTGTTATACAAAATGCGCGCGACGGTGTTGTCGCGTTATGTTTTTATTTATGTATTGCATTGACCTTGTTCATGAGACTACCCCATTATCATGTAGCACCATTAGATTTCATTTGACTGTGACACATATTTTTACACGAGTTGTGAGTCTCATATAGATCACGGACGCACGTATTGACTGATCATCGGTACGTGTGGGACGTGCGTTAGGAATAACTGCTGTTAGAAACTTTGTATGCTAGTAGACTTGGCAGTTATTAGAGGTGTTATCGTGTCATGGATGTGACATGCTTAGAGCATGGGGTGGGGAGAACAACAAGTACCGCATTTGAGCTCCTTTACACTTTTTTCTGGGCCTCCGCCGTTCAAAAGACGACGTGCCTTTGGGCCCCTGGATCTTCAAAAGAGAACCATGCCAAATCCCTGTTTTCAGCCAGATAGCTCACTTGTGGGGAAAGATGTTCTTAACTGCATTCACTTTAGACGGTTAGGCGACCCCTTTGGATATTTATTTCAGTACTTTATTGGCATGTGTTTAAGTATCTTGTTATGTCCCTCTGAGGACCTGGTCCGCTGCCAGGTGTACCTGTTCTTGAGTATTTACAGGAGCGCAGATTTGGAAGGATATAGATGCTTCGTGGATGTCTTCTCTTTGATCCGTGATTGATAGCTGGTACTTATATTGTTTGAGTGAGTTGTACTTATATTGTATTTACTTTTCCATTCGAGTTGGTAGTGGATTTGTTTCCATCCAACTATTATCTTTAGATCCTTCTTATTGAGATCTAGTTTCATAGATACTGGTTATTTATTTCTATATGATTTTGGTGGATGAGATTTAGATTTTACCCTGTGACTTGTATTACGTTTTATACCACTTGTGGATTTTATATTCATTTTACAACGTACGTATGGATTTGGTTTCCCTATATTGGAGTTGCCATATCCATGCGGCTGGCATGCTTACGTGTCCTAGTCCTACGTATCTTTGGGACTGGGGCGTGACAGTGTGTGCATGTGTGTTCGAGTTAGGGTTAGGGTTAGTGTGTATCAGGTCGTGTCGTATCATATTGTGTCGTGTTGTGTCGTGTCGTATTAGAGAGAAAGAGAGAGAGAGACAGAGAAATGAGACAGAGAGAGGAGCTCACCGAGGAGGGGAGACGGAGGAAGGAGGAGCTGACGGCGGAGGGGGGCGCGATCGGAGGGGGGTCGCTGGGAGGGATGAGGGGACGCCGGAGGGAGGAGGGGAGCCGGAGGGGGGGACGCGGCCGGAGGGGGTCACCGGAAGGAGTAAGGGAGCCGGAGGAAGGAGGAGCGCCGGAAGAGGTTTCAAATTTGGTAGAGGGAGAGAGAGATCGAAGGAAATGGGGGGAACACTAGCCCTAAATGAAATATTTAGCGACGTTTTTAGCGACGGCAATAATGATGTCGCTAATTAGTGACGTTAGCAACGTCTTTAGCGATGCCAATAATGACGTCGCTAATTAGTGACGTCCTTAACGTCGCTAATGATGTCGCTAAAAGTCTAATAATAAATACGTCGTTAAATTAGTCGCTAAACGTCGCTAAATGAAATATATTAGCGACGTTTAGCGACCTTAATTGAACTTATGGCGACTAATCTTTTAAAAACTGAATAAAAGTTGCTAAACGTCACTAATTAGCGACGTTTAGCGACATTTTTACATGGAGTCGCTAATTTATATTATATTAGCGACGTTTTTCGTTTACGTCGCTAAAAAATGTCACTAATTCTGCTTATTCTAGTAGTAAAATTTAAACGCCTTGATTCCAATACTTCTATTCTATTACCTTCTCCTTGAACTCTTTATTATTGCTTTTCGTCTTCCCTTATTTCGGAAAGACGAAGCCTCGTGCTTGGCATAAGTTTGATACACGGATAGTACTAGATATATCCCATAGGCTGATCACATGACTTGGTGACTCCCTTTTATAATTGATAAGGGCATATCATATATGATATAATTTGGGTGTTAAAACTTTGAGGATTGAATAACATGATTAAATAATTGGAGGAATAGTTTCTTAGATGTATAGCCTTATGTGATAGATGGGTAAATTCTAAGTTGGGTAGAAATTGCATTGCTAAACTTAAGTAGAATCATTTTTAGATTGTGACCAAGTGAGATTAGATAGAGAGAACCCTACCCTATTTTAATTTCGAGGATAAAATTATTTTAAGTTGGGTAGATTGTAAAATCCCTACCCAAAATTTGGCCTACTTGGCTTAGATAGTAAAATTAGGGCTAGTTGAACCCAATTAGAAATAGAATACGGTATTTGATTTAACTATACAATATTTATATCTCTTAGTGCACCTTACCGTTGCTCCGATATTTAGAGCACTGCACTAGCTATTACCTGCAAACAAATTCCATACACTTTTCCTAGACGTGCCAACCTACCATTCTGACCCTTGTATAACTCATGAACACTCTCTCTTGTGCTACATTTTAGTCGCACAATAAACGTCGCGGACGTTATTTCTTAATTCTAATAAAATAAGACTTTGTATCCTTGTACGTTCCAATCGAAATTGGAGACACAATCTTGACCATTTTGTATAACCCAAATTAATAATAATATTCTACTCTGAGCTCTCTATGTCCATGACACTTGTGTCCCACCTAATTTTAATCACATGTACTTCTAATTAATTCAAGAACACCTTACACATTAATTTTAATTAATTTAAACCGAATTTTTATCTTTGTGAAATTTTCCAATTGTTGGGCGCTTTTATGCAAAAGCGCATTGAGGTGTCCACACCATTGGACAATACATGAAGAAACTTATTTTCCCCTTCATGTTTTTTCCATAATTTTTAGAATATGCAACGCACAACATCGCCCCCTCATTAAATCTATTCTTGTATTTAAACAATGCAATTATGGCCCTCCAAACATCCCCTTGGCATGCCAAGGCCCACTCCAAGGAATGTTGACCAAGCACAAACCTTAGGTCAAACATCAAACCCTAGGTCCACATGTATAAATATACATAACTCTCCTTTCCTTCTTTATTTTCCCTTTTTCATCAAAACCCTATACTACTGTTCATCTCTATCTTCCCCGAGCCTTCCCTGCTAAACCCGACCTCCCTCCGGTGAGCCACCACCTCGCCGGAGTTCTCTTCTGAGACCTCACCCCTTCTCCTCTGTTCCCGTCATCCTCGCTGAGCGCCGTTGACCTCCCGCCGGATCCCCTCGACCTCGTCTCGTCCTTCACCAAATAGACAGCCGCTGGACCCGTTCTCCCCATCTCCTCCGTCATCCTCCTCGACGCCACGACCTCCGCCGCGGCCATCTCCCTCACCCCCTCCGCCTGAGCCTTGACTCTCCGGAACACCACCATTAACACCTCGCCTCCGTTCTCCTCTTCCGTCATCCTCTTTCCCGACCATCCTCCTCCACCTCGACGAACCGCCGCACCTCCCTCTGCAACGACACCACCGCCCACTACTAACCCGAGCCGTCGACTGCACCACGTCTTCTCCTCCGTCCACGAGCAGACCCGACCGCCGAGCAATCCTTCCCGACTCGCCCGGAGCACCACCACCCCGCTCCCTGCTCTCTCCTCCTCCTCGACCACATCCCCATATCTCCTCTCCACTCTCCTTCCCCTGGCCGGAGCAGCCAACCTGTCATCCTCCTTCCTGCTCCCTGAGCTCCTCCTCTCCTCCTCCTCCTTCTGGCCGGACCTTCCCCTACTGGCCGGAGCACATCAACACCCCATTACCATCATCATCCTCCTATCTCATCATCGTCATCACCAACAACTTAACCCTAATCATCCCAATCATCGTCCTCATCATCACCATCCTCCACATCATCATCCTCGTCATCACCATCACCACATCATCATCCTCGTCATCACCATCACCCACATCATCATCCTCGTCATCACCATCATCCACATTATCATCCTCATAATCACCATCATCCACATCATCCTCCTCGTCATAACTATCACCCCATCATCATCCACATCATCACTATTGTAATCACCTTAACCCTAATCAATATATATTATCACTGTCATCCTCGTCATTATGGACCCGTCACCCTTGCCGAAGACAACCCACAGCAGTTACCCCCGATTCCCGTGCCTATACACGCTGACCCCGAAGAGCTATTGGATCGTTCTGCGCGACTTCATGAGCAGGTTATTGGCACTATGCAGCCTTCTGGCCAGGCAAGTATACCTTGCCTTGTTGTACTATTTAAATTCTGTTATTAGTTGCATATTTATTAATTTAATATTATATAACTGTGCGCATCCGAGAAGACTCGGGTGCAGTCAATGAAGGTGTTGACGTTAGGACTTGTCTCTGACCTAGAGTCTAGTAGACCCACATAAAGTTGTGGAGTTATCGGTATGACTCCCCAGGCCTTGACATATTTCTTACACTTGTTGTGAGTCTCATGTAGGGTACGGACTTGCATATGCGGTTGGCCATCTGTACGTCTAGGTCATGAGACGGATAGGGTATAACTGCTAATAGTGATGCATGTTAGAAGACTTAGCAGTTATTAGTAGTCAGAGCATAGACTATTGTAGTACGAAGGTCCAATCCTTGTCCTTGTTTGGTTGTAAGGTTGGACTATTGTTCTAACGATAGACTATGAGCCAGAGTTACGACACCGATACTTGCACTCTATCTCGATGTAGTAGCTACAGCGTGTTGTGGATACAACATATATAGATCATTGGGGGGAAAAGACAATTAGTAGGCATATAGGACAGACATTTGGTTGTTGTAGTTTAAGAGTAAACTACGGGACCGTGAGCCTCAGTGTTACCCGGTTATGGGCCAGTATTAGCCGGTTATAAGCCAGTGTTACCCGGTTATGAGCGTATATGCTTGTCGATACATCCGACAGAGGTTACTAGCTACGTGCTATCATGATCGGTGATGTAGTCAGCATATACTCCTGGCATCCAGTTTACAGCTAATGCCAGGTACTTAGTCTCTGGCTCGACGCTATGCTTTATACATTTTACCTACCCATACGTACCAAGGTTATCTTCAAAGTATATTTCACTTAGCTGGTTAGATCACCCTCGAGTTTTTACAGTAATTACTTTATGGCATTGTCACGCCCCAGTCCCAAAAATATGTAGGACTAGGACACGTAAGCATGCCAGCCGCATGGATATGGCAACTCCAATATATGGAAACCAATTCCATACGTACGCTGTAATATGAATATAAAATCCACAAGTGGTATAAAATGTAATACAAGTCACAGGGTAAAATCTAAATTTCATCCACCAAAATTATATAGAAATAAATAACCAGTATCTATGAAACTAGATCCCAATAAGAAGTATCTAAGGATGATAGTTGGATGGAAACAAATCCACTACCAACTCGAATATAAGAGCAAATACAATATGAGTACAACACCACAACACAATATAAGAATACCAGCTATCCATCACAGCTCGAAGAGAAGACATCCTCGGATCACATGTAACCATCCAAATCTGCGCTCCTGTAAATACTCAAGAAAAGATACACCTGGCAGCGGACCAGGTCCTCAGAGGGACGTAACAAGATACAGAAAATACGAGCCAATTTGAATACAGTAAACATGCATATGGTTTAAAAATAGATAAGTACGTTGTACATGACAATCTATATGAATGCAAATGAGGACAACTTTTTGACGTATGGGCAAGGGTAGGCTACTCGATCTACCTCACAACTCACACACACGTCAATGGACATCAGAAATCGACATACCGCGGGGGTAGCGACCAGCGAGACTCCAGAAATCAATATACCGCGGGGGTAGCGACCAGGGCGACACACGCTCGTTGTGCGAACTATATACTACGGTTTACCAGAGTGGTTAAAAGCCCATACGCCTAATGATTGTCCTCCCATGATACTAGGTGTCAAGTGTGTGTCAACATATCTAATATATATAGTAATGACTGAACGAACTACACATGCAATGAATAAATAAAAATATAAATAGCATGCAAAGTACTGTAAACAATTTGGCAAGGTATCTTGCCTGGGGTCCTGCTGCTGGTATGAATCAGAGTCCAAGTCACAGTCCAAATAGCCTCTGTATTACAAATTTATCACGTCAAAAGATAATTTATTTTAATTTATTTAATTCTAGAATAATTAATCTAAAATCCTATTTTAATCTTATTATTCTGATTTTTATGTTAATTCCTAAATTTTGCCTAAAGAAACTGAATTTTATCAACTCGAGACTCATGGCACGCAAATCGAGGCGATCTGTTGACCAAAAAGTCAACCAACACAAACTCAACTTTCATGCATAATTTCCTGTAGATTTCAGCGTAAAAAATATGCTAGAATTTACAGCTCGTCCGAATTCAAATTCGTTTGGGAATTATGGCACATACAAATTTTGTATTGTGCACCGATGGTTAAATTCTAACCTAGAAGTTCTACAGAATTAACAGTATATAAATACTAAGAAATAAATTCTAGGAAAAATATATTTTGATGATCTCGACATTAGCTTTCCGAAACTTTAAACGGTTCATGATTCTGATTCCTAGTTCTCCCGAAATCGCGAAAACATCAAAACACGTCTATTTTCGGACATGCTGTGCTCTACAAATTTTACAGAATTTAATACTCATAATTTAGAAAAACAATTTATATAATCAGAAACCTAACCTCATTATCGTTCTAACAAAAAAACTGGAGCACGTTTGGAGTCCGAAGCTAGTAGATATCGTCTTTTTAATTCGTCATAACTAGTAGAAAATGAGACTGAATTTATGATAAATTTTGACTGATTTTGGACGAAAAAAAGAGGGATTTGGGGAAGAAAAATATGAAGGATGAGGTATTTATAATGGTGGAGACTACTTAATTAAATACAACTAGGATTGGTTAATTTGGATAGGATTATGATGAATTTAAATAAGGATATGATATACATTAAGTTGCTTTCCTAGTAGGTTCAGGATTTGAATTAATTTAAAGTAGAGTTTGAATCTATCTCAATAATTTATAATCTTGAATATAATTAAATATAATACAAATAATTTATAAAATCTTATTAATATCTATTAACACTAAATTAGCATCTATCTAATATTAAGACTATATATATCCAAATAAATCCTAATTAATTTCAAAAATCTAAAATAACCTAAAAATGATTCTAAATAAATATTTATATAAGTAAATATATCAAGAAATTCATTTGCTAATTAAATAACAGAATACTCTAAAGAAATTCAATATCTATAATAATATAAAATATACACAAAATATTTATTTTGGGTGAGGGGGTTTACAGGCATGCTTCTATGTATCTTGTTATGTCCCTCTGAGGACCTGGTCCCTTTCCAGGTGTAGATGTTCATGAGTATTCGCAGGAGCGCAGACCTGGACTTGCTACTTATATTTCGATGAGGTCTTCTCTTCGAGCCTTGTGATTTATAGTTGTTGTACTTATATTTTAGTTGTTTTTATATTCTAGTTGGTAGTGGATTTGTTTCCATCCGACTACCATCATTAGATACTTTATATTGATATCTAGTTTCATAGATATTGGTTATTTATGTCTATTTGATTTCTGTGGATGCGATTTAGTTATGCCCTGTGACTTGTGATAAATATATACTACTTATGAATTATTGTTCATGATACAGTGTACGCATGTGTTATGGTTTCCATATATTAGAGTTGCCATATACATGCGGCTGACATGCTTACGTGTCATAGTCCTACGCATTTTAGGACTGGGGCGTGACAAAAATATTTAGTCATGTGTTCAGTCAAATGAACCGAACCAAGTGTCCATTCTATATGCGGGTCCTAAATCGGGTCTATGGCAATGCCAATGGGTATTCTACTGGTCTCAATTAATCTCTCTCAACGACAAAAAAAATAACAATAAATGAAATGACAGGAACCAACATGAGAAATATAGCATGAATGCATTATCAGAAAAAATTAAATTCTAGAAATTCAAGAAATATCAAATCCGCACTCGGGTGTGACATATCAACCCTCCTTAGAAAAAATTCATCCTCAAAATTTCACCAAGACTAGTCGAGCTGGAACACACGAGAAAGCTCAAGAAATCACATCACAAATCAAAGGATTAAACTAAGCAAGTAACTAAAATAAAAATAACTGGAAAAGTAACAAATGAATAAATGCACAGAAGCACCATATAGGGGAAAATGGAGGCATATGGATACATATACCCGTGAGTCAGTCAATTTGGAATTCGTTCTTGTTTGCCTTATGCCTGCCCTTGGCCCTACTGTGCCCCCTCGCAGTTGTCTCCCTTGGTGACGTTGTTGTGGCCTCTATTGGCCTTGCTGCTAGTTTTGCTTCTGCTGGTACATCTCAGCTTGCATCATTAACGAACGATGAGCTAATGGCTGCACTGCTGTCGTTGGCCCTCTTTGTTGCACTGCTCCTGGTGCAGGCAACGCTGAGAATTGCTTAACTGGTCCTCCTAGCCTCTGCATCATTGGAAAATTGACAATTCGATTATCTGGACTGCCACACCTCATACACAACCTGTTGGCTGCTCTATATACATCTCTAGTGTGGCCTCCTTTGCCACAATAAGTATATCCCACCGGTGCTCCCTGGCGTTGTTTTTGTTGCCGTGGCTGCTGCCGAGCCGGTACTGTTACCGTCAAAACTGTCGTCCTCTTTGCGTTGAATCATGGATGTGAACACCAGGTGATGGTGCTGACGTCCGAGGTACTCCTCCACCTCCTCCTCCACTCTGAGCATGAGACCTCTTCTGGCCCCCTGTCCTTGTTGATAACCTCTGCTTGGTAAGCTCGTACCTCTGAGCTGCTATTAGTACTTCTTCATAAGTCTGGTAGTCGTTCCTCTCTACCAGTTGTAGAATATCCAGATATAGTCCTTGCTGGAACCTTATTGCTCTATCCGACTCCTAGTCTCCATAATCGGAGCCAATCTACTCAGCCTGTAAAACTCGGCTGCATATCCATCCACTGTTCTACCGGCCTGCTTGAGTCCGATAAATCTCTGTTGGAGCTCATACTGTGCTACGACTCCGAAGTACTTGGCCCAAAATTGAGTCCTAAAACTATCCCAGGAGATAGGATACCTCAAGCCAACCTCTACTGACGCCCATCAGTCACGGGCAAGGTCCTGAAGCTGCAATCTGACATAGTCAACTTGTTCATCAGTCGGAACCTTTGCCCCCGCCAAAATGACTTAGATGTCTTGGAGCCATGCATCTGTCGTGATGGCATCCACCGTACAGTCAAAGTATCTCGGGTTAAGTCGGTAAAATCTAACTGATGTCCCCGAATCAGTCCTTCCACCTCTTTCCAGGGTCGTTTGAAAAGCCTGACTCAACAAGATATTCTGCTCTTGTTGTTGAAACTGCTGATGTTGTTGCACTGCCATCTGATGCTGCTGTGTAGCCATCATTCCCAGAAGGATCTCCAGTAACGTTGGGGTGTCAAGTACCAGTGGTACTACTGGGGGTACGGGAATCTCAGGGGCTGGTTGCCCAATATGTCCACCTTCTAGTTCCACTGTGCCAGCTTGTCCAACTACTGGCTCTACTCTAATTTGACTCTGAATAGGTGTTTCCTCCCTTTGTTGCCCAGGGGAACCCTGTCCTGCCATGCCTGCTGCTCCAGAAATTGAAGAAGCCTACAAAAAAGGTCAAGTAATATCAAGAACAGGACAGGAAGGATCATGTAAATAATTGATTCGATAGTCAAGAAAGGCTTCGAGAAGAACGAATTCATGATTTCAAAGGCATATGTTTGATTGAGACTCATATGATCATAACACCCTACAAGTCTAAAAATACAGACCTGCATGGGCCACCACTAAAAATCTTATCATGCCCCAATATCGGAATACGAAGACGGACATGACCAGCTCCCCCGTACAAGGTATAGAACGTCGTACGACGGTCACGACTGTACCTAGACAAGGGGGTGCATACTAAAAGCAAGTCACTTAGGGTCACACAACACATCTATTGTCTTAATCAGTCAAGCAAGAACAGTAAACATAGAACATATATGACAAGGAAGTAAGGCATCCCAAATGCCCTGCCAAGATATTCTGAAAACCAATTATGCCAAATAAGAAAGCTGGCAGAGTATCAAAAGTACATGACCATGATCAGCTGCAGTCTGATGAATTATAATCATGTAAAGGAAACTAAATATCCAGATTCACGGCAAACAAGTGCCGGTGGCTAGACACCCAAAATAAGTAAAGTGTGCAATAACGAGCAGGGAAGAAGAAACCCACTCGTTCCCTTTAATAACCATCTTCCTGGTGTGCGCCATTGTTCATAAGAAGTATGCTTGATCCTCGGGACTGGCTCTAAACCTGGCCATACAAAACCAGTGGGGTTAGACCCCAAATAGCAAGTACCATAAAGGAAGCACGAATGAAGAAATAAAACCAGGTTATGAAAAAGATATATATAGTTCTGTCTCATAGTTTTGGTTCATAGCCTATCGTGACACAATAATCTAACCCTACAACCAAACAAGGACAATGGTTAGACCATCGCACCATGATAGTCCATGTCCCTAGACTATTTGACAGCAGACGCAATACACAAACAAGCTCAGTTACATAATCAGCCAATAACTTATACGGCTTACTAGATGGAGTCCGGGTTATCCCAGAGATATTATGCATATAGGAATCCTCAGATCGAACTAGGTACTAGCAGGGTTAGCCGAGCCATAAATTGACGCATAGCACATAGTATTGTACACCGGTCCCTCGTAAGGGCACCGTGCTAAGATCGCATAGAACACATTGTATAGTATAATAGTCAGATATTGCCATCCACTAATGAGGACTTAAATAATATCCATGGGGACTAGCCTGCACACCCTAATTCAGATGACTGGAGGTGGCTAGTTAGTCACGATCTTGAGATTCCATTCTTTCCCAATGCTCTACAAGTTTTGTTGCCTAGTTAACCCTATTGTTAACTGGAATTATATGGCGTGGTCACATGGTATTCCCCTTATATGATGTACCATAGTATGACCACGATAGACACAAATCTACTTTGTTATTTTATAGTTCAATTTGGATTCACCCTAGCGTGATGCAATAATCAACAGATCCTAGCCACGCTTGGTCATTGACTAACCCTTATGTACATGTTAGAGATTAAGTCATATCACATGTCATGTAGTGCATAGGTATATTGCAGTGTAATTATGTAATATAATCGTGTAGGAACACATAACACGTAGGAACATATAGCACGTAGTAAGTGTATTAGCACGGATACAAGTGGTCGGATCATGACGCATAGATGGGTTTAATACTCTTGTGGTCATCAAAGTCACATGGCATCCCATAAAGTTCAAAGGAACATTCAAATAAAACTAGTCCAATAAAGCGTGTGCAAGGGGCCGCATGCGCGCATAAGGATCAAGGATGCACGGGGATCAGTTGTCGCATAGAATCAGTTTTTGCATAGGTCTAGGCCGCATAGGATCAGTTGTCGCATAGGAAGTCAGGCCGCATAAACGCATGGGTCGCATGGTCACTGACCGGAGAGGTCGTATGAGCTTAAGGCCGCATGACTGCATGGCCGCATGAGCTCAGACCGTATGGCCGCATGAGTTCAGGCCACATGAGCTTAGACCGCATGGCCGCATGAGTTTAGTCTGCATGGCCGCATGGTCGCTGACCGCAGAGGTCGCATGAGGTCAAGGCATAATACACTCACTTGCCGCATATGGGTCAAGTCCGTATGGATCTCTCGGCCGCATAGGACTTTGTCTTCTGCAGACAGCAAGTTCAGCCATGGCGAGAACTCCAAAAACCGAATTTCATTTCCTTCATAAAAAGTTTATTTTAATTCCGAATTGAGTGAATCAAAAGCCAAAACGCTCAAAATTAAGTGCTTCATCCATCCTAAAAACTATTTTTCGAAAATACTATGTTTTAGTAGATCAAAACCACTAAAACCTCAAGGAACCCATGAAAACCCTAAACTTAGAATGTAGATCTACTCAAATTCACCCATCAAAACTGAAAACTCTAAGTACTAAAAGTGTTTAGAATCATAATGAGCACATAATAGACTAATAAAATACAAGAATCTAAAATCAAAAGATTTTTCCATGTAGTACAAGGTGTACTTGCCTAAATGAAGGAAGGAGATAAATTTGAGAGAATGAGGGAAGAGAGAGAAAGAGAGAGAAAGTTGTTTGGTTTTATTGTTATGGTTTGAGGTTTAGACCATGGACTCAACTCATGAATGAACCAACCCAATAATTAAACCATGGGTCTAATTGAACCAAAGAACAATGATTCTAGGCTCCATGCATGCAACCTAATTAATCATGCAAGCAACATATAGTATAAGCAGAGTAACTAATATGCTCCAAATATGTATATCGGGAACGGGGAGTGACATAGCTGCCCTAAGTACTGCATCATAGGTGGTATAATTATGACCCACCGTAAATTGCTGAAGCTCAAGATGTAACCTTTACTCAAATCTTTTAACTCAGTCCTCTTCGAAAGCTACTATATAGGGAGCAAATCGGCTAAGTCGGCAAAACTCGGCCGTATACTGGTTGATCGATCTTGTTTTCTAACAGAGGTTGATGAACTGTTGTTGGAATTGGAACTTAGCGGTGGTATGGAAATACTTCTCCTTGAAATGCTCATTGAACTTCCTCCAGTCAATGGGCTTTGGAAGCTCCATTTCTTGTGCTTTCCACCAATCTCGGGCTAGATCTGATAGTGGTAGCTTTACGATGCTACATTCTCATCATCTGGGGTCTTGATTGCATCCAGGATGGCCTCAAAGTCCTTGAACCAAGAATCTGCTAAAATTGTATCTTCCGTACCGAGGAACTTGGTTGGGCACATGCGACTAACATTGGTCGTCGAGTTATGAGTATAACGCATGTTGTTCTCGAGTGCTACGTACTCTAACTCCCTGGCAAAGAGTAGTATTGGTCTGTTCCTGTCCTTGCTGAAACTGCTGGCATAGTTGGACTACATATTGTTGGAGCTGGAGTTGTTGTTGATGTTGTTATTGTTGTATTATCATTATGGCTTAGATCATCTCTAACATGGATTGCGAGCCTACCTGCCCTGGTTGTACTGGAAGAACTAGCGGCACTATCTGGGTTGGCTGGGCTGGTTTGAATGGCGGAGCGAGCTGAACAGGTCGTCCCGATAAGACTGGTGGAGGTGATTGTGTTGGTCGGGTATGCATGACTTACGAAGCCGACTAATAAAAACTACTGACGCTTGCCCTTTGGTTCAATATTGAAATCTGGCCCTGGCCTACTTCTGGATCTGCTAGAATTATCGATGCAACGGAACCCTCAGAAGAAGGAGCAGATGGGGTATCCCTGAAGGATAATGACATAAAGATATCAACAAGGGTCGAGAATGGAACATGATTGTCAGACAAACTTGCAGTTCAAGGAGGGCGAGAAGTACAGGTTACCACTAAAACATATACTTCTAACAAGATGAGTCCTCCCATAAGTCTGAAAAATAGAGGATTGAGATTCTAACAAGTGGAGTTCAATAGAAGAAAAATATAGCATTGAGATTCTAACAAGATGAGTCCTCCCATAAGTCTGAAAATAGACCTGCAAGGGCTACCACTAAAATCTTGTCACGCCCTACTCCCAGAATACTGGGTAAATACGAGGACTAACACGGAGAACCGCACCTTGCAGAATACCGAAGTAAGCCTCAAAGTGCTAAGGTTGTCTAGAAGACAAATGAGTCGACTCTAGCATGCTATGACGTCAGTCCTAAGGTCGACAAATCCTAGTATCTCATTCCATCAACAATAATACAAGAGTATATCATACATGAAAGTAAAGAGGCATCCAAAATTATATGTCACATATGATCATGAAGCTAGTGAATACAAAATAATGCACTAATAGAGTATAATTATACATGATCAAATATACCAGCCATGGTCTAATATATACATCATGTTGACCGTAGTCTCAAAAATATAAGGAGCTAACTCTATCACTTATTAAATACCACAAAAATGAAGTAATCAAAATGAGGGATGAAGGAAGAAAGCCCACTCGCGAACTTCGGCCACAGTCCTACGAGTGCGAGCCATTTGCTAGATGTGCGGTGATCCTGGTTCTCCTCAGGGTAATCTGGCCATACAAAACCAGTTGGGTCAGAACCACAAGCAACAAGTACCGCAACGGATCTCAAGGTGATAGGCAAAACATATTGCAACATTAGCAGAAAAAAGACAGATAAGAATAAATGCAGATGAAGACTTGTACGGTACTAATGTACTTGTCTCAAGAATATACTAGAAGAACTAATAATATGTGCTATAAAGGAAAGTAAGGCGACGAGAGGCAAGAGGGCATAGGAACTACTCTGGATCGAGACCGCAACCCTTAAACCAAACAAGGATCGGGGTTGCAGAACTTCATCCGAGCAGAACTTAACACCCTAACCACGCGCCGAAAGAAATAAAACTAGAAGAGCAAGCTATAAATGAAAGTAATAACATTCATTGCACGGCCAAACAACTCTACAGCTTGCTACAATTAACTAGCTAGGATTGTCACAGGACTTAATTACTAAATGCATATTTTAAGAATATTGCCACCGCTGGCACTACAGTCAACCTGGATGGCCAAGGGTACGTTTGTCGAGTAAACTTAAATGCACATTCAATATCACTACAACATAACTTGTTGGATGGGGCCCTTAGAGATCGAGGTAGCCGGTACCGCAATATTCTTTCCTCCCAATGATCTAGGTAATTCTTATCTTGTTTAATCATTATTAAATTATTTCAAGTTCTTGAGTCGTGGACACTTGAGAACTCCTTAGAATGACGAGTCACGAGTACGAACTATTCACGAGATATCGTATTTGCGATACGCGATACATCGGACAATACTCACACTCGATTGCTCGATGCCAAATACAATGGATTACCATACACAACCATTTCTACGGTGTCATGATGATCGTGAACTCGTACATAAACTTGTCTCATGAAATACACGAAAAACTTGTCAGGTAACTTTAGCTTGTATCAACATATGGAAGCACATAACAATAATCACTAAAAAGAATTCTTAAATAAACATAATTAAAGAAACACAAAATGTGCATAAGGATTCTCGGCCGCATATGCCCATTGGCCACCTGGACTCACTGGCCGCATGCACGAACTTGCTGCATGTACTCACTGGCCGCTTACACCCACGGGCCGCATGGACTCACTAGCCGCATGCACCCACTGGCAGCATGCTCATGGTTAAAGTCTACTCCTTGGGGCGAGTGCTGAGTAATGGATCAATAAATGAAGTGTCAGTTAAGTAACATAAAGTGATTGACGTAACATGCCATAAAGTGTTGGAAAAAAGACAAAATTATAAAATGATGTGCCAAACAGTTCAGAGTCGTGCGTTAAAGGGAAACAGCTCGTAGTCACATGAAATGCCTGCCGCATAAACGTCTCTCTTGAACTTAGCGAATTTTTCTCATTCGTCCAGCGAACAAAACACAAGAAGTTTTGTCACTTAGCTCCAGAACACTTTGTGTCATGGTCAGTCATGTCTCCAACAAAATGAACGGATGCTGGTTGGCTATGCGGCAAGATTCCAGGCCGCATTAGGATCATGTCACATGAAAGTCTTGGTCGCATAAGGATCATGCCACATGAAATTCTTGGTGGCATATCTTGCAGGCCGCATGAGAACTTCGTCTTCTCCAGACAATAAGTTCATCCATGGCCGAAAACTCCAAAAAAACCCAAAAATGGTTTCTTCATAAAATCTTCATTTTAACTAAAAATCAAATAAAACAAAAGCTAAGTTGTAGGAAATAAAATGCCCTATCATAAAGAACAACTAGTTTTCAAAAAAATCTAAATTTTAATAGATCAAAACCAAGAAAAACTCATGGAACCCGTGGAAAACCCTAACTTAAAACTCAAATCTACCAAAATTTATCCATAAAACTAAAAACTCCAAGAACTAAAAATGATGAGTAACACAAGGGAAACATTTTCCATCAAACAATTTTTTTAAAACAATACATATATATGAGAAATCCAAAAATTAAGGTTTCGTCATGGAGCAAAATGTACCTGCCTAAGAGTCCAACGACCTCCTCCTAGCTAGGTCCAGTGCTATGGTTTTGCTAGGGGAGGTGCACGGGGGTGAGGGAGAAAGGAGCAAGGAAGAAGAAAATAAAAATGAATAAGAAGAAAGAGAAGAGAAGAGAGAGAGAGAGAGAGAGAGAGAGAGAGAGAGAAATGCTCAAATATTCACTAATAGGAGAGGAAAATATTCAGTCATGGGTTCAGTCAAATGAACCGAACCAAGTGTCCATTCTAAATGCAGGTCCTAAACCGGATCTATGGCAATGCCAATGGGTATTCTATTGGTCTCGGGTAGTCTCTCTCAACAACAAGAAAAAAAAAATGACAGGAACCAACATGAGAAATACAGTAGGAATACATTTTCAGAAAAATTATGTATTTATTTTATTTAATTTTACTTTATTATTTATATTGAATGCATGAAAATTTATCGATGTTGAGTTCTCCACCGAAGGGGTCAGCAAACCCAAAAAATTCAACGGAGGGTTGCTCCGGGTCTGTCTACTTTTGTGAACTGTGATATTGTTGGGATATATGACAAACTGTAAGTATACATTTATTCCAGGTTTTTTAAATTTTCTTTTACAATTTAGCGACGTTTAGCAACGTTTAGAATCATTTAGCAACGTTTATTTACATCGCTAAATACGTCGCTAACTGCATCAGAACGTTACTAATTATGTCGCTAAATGTAGCTAAATTGCTGACATAGCAGTATTTACCTGGTCAGTAGAACGTCGCTAAATATGTTGCAAAATATCGTAAAATAGAAAATTATTAGCGACTTTTAGCGACACAAAACACGTCGCTAATATAGCTACGTTGCGTCGCTAAACATCGCTAATATGAAAAATATTAGCGACGCGAATAAGTGCTAGAAAATGTCGCTATAGCGATATTTTGTGACGTTTTCCCTGTCAGCGACTATCTTAAATGTGACTTCAATGAAATGTCGCTAATTACGTCGCTAAATTTTTTTAGCGATATTTTTTTGTCATTTAGCGACGTTTTCAGACGTCGTTAATTTGACTTATTCTGGTAGTGTACCAGTCCGTGTAACAACGTGTCAGAATCAAGTATAACAGTTCTAGAACATGTGATATATACACTATCATGTAATAAAAACTAACAGAGAGATGTACTCGCTTGTGGTCTTGAGCAAATAATGTAACTCGGTATCCGAGTTGGTGTCACACAGACCTATATATGAAATATCATGTCATTTGGGTGTAATAAAGTGATAACAAGCTTTAAAACATTAAAATATGATTATTATTTTTAGGTCATACTAGGTCAAACTAGGTCTTTACCTTTATTCTAGGTCCAAATCTAGCTTCTAGGTTAGTCACAAGGATAAACTAGTTGATACTAGGTCATATCTAGATTTTTAGGTCCATAACTTGAAGGTATTAGCTAAACAAGCTAATATCACCAGGTAGATACCTAACTCATGAATACACTAGTTAATATCTATATTAGAATATCTTAGTATCTATACTTATATTATCTAACTAATACCTTAGCTAACCTCTATTACTTTGGTGTCTAACTTAACTAATATCTTACCTTGATACCCTAATTCATTACCTACACTTTGCTAACTACTACCTTTGCATACCTCCCTCTTACCCTGATTTCAGTAACTGTTACTGTTTTGAAGGGCTTGGGCACCCAACATACCCCCTTTGTACTGATACACTGGTATCACTACTGAACCCTCCATACTTAACTTCAATAGACAATGCTCAAGTCTGGCATTAGCCCCACTCTCTTATTTATCCCATATCTCTTTGAACCCATAACCTAACCTCTGTATCTAGGTTCACACAACCCATCCTTGCTCATAGGTGATACCTTACTGATAGTCAAGTATTTCCCCTTCATTGTGCACAATGACTGCACATCTACTGCAATTAGAATAATAAGCAGCTGTTGTTATGATACTTGTTGTATTTGCCTATAACTCCCTCATAAACTCATACAATTTCAAGCACACACCAATACACAAGTGGACACATTACCCCCAATGCATTTCCTGTACTTCCAGGGTAGTGCACCATGCATTGCCAATATTGACTTCAGACCTGAGACTCTACCCGATTACCTATACTGCTCTTGTGCTCATCTAGCAGCAAGTTGCTGGTGCAATTGCTATTGTTTCTGTTCTTGCATTGCACAGTGCTCTCCTCCACCATAGATGCATACACATATAAGTTCAATTAAGTTACACACACTCACTCCCCTTATCACTGCTGATGTTGCTCTTACTATCCGACTGTACAGTGCACAAGGCCTGTGCCTGAGCCCCCATTCTTTACATGAATGTCACACAAATATGTGCACACACTCTCACTTGTATCAATCACACACCCATATAGCTAACACACACACTGATACACTAGTTCCCATCCACACTACCTAATAGATATATACATATATAAATATCTATATATATCACAAATAATGCTTGGGTGTACACTATACACACACTCATAGCCATTTTATCAAACACCTTGAGTGCACAATTATGATACTCATGATATAAACCCAAACTAAGTACCAAAAACCCCAATACTTAACAAATACCAATTATACATATCAAATACATCTATATATAACTAAAGTGATTAGTTACAATGAACATTAGAGATAAAATACACTAACAAGCACAAAACCACCAAAATTAACTCCCGTATCATAGCGTATCACAAAGTGTCATGATACACCCTACTCGTATCCAATTGTGGACACGTATCTAACCTCACACAACTAATCTAAATCTAATTAGACCTAATAGACCCAATGTCAAACACTTGGTGCACCAATCCTGAATCTTCTCCAAATTGGGAACAAAACTCAATGTAGAAGTCACAATATGGGTCATATGAACCTGGTTCTTCTTCCTATGGATAACCCTTGTCACGACCCGCACCCGGGGTAAGGGTACTAGTCGGAAACAACGCCCAGCCTACGCCACAGAATCGGCGGTAGAACGATGTCTAGAAAGTCTATCTAATATAATGAACCACCAAAAGATAGTGTACTCAATCACAGAACTAAGATAAAATGAACACGGATCAGATAAGAATAGAATAGTCATCAACTCATGAGTTTAAAATAATACATCAATGAGTCTGAAGAGTAACAAAATAAGCTGGAGACAAATTCAGTACAAAAGAATACTATCATACTACAAACTACACTCCAGGGTCAACTGTCTCAGTTGGGATAAGTCCCTCTTGAGCCAGGGTCTCCGAATCTAAACCCACAATATCCTGGGGTCCATAATAGGTAGGGTACTCCTCAGTGTCATCTGGAAAAATATATCCAGTCAGGAAAGGAGCAGAGTACATCTCTAACAGCAGTTCTAATCCATGATAAAAACTATGTTACAGTAAATAGCTGTGGATAAACAAGATGCACAAAATAGATACAAGAGATATATAGACAATAAGAAAATACTGGAAAGAAATACAATAATGAATAATATGCCAATGAAACAATAATACTAATGACTAAGTGTGTGAGTACTAGCTTAACATGTGATCGGCTTGGGCAAGATACAATGTGGCCTGGCTAATCATACGTGCGGTGCATGATCAACACTATTCGCTTACCAATACTTTATTCAATAGGGATTTGATCACATATCTATACTAATACTCCCCACCCCCAACTAGTATAATAGATCCAACCACGGTATGCTATGGCACTAGATTCCCCAAGAAGATAGCTAGTCTCCCCGAGAATCGGTGTCTGTACATGTACAAGATAACCAATAAAATAATACTTGCACCATATACACCATATACCAAGGAATAACATCTCATGACGAGATCCGGATATACCAATCCGTGTAACCATAGTGTCGAGAGAAACATGTAAATCTACACTAGATACAACAAACATAGAGATATCATAAATGAGAAACTATCAGAGAATGTACTCGCCTGAAATCCAAAGAACAGTCTCACAGACGTCTGACTCGGTGCCTCGAAGACCTAGATATGGAATACCACATTAAAACAAGGTCCCGAAAAGAGAACAAGTCAAACTAGTCAACTCCTAGGTCAATAAATAAATTCTAAGTCAAAAGTCAACTATGGTCAACTCTAAAGTCAACTAAAGTCAAACATGGTCAAACCAAGGTCAACCTCACAAGAAAACTATATAAAATAATATAGAAATAAAATACAACAATTTAGGAATCAAAATTAGATCCCAAAAGATACTCACACAAAGTATACTAATAATACAAATAATATATACCCTAAAATAATATATATACAAACCAATATGTATACAAATAACATAATATATTATTACAAATATTATACCTCACAAAACACATATATATACACATATATATATATACAATAATAATATATAAAATATAATTTAAATCTGCCAATTTATCACTGAAACAGTGAACTGAAATACAAATATATAAAATAGACTTATAGTGACAGTCTGACTGTCACAGAAGAACTATCACAGAAAAGCCGAATAATAAACCACTGCTGCCTCGGATTGCTGACAGTTAAACTGTCGCAGAAAACTGTCACGAAAAATCGCTGCATTTTCCTGCCGCTGCATTTAATGACAGAACTGTCATTAAATGCCAAAAGCTACAGCGGCTGCTGTATCCGACCGAATAATGACAGTTTTCAACTGTCATTAAACCCACTGTTACCAAAAGTAAAGTATATATATATATAAATATATATATATATATAAACATAAATATATAAAACAATATCTATATATATAAAACAATTAATATAACTATATACACTTATATTTATATACACATAAACTTACACATTTAAATATTAATAATTACTAAACACAATGCACATATTAATGTACATATTTTACATGGCTAGAGGCACACATAAAAATACATTCATTAATATACAAATAATTACATAATAATTATAAATAATATAATTACACAATTAAACACATAAATATATTTTATAAAACATTTATGTATAATTTATACTATTAACATAAGTACATATATAATTACATGCAAGAAAGCTACATATTATATTTGTACATCATATTAGCACACACAAAAATATATAGATCTATGCTACAATAATTACTATAATAAATACACAAAATAAATATATAATATCTATATATATTTACTAATTATAATTGAAGAATTTAAACCATACATAATTAGATCTATTAAAAAATCCACACAATTGGAGAGTATCACACCGTATCCCACTAGATCTAGGATACGCATGTGACACGAGTCCAACACACAACCAATTGCACCCCGAAGGATACAAACAAATCACAAATAATATTTATGAATAAATCAAAGTGTCAAAAGTAGATCTATATGTCTGTGTCAAAATACGACACGTTCAAAGCCCCGTGTCGGAGGAAAAACCCCCAAAATGACACGTATCACCAAAGAGTTGGGATACGAACCACATGTACCAAATTATGGACACGACACTAGCCCCAAACACATAAGCTCATGTCCAATTGATCTATAGGATCAATTGATACACACAACAAAATGTAAATTCGAAATTCCAACAAAATTAACACAAAAAGTACCATAACTTTCTCCATGGGTCTCCTATGAACACAAAACAAAGCCTATGGATAGTACATACATATAGGTTGATTTTATATGATTAAATCTCAGATTTAGAAGCTATTTTAATAGAAAAAACTGAATTATACCTATTGGGAGATAGATTCCCAATGAAACCTCCAATTGAGAAGAACTTGCTTCCAAATTGTAGATCATTGCTCCTCTTTGTAGATCCTTGCTTCCTTCTTCTAGATCCTTGCTTTCTTCTTCTCTAATGGTGAATTGGGAAGAATTTGGAATGAATTTGGTAGAAAATTGGAATGGGAATGGAGGAAATTTGGGAGTGGGAAATTCTAGATCTAGATTTGGAATGAGAATGAGAGGAGAGAGAAATTCCCCCCCTCTTTTAATAGGCCGGCCTTGCCCCCTTCCCCAAGTAATTATAAAATGTCCAATGTACCCCTTGGGGCCTCTCATGAAGAAATAATTAAGGAAGGAAGCTTCTAGTCTAATCACTTAATTAATTTAATCCATCTCCTTAACTATGGGCTTTCTAAATGGGCCAAATCTAACTATTTAATTCATGTTGGTCCATGGGTCCAAACTACACTAGTTGGGTCCACTAAAATAAGTCCAAAATAATTAAATAATATCCAACAACAATTAAATAATACAACAAAAATTATTTACCATGCACAATATTTATTTAAATAGGAAATTACTAAAATACCCTTTTTCCTAAAATATTGTAGTGACAAGTCTACCCTCCTTAAAATAATTTCGTCCTCGAAATTCAAAGACGAAAACTACCCCCAGAAAAACACAGAACAGAACTAAAGAATCACAACTAACTAATGAACAGAACATAACAATGAACAGAACATAACTAGAATAACATACCTCAAGGTACAAACAAATATGGATAACGCTCTCGCATGTCATCCTCTCTCTCCCAGGTAGACTCCCCCGGAGAGTGATGCCTCCATGCAATGCGCACCAAAGGAATAGTCTGGTTCCTCAGCACCTTCTCTCTTCGATCCAGAATCTCAACTGGCTGCTCTGGATAGCTAAGAGTAGGGCCCACCTCTATCTCCGAGTGATCCAATACATGACTAGGATCTGCCACGTATCGTCTCAACTGCAACACATGAAACACGTTGTGCACTCCCTCCAATGTAGGTGGCAAGTCTAGTCTATAAGCAACTGCACCGACCCTCTCTAGAATAGTGAAAGGTCCGATGAATCGCGGACTAAGCTTTCCGCCTCCACCGAAGCGAATCGTGCCTCGTGTCGGAGAAATCCTCAGAAACACCAAACCACCCACCTAGAACAAAACACCATCTTAAGAACTTAATCTATAACAAACAAGAACAAGCACAAACAAAATCTAAACTATACCTCAAACTCCAAAGGTCTCCGATGGCTATCGGCCCAATGCCGCTGTCTGTCCTGCGCCACTCGAAGTCTGTCTCTGATCAAATGAACCTTCTCCGCTGCATCCACAACCATCTCTGGCCCAAGAAAAATTCTCTCTCCAACATCGTCCCAAGACAAAGGAGTACGACACCTCCGACCATATAGAGCTTCAAAAGGTGACATCTCCATACTGGCCTGGTAACTGTTGTTGTAAGCAAACTCTACCAAATGGAGATGGTCCTCCCAAGAACCCCCGAAATCTAGTACACAAGTGCGCAACATATCCTCGAGAGTCTGGATAGTCCTCTCTGACTGCCCATCTGTCTGGGGATGATATGTAGTACTGAACTTGAGCTGAGTATCCAAACTCTCCTGCAAACTCCTCCAGAAATGAGAAGTGAAACGACTATCTCGATCTGAGACTATGCTGATGGGAACTCCGTGTATCCTAACGATCTGTCTCACATACATCTCTGCCAGCTTCTCCGTAGACAAACCCACTTTAAAAGGCAAAAAGTGGGCCGACTTGGTCAATCTATCAACAATGACCCAAATCGCGTCTTTTCCTCCTGGAGATCGTTGAAGTCCGGACACAAAATCCATAGTAATGTGTTCCCACTTCCACTCTGGAATGGGTAATGGCTGAAGTAACCCTCCTGGCCTCTGCCTCTCGGCTTTCACCTGCTGGCACACTAAGCATCTGGATACAAACTGTGCCACTTCCCTCTTCATGCCATACCACCACACACTCTCTCGCATATCCTGATACATCTTGTTAGCACCTGGATGTATGGAATACTGAGAGCGATGCGCTTCCTGCAACACCTCCTCTCGCAACTCCCCACTAGGCACACACAATCTAACTCCATGCCTCAAAGATCCATCCTCTGCAATAGTGAAATCATCCTCCAATCCTGCTCTCACCTGAGCTCTGATACTCCTCAAAGATACATCATCATACTGTGCTGCCTTGATCCTGTCCATCAAATCTGAGTGTATCTACAATCCCCACATCTGCATAGCACCACCAGGAACAATCACCTCAATGCCCAAGCTCTCCAAGTCCTCCAACGGATATCGATCCTGCGTTAAGAACATAGCTACCGGATACCTGCTCAAAGCATCGGCAACTATATTGGCTTTTCCAGGATGATATTGCAAAGAGATATCAAAATTCTTCATCAATTCCAACCACCGACGCTGTCTCATGTTCAACTCCTTCTGCGTGAAAAAGTACTTCAAGCTTTTGTGGTCTGTGAAGATCTCCACACGCTCTCCGTACAAATAATATTTCCACAACTTCAGGGCGAATATGATAGCTGCCAACTCCAAATCATGGGTAGGATAGTTCTTTTCATGAGGACGCAATTGCCTGGATGCATAGGCAATCACTTTCCCATGCTGCTGAAGAACACAACCTAAACCCTTCCCCGATGCATCACTATAAATAGTGAAACCTCCGGACCCTGATGGCAACGTCAAAATAGGAGCAGACGTCAACCTCTTCTTCAACTCCTCAAAAGCAACCTGACAATCCTCCGTCCAAACAAACTCCACATCATTCCTTGTGAGTCTGGTCATCGGCTAGGCAATCCTCGAAAAATTTTGCACAAACTTTCTGTAATAGCCTGCCAATCCCAAGAAACTCCTGATCTCTGCTACCGAACTCGGAGTCTTCCAAGATTCCACTGCTGAAATCTTCTTCGGATTCACTGAAATACCATCACCAGTCACAACATGCTCCAAGAATTCTACCTTGTCCAAGAAAAACTCACATTTGGACAACTTCCCATACAACTTCTCCTTCCTCAACACATCCAACACAATCCTCAAATGCTCCTCATGCTCCTCCGGTGTCTTCGAGTATATGAGTATGTCGTCGATGAACACCACCACGAACTTGTCAAGGTACTGGTGGAACACCTTGTTCATCAAGTTCATAAATACCGTCGGTGCATTAGTCAAACCAAACGGCATCACCATAAACTCGTACTGACCATACCGAGTTCTAAAAGCAGTCTTCGGTATGTCCTCCGGCTTCACCTTCACCTGATGGTAGCCTGATCTCAAATCTATCTTAGAAAACACCTTCGCACCACTCAACTGATCAAACAGATCATCAATCTGTGGCAAAGGATACTTATTCTTGATAGTGAGATTATTCAAAGTCCTGTAATCAATGCACATGCACACCGATCCATCCTTCTTCAGTACAAATAATACCGGGGCTCCCCATGGTGAAGAACTCGATCTGATAAACCCCTTATCCTGCAATTCGTCCACCTGCTTCTTCAACTCGACCAGCTCGCTGTTGTTTACTCTATAGACATGTTGCGAAATTGGTTCTGCACCTGGCACCAAGTCTATAGAAAATTCAACATCTTGATCTGGTGGCAATCCTGGCAATTCCTCAGGAAACACATCCAAGAATTCTGCTATCAACGGATGTGGCAACTCCTTGTCTTCTACCATAGCTCCACAAATAATGCCTTCTCCCTGCTCCGTAGCTCCTCTAGTAAACTCGAACTCTGGCTCTCCTGGCGGACCAAACAAAACTCTACCTCCTCTACAGTCTATGCTAGCACGGTGCCTACTCAACCAATCCATCCCAAGTACAATGTCATAGCTTGGAAGTGGCATTACAAGTAGACACGCACTCAACTCCCGGCCTCCCAAAGTAACTCTCCGATCCTTACAAATATCATTAACCAGGATAATGCCTCCCCCGGTCATGATCTTGCAAGTCCTAAGCAAAGACTCAGCTACCAAACCATGCTTCAGAGCAAAAGAAACAGATACAAAACTATGGGAAGCACCACTATCAAACAAAGCTAAAGCTGGAATGGAATCAAGAAGAATAGAACCTGCGATAACATCTCCGGTGGGTTCCTCCTCTTCGACGGTCATAGCAAACGCTCGTCCCTGCCGAGCACCTCCCTGCTGTTGATGATGGACAAAACGCTGCTGCTGTGTCGAAAGCGGTCCCTTCGGCTGTGCTGCAGGTGGTCTCGTCTGTGTCCTCGGAGCTGGAGCTGCTCCCTGAACTGCACGACGAGGACACTCCCTCGATTGATGCCCTTCAGTACCACAATACAAACAAACTCCTAGCCTCCTCCTGCAAACTTCCCAGATGTGGCCGGGCTTCTTGCAAAAGTTGCATGGAGCTTGCTGTAACTGTCTCTGCTGCTGAGGTGCCTGGTGAAAAGGCGCTCTAGCTGGAGTCTGGTTCTGCTGTGGCTGCTGAAAAGTTCTGGACTGGAAATGAGGACGTTTGGCAGATACTGCACTGCCGTTGGCCCCCAGAAAAGAATCACGGTCTCTCTTGGTCTTCAAACCCAGATCCCGCTCAACCTTGCGTGCCTCCGCAAGTATCTCCGAGTATGTCTCATAAAAAGACGGAATAAGGAATCAATATGGCACAAAATGTAAGACATCAAGGAAAGGACATTTTAAGAGATCAAGTATCAATGTCAAAGGAGAATAGTTGAATCAAAAGAATTTTCCTAGATGTGATTGAGTATCTCAGCCTATATCTTATATCCTATTGCAGGCTCGCAGTAGTACAACTAAGTTGTCGCACTACCACAACATCACATACTTGTGAAGCTTGACCTGCATGGGCCACCACCAAAAATGTGTCAGGACCCGCACCCGGGGTAAGGGTACTAGTCGGAAACAACGCCCAGCCTACGCCGCAGAATCGGCGGTAGAACACTGTCTAGAAAGTCTATCTAATATAATGAACCACCAAAAGATAGTGTACTCAATCACAGAACTAAGATAGAATGAACACGGATCAGATAAGAATAGAATAGTCATCAACTCATGAGTTTAAAATAATATATCAATGAGTCTGAAGAGTAACAAAATAAGCTGGAGACAAATTCAGTACAAAAGAATACTATCATACTACAAACTACACTCCA
Organism: Iris macrosiphon; assembly: GCA_036927795.1. Taxonomy (NCBI): domain Eukaryota; kingdom Viridiplantae; phylum Streptophyta; class Magnoliopsida; order Asparagales; family Iridaceae; genus Iris; species Iris macrosiphon. Next base: position 34,238,451 of record JAYESA010000010.1, read on the forward strand.
GGGTCAACTGTCTCAGTTGGGATAAGTCCCTCTTGAGCCAGGGTCTCCGAATCTAAACCCACAACATCCTGGGGTCCATAATAGGTAGGGTACTCCTCAGTGTCATCTGGAAAAATATATCCAGTCAGGAAAGGAGCAGAGTACATCTCTAACAGCAGTTCTAATCCATGATAAAAACTATGTAATAGTAAATAGCTGTGGATAAACAAGATGCACAAAATAGATACAAGAGATATATAGACAATAAGGAAATACTGGAAAAAAATACAATAATGAACAATATGCCAATGAAACAATAATACTAATGACTAAGTGTGTGAGTACTAGCTTAACATGTGATCGGCTTGGGCAAGATACAATGCGGCCTGGCTAATCATACGTGCGGTGCATGATCAACACTATTCGCTTACCAATACTTTATTCAATAGGGATTTGATCACATATCTATACTAATACTCCCCACCCCCAACTGGTATAATAGATCCAACCACGATATGCTATGGCACTAGATTCCCCAAGAAGATAGCTAGTCTCCCCGAGAATCGGTGTCTGTACATGTACAAGATAACCAATGAAACAATACTTGCACCATATACACCATATACCAAGGAATAATATCTCATGACGAGATCCGGATATACCAATCCGTGTAACCATAGTGTCGAGAGAAACATGTAAATCTATACTAGATACAACGAACATAGAGGATATCATAAATGAGAAACTATCAGAGAATGTACTCGCCTGAAATCCAAAGAACAGTCTCACAGATGTCTGACTCGGTGCCTCGAAGACCTAGATATGGAATACCACATTAAAACAAGGTCCCGGAAAGAGAACAAGTCAAACTAGTCAACTCCTAGGTCAATAAATAAATTCTAAGTCAAAAGTCAACTATGGTCAACTCTAAAGTCAACTAAAGTCAAACATGGTCAAACCAAGGTCAACCTCACAAGAAAACTATATAAAATAATATAGAAATAAAATACAACAATTTAGGAATCAAAATTAGATCCCAAAAGATACTCACACAAAGTATACTAATAATACAAATAATATATACCCTAAAATAATATATATACAAACCAATATGTATACAAATAACATAATATATTATTACAAATATTATACCTCACAAAACACATATATATACACACATATATATATACAATAATAATATATAAAATATAATTTAAATCTGCCAATTTATCACTGAAACAGTGAACTGAAATACAAATATATAAAATAGACTTATAGTGACAGTCTGACTGTCACAGAAGAACTATCACAGAAAAGCCGAATAATAAACCATTGCTGCCTCGGATTGCTGACAGTTAAACTGTCGCAGAAAACTGTCAAGAAAAATCGCTGCATTTTTCCGCCGCTGCATTTAATGACAGAACTGTCATTAAATGCCCAAAGCTACAGCGGTTGCTGTATCCGACCGAATAATGACAGTTTTCAACTGTCATTAAACCCAATGTTACCAAAAGTAAAGTATATATATATATAAAAATATATATATATATATATATATAAACATAAATATATAAAACAATATCTATATATATAAAACAATTAATATAAATATATACACTTATATTTATATACACATAAACTTACACATTTAAATATTAATAATTACTAAACACAATGCACATATTAATGTACATATTTTACATGGCTAGAAGTACACATAAAAATACATTCATTAATATACAAATAATTACATAATAATTATAAATAATATAATTACACAATTAAACACATAAATATATTTTATAAAACATTTATGTATAATTTATACTATTAACATAAGTACATATATAATTACATGCAAGAAAGCTACATATTATATTTGTACATCATATTAGCACACACAAAAATATATAGATCTATGCTACAATAATTACTATAATAAATACACAAAATAAATATATAATATCTATATATATTTACTAATTATAATTAAAGAATTTAAACCATACATAATTAGATCTATTCAAAAATCTACACAATTGGAGAGTATCACACCGTATTCCACTAGATCTAGGATACGCATGTGACACGAGTCCAACACACAACCAATTGCACCCCGAAGGATACAAACAAATCACAAATAATATTTATGAATAAATCAAAGTGTCAAAAGTAGATCTATGTGTCTGTGTCAAAATACGACATGTTCAAAGCCCCGTGTCGGAGGAAAAACCCCCAAAATAACACGTATCACCAAATAGTTGGGATACGAACCACATGTACCAAATTATGGACACGACACTAGCCCCAAACATATGAGCTCATGTCCAATTGATCTATAGGATCAATTGATACACACAACAAAATGTAAATTTGGAATTCCAACAAAATTAACACAAAAAGCACCATAACTTTCTCCATGGGTCTCCTATGAACACAAAACAAAGTCCTATGGGTAGTACATACATATAGATTGATTTTACATGATTAAATCTCAGATTTAGAAGCTATTTTAATGGGAAAAACTGAATTATACCTATTGGGAGATGGATTTCCAATGAAACCTCCAATTGAGAAGAACTTGCTTCCAAATTGTAGATCATTGCTCCTCTTTGTAGATCCTTGATTCCTTCTTCTAGATCCTTGCTTCCTCCTTCTCTAATGGTGAATTAGGAAAAATTTGGAATGAATTTGGTAGGGAATTGGAATGGGAATGGAGGGAATTTGGGAGTGAAAAATTTTATATCTAGATTTGGAATGAGAATGGGAGGAGAGAGAAATTTCCCCCCTCTTTTAATAGGCCGACCTTTCCCCCTTCCCCAAGTAATTGTAAAATATCCAATGTACCCCTTGGGGCCTCTCATGAAGAAATAATTAAGGAAGGAAGCTTCTAGTCTAATCACTTAATTAATTTAATCCATCTCCTTAACTATGGGCTTTCTAAATGGGCCAAATCTAACTATTTAATTTATGTTGGTCCATGGGTCCAAACTACACTAGTTGGGTCCACTAAAATAAGTCCAAAATAATTAAATAACATACAACAATAATTAAATAATACAACAAAAATTATTTACCATGCTCAATATTTATTTAAATAGGAAATTACTAAAATACCCTTTTTCCTAAAATGTGGTAGTGACAGCCCTAATGCATGAGTGGGTTCCTAATGCTCAAATACAATAATTAGAATCTAATTAAAGGGGAATTTTAGAGTTATACCTATTAGGAGATGGATTTCAATGCAAAGCTCCAATGGACACAATTAGGATACAAGCTCCTAGTCAAATCCTTTCTCTTTAAGTGCTCCTTACAATCCAATCTCCTAGGGTCCTTAGCTGATGTAAATGAAAGGGTTTGAGAGTTATTTGAGAGGGATTGGTGGAAGGATGAGTCAATTTGGAGAAGAACTCAATTAGGAAATAATTTGGATTGAAGAAATGAGAGGAGAGAGAATATCCCCCCTTGATATTAGGGCCGGCCATGCATTTTTTCTCTCCCAAGCAATGTACAATGGCAAGTATATCCCTATTGTGTTTTCATGAAGATGGTATAACTAAGGAAGCTTCTATTACTAATTAAGGGTTAATCTAATTTCTAATTAAGGAAAGGGAAATGATTTAATGAGTCTAAAATGTGTCTAGTCCAAATGTTGGGTTCAATGTCATGTCATGTCTAATTAGGTCCACTAGTGTCAAGTCCAATAAATAGGCTAGTTCACTAACCAATAAATAAATAACACAATATATAAAATATAAACACTATATATAAATGATGTAAAATGACAAAATTATTCATATATAGAAAAGTGATGGTTACATAAAAAGTACGCAAAAGAACAATGACTTACTAGCCCTCAAAGCTCCAGACAGTGAAGTGGAGGCGTACTCCCCTCGATTTGTGCCATAACACGGTGGCATACAATCTTCGTGTTTCCTTAAACATTAAATACAATGAACCTGACACTTGACAGGCTGGCACAGCATTCGAGAAGATCAGGCATTAAATGTAGAGAATCTTTGGGCACGTAGACCCAGGTTGTCGTTTAGCGACCTAGTGAGGCTATTACTTTGTCTTAGTACGCCGACCTTCCTGCTTTGTCACATTACGCCAACGTTGTTACTTTGTCTCAATACGCCAATGTTGTTACTTCATCTCAGTACGCCAAAAGCTGCTATCTTTGGTAGAGTACGCCAACGTTGTCACGTCAAAAGCCATCGCCTCAGTCTGACACAACAATCGATGAGACTGAGTCATTAATGCTGGGATTTTTTGGCATGCCGACCCAGGTCATTTAGCGACCAATGCTGCCATCTCGGTCCGAGTACGCCACCATTGCTACTTTGCTATAGTACGCCAATAGTGGCTACGTCAGACATAGTACGTCATTGATGCTCTCTCTTCCTGAATACGCCGAAAATATTGATACTTTAGCAGCAGTACACCAATGGTGCAACCTCTTCCTGAGTATGCCAGCATTGATATCTTAGCAAGAGTACGTCGTTAATGTTACCTCTCGTTGATTACGCCAGCAGTTATGATACAGCCAGAATACGCAAGTGTGCCAATAAGTCTGTTTCTTCAATGGCAGTATGCCAAGATGCTATTCTTCTCCAAAGTAAGCCAACAACTGACAGCGAGCGGTTATGATGACGTGTATTTCATGCCATAATCTCGTAAAATGTGCATAACAACTGCAAAGCACGACCCGAGCCTTCTTCATATAAGGAGCCAGATGTCAAATTAGCGGTGAATTGTGCATCTACCATACAGAACGTGGGTGACAAAACCTTCAAAATCACGTACATAAATGAGCGAACACAATACATATTGCTCATTTGTACGCACACTCTCTAATAACTGTTTCAGTAGGGAATGGTTATAAACATTAAATTAATTCACCCTTCATGGACAGAAGAGACATAGGCGGATAGAGTGAGAGTATACAGAAGCTTGTTGCCGTTGTTGCTTAAGCCTTCTTTTCCAATCGTTCGTGTGTTCTTGTATTTCTTCACTGTCGAGTGGTCCAAGGAATAAAGTGATCAACTGCAGATCAGATTTTCATAGCTATACTTCCCCAGAATTATCGTACTTTAGATTCTTGTATATGATTTATTGTACTCTTTTCTTTCAAGTTTGTAAAAACAAAGTTTGTACAATTTTTTTGTTTATGGCAAACAATAGTAATTACGTTAGTGAAAAGATGTATAATTTACATGTTTACCCATAGTAAATTTATATATAGAGAAGGACATTTTTGGAACGTTCCACTGTGATATATATATATATATATATATATATATATATATATATATATATATATATATATATATATATATATATATATATATGCTGCCTACACCTTGCTCCCCCCTGCCGACGGCGCCGCGGCTGTTGCCGAGGAAAGATAGAGAGGAGAGAGAATGAGGATATTTTGATCATTTAGCATTTTCTGTTAACACATGTAGAGTGTTAAGTTGTATAATTATAATTGAGATATCAAGTTATCTATTTTTTAAGTTCAGGGTATCAAATTGAAAATTTTGAATAGTTGAGGTATCAAGTTGAAATTTAGCCAAAGAATAATAACTTCTTTAAAATTTAGACGGAAATACAAGTCACCAAAAGCAATGAACCATGGACGCAAAAATCGTCAAAAACAATGACACTATCGGTACATGATCGCCATTGCTAATGGTAGGATGGCGGCTAGTTACCAGCGGTTATATTTTTTGCATATTTAACAACATGCTAACTTTGCATCTCACTTTACGAGAGTATGCTCGCTCATCCTCTCGCCAAAAGTATTTAGGTCAATTTTTTTTCACCCATACCACTGAACCTACTGGCGGTCTCGTCTCCTTACCGTCGAAGCTACCGGCTGTCTCATCTCCAGAGTGCGAAACATATTGTTGGTATGGAAGCAACATTCATACCGACATTATCTTTGGTGTTATCATATGTATATGTTCTTAAAAATTTTGAAAGTTGGTACCCCTCTTATAATATCTCCAAATTTTATGATCTGACCGTAATTTTTTATGTATAATATTATACTAACTTAGTAACGAAAGCAAAGTACATTCCCCAAAAAAAAAGTCCAAATTCAAAACTTAAAATAAAATATTTTCATACTACTCAATTATCAAATTTTTACAATACTCACCCATTTCTAAATTTAATTATGCCCAGAAAATAAGTAATTATTATTTTCTTCCACAAAAAAAAATCATTTTTTACAATTATTTTATTTTAATTATATACAATGTAGTATTCTACATTATTTAGACTTACATATAATTAATATTATTTAATATTTCTTTTAGTTGAGCAGCACCAACGTCTTTATTGTTTAATATCAAATAATAAAAAATTTAAACTAAAAACACATAAATTCAATATTACTCTATTGAAAGATATCAATTGATTTTTTTAATGGTCTAATTATTAATTAATTATATTTATAAATAAAAATATAAAAATAAAAATAAAAATAAAAATAAAAATGATATATTGTAACAATAGTGGATCCTCATATTGAGTACTCTCTCTCTCTCTCTCTCTCACTCACTCACTCGCTCACTCTCTCACTCACTCGCTCTCTCAAATTTGAGGGAATCGAATTTTTATTCATAAAGTTTTCTCAAACTGAGGATTGGTTTAAGTAACAAAATCTTCATATTGATGTTTTTAAGAGGTGGGTTGGAGAAGCTCTTAGGCAATGGCGGAGCTAGTCTCTAAGATTAGAGAGTACTGAACTTTAGGTATAGCTTGAACGACATGAGGACACTAACATCCCATCGTCTAAAATATTAATTTTTTTAAATTTTATTTATCCCCTATTTGTTGCATACTTCAAATCCAAACAAAAGAATAAAATATAACTAAGAATTTTTTTTTTGTAAAATCTAAAAAAAAAAATCCCAAAAATTTGAACCGGGTTACAACCACCCATTAATTGCTCCGTCTCTCCTATTTAAGTTTTTTACCTTGTACTGAGGATTGGTTGGAGTGATAAAATCTTCAAATATGTGTTATGAGAGGGGGGTTGGAGAAACTTCAAGGTATGTTGGTTAGGTTAGTTGTTTCTATATTTATTATCCGTGAGCATGACTAGTGGTTTGGCGGACAGCCTCAGGATCATACTACAGAAAAGATGTAAAATAGTGGTTCCAAATGATATAAAATACAACTGTACAAAATTTTGTGTGTATCGTCGGACATCGAAAAAAAAAAAAAACCTAGTGAAGAGAACCCTGTATAGTGCCATCATAGGGCAAAACAGAACTTGCATAATACGTTTGCTTGTCTATACTGTGTTGAATGAATATAAATATCACACAATACAACACAAACACAATTTTGAATCGAATATCCGACAAAATGTTAAGTATCACAATTTTAGCTTATCATAATAGAGTTGTTTATCATATATTACTCAAGAAGAAGCCTTCTGACACGATCTTTACGAAAAAAAATACTAGAGGGATAATTTTTGGGACATTTGGAGAGAAGTTCGCCAAACAATCTAACAAGTTTTAATTGGCCTGAAATTCAGCAGACTGTCTGACGAATTTCAGGATTTTTGTGATTTTTAATTTTTTTTTAACATTTTTGCATATAAGTATTTAATATTTTCATAATTTGCATATAGATCTATTTTAAATTTGATCGCATCGAGACAGATTCACATTTTTTTGTACGGACCTCGGATAAGAGAAGATCTTCGTAGTTAGATTCACAATGTCGAACTATTTAACGAGTTTTACGATACTTTTTTGGTGTGTCATCAGTGGGGCTCGCAAGTGAGGCTCTGAAAAATTATCGCAGAACTCGTTGAAAATATCCAAATAGCAGAACTCGCTGATACTATGGATCCAATGACGTAAATCGTGTAGCAATTCGAGATTCGTACAAAAAAAATTATGAGTCCTCATCAATACGATCAAATAAAAAAAATATTTATGTATAAAGTATAAAAGTATAAAATAGTTATATGCAAACAATGTAAAGAATTCAAAAGAATCATGAAATATCTGGCTTTAGACAGCATCGGTTACTGAGAGACTTATCCCTAAATAATAAACAGGCAAGGACAACATTCCCCTACAAACATATGATATGTAGGACAGGATTCTTTGGTTTGGGGTTCCCAAAGACCAACACTTTCTGCTTAATCATACAATACTTAGGAAAGCCATTATTCTCTCTTGGTCTAATCATGGTGCACAGAGGTACTACTACTAGCAATGCCACCACACCATTCTCAAGTGTTGAAGCACACCTATAGGTAATAATAATCAATAGAGAGAGAGAGAGAGAGAGAGTAACATATTTGTTGATAAGTAGATAATGTCACATTCTTTCTTTGGTAATCTCCATCCAATCCACTTGGTGCCTCCAAAAGTCCTAGTTTCAGTGTTAATCACTGTGAATCCACAAAATCTGCAACATCACATCATGGAAAGGCAGAAGAATACCTCCACTAGTCATCATCATTGCAGCCAAAACTAACCCAAAATTATGGCCTCGGATTTAGACACAGGACACAGGACACAAAATTTTCGGCGGAATTTGTGTTCTGATTTTGTATATATTAAGTTATTTCGATTTATTACACAAGACTCAATGTATTAGTGTTCTGATTTTGTATGTGTTTGCAAAACCGATTTTGGGGAAGTAGGACGGGTGACACAGTACTAGACCTCCCGAATTCATAGGTTTCAAATTTTTATTTATGTATATGTTATTATTTTATATTTATTTATATATAACTACGTGTAAAAAAAAAGTTCTAGTAAAATTAAATTTTTTGATCCATATTTAGTTAAGTCTTTGTTACGATCACTATTCCACAATGCCAACTATTCTAGAAAACTTACAAATATAATTATAGGAAAAATGAACGTTCATATCTCAATTGAAAGATATCATAGTTGAATGATTTTTCTTAGTTGATGTTAATTTTGGATAATTTAATTTCTGATTTTTTTTGTTAGAAAAAATTATATGAGAATAATTGTCCTTGATGAATCTCAACTACGAACCTGTGTGTTTGTCATGTAGGTTATAGTTTATGTTGTGGTATTGGCTTTGGATTTGAATGGAATTGGAAGCTTATGTTTTGCTTAATGGTATTTTTTTTTTTGGTAATTAGCGATGCTTGGTAACATCTCTAAATTTTATCAGGACATCTCTAATTGAACGTCGCTTAACTTCGTTATTATTTTGCTAAACTGGAAAGGTCTGCAACTTATAGCGACGTAATCTACATTGTTAAAATTAAAAAACAGACGTCGCAAAAGTGAATAATTTTTTTTGATAATTATGTCACTTTTTTTGCGAATCGCTAATGTTGCGATGTGAGTCGCTAAATGTCGCACAAGTCATTAAGTACGTTGTTAAGCGCCGAACTATTTTTCTGTGACTAGGTTAAATGCGACCACGTCAAAAGTTTGCTAAAAACGTTGCTAAGTTAAATTAACGACGTGCTTTTATTGATTAGTGACAGTTTTGATGCGTTGCTACTTCTTCTTATTTTAGTAATAATATTTCTAGTTATGGGACATATGCATTTGCATGGTTATAGACAACTTGTGTACAAGTTTTGGCTTTCTTTGAACGATATCCGGGATACCGAGACTATATCGACCTAGGAGAAAATTACGTGGAACGTGCAGTCGGGCACGAGGTATTACGAGACCTCAATGTTAGCTACTATTTTGAAAGGACGCGTTGCAATACCATGTATAATTGTTTCTGGTGTAGAGAGCACCACTGACCATCATGTAGATAGGATGCATACTAACGACGACTGTTTAGCAGACCTAATATATTGATGCAGAGATGGACTGTCGACGCTTATAATGTGATATCTAATGTGTTATTTTGCACAGAGACGAAAAGTATCGAAAATCGTATATAGACATATGTATATGTTAAAATCCTTGTTTTGTAGGAAAGAAAATTGGTTACGAGTAAATCATTATATATCAATGTGTTTATTTTATGCGTCTATGTTATAAATTGTTCAATGATCCTAGGAAAAAGAGTAAAAATATTACAATTACAAAAATTGTATGGTTCACATGAATACTATGTTGGTCTAGGTGAGTTGGATTGCTACCGCTCATCAACATATTTCTCAATATGTTGACCCGGCCCCCTCATCCACAAGTGTAGGAGTCGCTTGGACGTTTTGAGATATTTGAAACTAGTTTGGCAACTGGAAAGCTTTCTTTGAAAAAATGTTATCTTTTGTTATAAAGGACATAACGTATGGAACAATCTACATTGTATTAGTCTCATATGTATAAGCCAAGTTGGCATATTTCAGCTGGGTGTTAAGATCCTTTATATTCCGCTACAATTATTAATAAAGCGATTATTTTTATTATAATTGTTGCGATTCAATCAATTTATTGATTTCCGCTTCATTGTCCTTAATTTGCGATCATTTATCAACCGTGCACATCAATGTCTTATACAAGTGACATTTAGACTTGTACGGTATCACGTCCGTGACGACTTATCGGTTATGCAGAACCGAGACGTTACAAAAAAGTCTCGAGTTTTATAAAGAAAAAAAAAGAGGTTTGGAGAAAAATTTACCAGATATAACGTCAATATGATGCTATATGCAATGACTGATGGCTTAATGAAATCTGCAAGAAAAATGTTGGAGAACGATATTGAAAGACGATGTAGTAATACTTTTGATATAGATAGCTGTATCAAAAAATTGATACAATCAATATATGACAGGTGGACCTCCCCCATATATATATATATATATATATATATATATATATATATATATATATATATATATATATATTTGCACGTTTTATAAAGTGGGAGGGGGCCCACCTGTCATACAATGGATGTATCAAAGTTTTGATACAGCCATTTGTATCAAAGTTTTACTCCACTGCATATACAGTCAATGTTTGATGTCAAGAAGGATGCTTTTGACAAAGACAATACTCTTTCTTCCAAGACAGTATATAAAAGAAAGGATATCCCACAATCCACTTGTAATAAGGAATCAAACCAAGATGGAGAGTAGTCGATCGAAACCGTCCCGATGTTCAAATTAGTCCCATACCAAATGACGATAGTCTAATAAAAATGTTGTTCAAGAGTAAGTGATCTTGCATTTCTCTACTATTTTGAGCTATTTATGTGTCTGATAGAGCTCGTTGGGCAAAGTTCATTAAATTTATGAACAAGGCTAGGCTATATGTCGTATTTTAAATCTCGTTTGGTTTGCGAATTTTTTTTTTTTTTGGTTCTTTTCTTTCCTTTAAAAATTATAATTCTTATTAAAAAAGAACGGTGTTTGAAATTGTAATTCTCATTAAAAATTTTGGTTTTTTTTTTCTTTGGCTAATTTTCTTTGGGATACCAACACAAAAAGCGATCGACTTTTTTCAAGGTCCAATCTCCTCGAACCAAAGGTGGCCTAAATGTAATTTTATGAATACTTTGATGACGGTTGTTGATGTCATATTTGGACCCTTCCTAGCTTCACAGTTTCGCCAGTTTAGTCGGTGTTTAATAGTTGTGTGGTTTATGAATGCCATTTGTAAGAGGGGGTTCATAGACTTCAAAAACTTGGGTTCAGGTACAAACTCCATATTACCAACGCGTAAATTTGTGTTAGCAATGCAAATCAATCAGCTTCAGTGCGTTCGTTTCAACTATAAAACCCAAGCACAGCAGCAAATGACAACTCAAAAGCGAGCGAGTACTAAGTAAGTAAGAAATATTTTTGAAGCCGTGATGTGTGGGTACTTTATGAACTTTTAAAGCTTAGCAATAGTGCACAAGAAAGGACGGGTCCAGCGAGCAGCCCTAGGGGTGCTGTCGTGGTGAGAGGGAGAAAAGTAGGAATCTTCGCCCCTCCCTCTTGTACTAGATAGACAGTGTGTAATCACCTACGCTTGCTCCCAAAAAAGGTTTCTCACTCCAAGCTACATACAAATCATTTAGATCAAAAAAATTACGTATAAAGTATTAAAAATTTATAAAATTTTATTTAGAGCATTAAAATTTTTACAAATTACGAAAAAAATATCCAAATATCCTTAAAAAAATATTTTTGAACAATTGTCAAAAAAACGTCTTTTTTAAGAGCGTTTTTGAACAAACTGTGTATTAGCCGTTGTTAAAAATTATAACGTCCAGATCATTTTCTATCCGTTGTTAAAAACTTATGGCCGTTGTAAAATATTAGAATATAGCCGTTATTTTTTCTACCGTTGGATTTTGGGCTGGCCAAAATTATTACGCTCATAAACGTCCTTAAAATGGACGTTTTCTCATAAACGTCCTTAAAATAGGCGCTTCTGATATGTGGTAGATTAATATATCCGTTTTGTTAATCGTTATTTAAACCGGTTGGGAATTTAGTAATACACATTTGCTCAAAAACGTCTTTAAAAAGAACGTTTTTGGACATTTGCTACAAAATGCTCCTTTTAAGGAAGTTTGGATGCTTTTCTCGCAACTTCAACACTCTGAACGCAATTTTGTAAACTTTTAATGTTTTATACGCAATTTTTTGTTCATTTATCAATTACCTAATAAATTTAGTACTTTTGTTCACTAGTCCTTTTATTTTCTCGCATAAGTGGGTAGGGGTACGACTCTAGTGGGCTAAATCCGAATTCGATGATTGGGTAAACTCGTTAATAAGTTGGGTTAGTGTTGAAGTTACTCGGGTTCAGACTCGTAATCGGGTTAAAATATTTGAATCCGATCAAAAATCGGATTGGGTTAGGGTTCATGTGTCAAATTACCCAAAGAACCCGAAACCATATATATATGATCGGATTGGATTCGAGTTCATGTGTCGGGTCATTATGCTATTGCCTGCTATGCTCGTTAGCAGTATGGTATGATTTGTTCTCACAGTCATAGGCCTGGTCATCTAGTGGATAATTGTTTTCTGCTTCATCCACATTTAAGAACTCAATTCTTCAAGCGGGTACAGACAAGGGATTCTTTCTCGACTCACTCTCCGGTACCTCAGGTTCAGACATCAGCTCAGGCTCAAGCATCTGCAAATATTCATCATCGTCTTACTAGTTAGAGCTCCAGGTCCAACTCCGTCTCCAGCGTCAACCTGTCTTTGTTAGTTCATCTGCATCTGCCTCTACCTCTACTGGTATGTCTACTTCTTGGATATTAGACTCTGGTGCTTCTTATCATATGACTTCTGACATTAGTCTTTTATCTAGTACTACACATTTACCATCCCACTTTTCCTCTTTAAACACAGCTGATATGGTTCTCAGTTAGTTATCACTCAATATGGCTCCATTATTTCTAACACTTTGAGTGTTCCTTTTGTATTACATGTTTCCCATCTTACTTTGTACCTCATATCAGTCACTAGCATTTATGAGAATGAATTTATTATTTCTTTTGATTCCCTCATATGTCCTCGTACGGGCCAGACGATTAGTCGTGTTCATTGGAAGGGACGGTTGTACCACTTAGAGTTTCTTCATCTTCCATCAACTCAACATTTGAGTTCTAGTCATACTGCCATCGTCACGTCTGCAGCTGACTTGTGACACATACGCTTAGGTCATATCTCAGAACCTCGTATAAAGACTTTATTTCACAGTGAAACTCTTGGACGTGGTTCTTTCTCTTCTCTATCCACGTGTATGGGCGGTAAGTTGACAAAATATATAGCTCTACATTTTCCTAAGAGTTTATCTAAATTTAGTAGTATTTTTGGATTAGTTTATTCTGACATATGGGGACCTACTCCTATCCCATCTATGAGTGATTTTGTCTACTACGTGAGCTTTATTGATGATTACACTCGTTATACTTGGGTCTATCTTATGTGTCACCGTTCTGATCTCCCGACCATTTATAGGACGTTTACTACTATGATTCACACTCAACTCAATGCTAGGATTAAAATATTTCGTTCTGATTGTGTTAGTGAGTATCTCTCCACTACGATGCAATCTATCTTGCAATCACATGACACCCTTTTTCAGCAGTCATGTCCTTATACTCATAAACATAATGGGATAGCCGAGCATAAACATCGTCATATTCTCGAAACTGCTTGTGCTATCATGTTATCCTCTTATATTCCTCTAAAGTTCTGGGCAGAAGCCATTGTTACTTCTGTTAATCTTATCAATATCATTCATTCCTCTGTTTTTATCTGGCAGGACACCTCATAAGATTCTTTATTTGTGTCCTCCTGATTACAGTATGCTTCGGACTTTTGGATGAACTTGTTTTGTCCTTCTTCCTGAGACTAAGCGCACAAAGCTGACAGCTCGATCAACCAAGTGCTTCTTACTTGGTTTTAGTTCTGAGCACAAGGGATACCGTTGTTATGATCCCTTGGCCCGTCGTCGTCGTATATCTCGTCATGTCACCTTTCTAGAGTACTCTCCATATTTTACTATCCCACCTCCGGATGTTCACTTTTTGTTTCCACCAATTCCATCATCTAGTGTTTCCATTGATCATATTCCTTTGCTCCCCTCTCCTGGTACAACTCCTCTTACGATGCCTTCGTCGCTAACTCACGAGAATCCTCCACAAAATTTACCAGCCCCTGTAACGTCATCTTCTCCACCATCCACGCCTCTACCACAACCTCTTCGCCAGTCCTAAAGTACTCATCGACCTCCTTCACGTTTTATCCCGATTATTCCGGTCCATCGGATAAGTTTGATTTTGCCACCTTAGTCTCATATTCTCTACAGTTTCATTCATTTCTTTCTGCTATACATACTACATGAGAGCCCAGTTTTTATCAAGAGGTTGTTCCTTACCCTGAGTGGCAAGAGGCTATGGCAGATGAGTGTCGAGCATTCCAGCAGACAGGTACTTGGGATATTTTTCCACTTCCAGACGGGGTCCAGCCTGTTAGTTTGCAAGTGGGTCTTCAAGGTCAAGTATCGACCTGATGGATTTATTGAGTGACACAAGGGTCGACTTGTTGTCCGAGATTTTACACAAGAGCATAGAATTGACTATGATGAGACATATACACCTTTTGCTCAAATGAACACAGTTCGTACATTACTAACTGTTGTTGCCGCTCGTCAGTGGCCACTTTATCAAATGGATGTAAAGAACGTCTTTCTTCACGGTTCTTTATCCGAGATTGTCTATATGGAGCCCCCTCCAGGTCTTTCTACTCTGCCGGGGAATATTTGTCGCCTTCGTCGTGCTATCTATGGTCTCAAGCAAGCTCCCTGAGCTTGGTTTAAGTATTTCCATAGTGCTATTTGTGAGACAGATTTTCAGCAGTGTTCTCAGGATCATTCTCTTTTTGTGCGATCGTCACTGCATGGACGAGTTCTTCTTTTACTCTATGTGGATGCCATGATTTTGACTGGCGATGATTCATCAAGGGTTGCAGCTACTCAGAGGTACCTTCATCAGCAGTTTCAGATGAAAGAACTTGGCAATCTTCAATATTTTCTTGGACTAGAGATTGCACAAGGTAAGAGAGGGATACTTGTTTCTCAGTAGAAATATACTTTGGAGATTACTTCGTTTGCTGGTCTATCAGATAGTCGCACAGTTGATACTTCTTTAGAGTTTCATGTGAAGCTTTGTCCCACAGATGGTGAGCATTTCACAGATCCTTCTCGCTACTGGCGGCTAGTGGGTCAACTTGTATATCTCTGTTTGACCAGACTATATATTTCTCATGCAGTTAGTTAGTTAGTTCGTTTTTGCGCCTCGATCAGCTCACTATAGTACATTAATCCGGATTCTCCGATATCTTCAGGGTTCCATTACGCGCTCATTATTTATGTCTTCTACATCTAATCTGGAACTTCAAACATTTTCTGATGCTGATTAGGCAGGAGATACGCCACCAGACGATCTACTACATGAATCTGTTTATTTTTTGGTGATTCGTTGATCTCATGGCGAAGCAAGAAACAAGAAGTTGTTGCATGTTCTTATACTGAGGCAGAGTATAAAACTATGGCTTCCACCGCCAGAGAGATCGTCTATGTACATAGACTGCTCCCTGATATAGGCATTGCTCCTACATGACCTACACCTCTTCATTGTGACAACAAGAGTACTATACAGATTGTAAACAATTCGGTTTTGTATGAACGAACAAAGCATATTGAGATTGATTGTCACTTTGTCTGTCAGCATTTTTTGAAAGGCACTATTTCTCTACCAAATGTGACTTCAGTTGATCAGCTGACAAATTTTTTTACAAAGTCACATCCACACCGCGATTTCAGTTTCTATTGGGCAAACTCATGTTGTTTGACCCACCATGAGTTTGAAGGGGTGTTTTAAGATTAATTATAGTTAAGATTAGATATTAATTAGATTTATGATTATATTTTTCTCTTATATGGATACATATTTTTCTCCTACCTTCTCCTGCTCCTATACTGACATGGATCCGTTCTTCCACTATATATATTCATAGTTGTAAAACTTTTACATCATCCATTAATAAAATTATTATTTTTCTCTTTGATTTGTTTTAGGAAAAAATGGAATAGAAAGAGAGATTAATAGAAAAAATATAAATAATAATTATTATTAGATTTAAGTAAAAGAATTATTATTATTGTGTAATTAAAATTAAAATTATTATATTATAACTAAAATTATTTTAATTAAAATAATTATCTTGATTTTTATTATTATAACATATATTTTACTTTTTTATTTTTTTACTTTTCTATTTCAACAAAACAACTTTGTATCCTCCTAGAGGAATAAAAAAAAATGCATGAATTCATTTTTTTTTTTCTACCCTTAAAGTTAAAATTCAGATTTTTTTTTTTTACACTTACGATTTACTAAGCAAGTCTTGACGGAATATTTTTCTCCTAAATATTTTGATAAAACTGATCTGTAAAATTATTATTCTATATAATTTTTTCATTATAAAGTAGAATAGATATAGTATGTTGAGTTTGAAGAAGGGTACTGTAGTGTATGGAGTAAAACTTTGATACATATGGTTGTATCAAAGTTTTAATACAACAAATATATGACAAGTGGGCCCTCTCCTCTTTTCATAAAACGTGCATATATAATTTTTTGTTTTTTAGGTAGAATCCACTTGTCATATAGTGAGTGTATCAAAATTTTGATATAACTATATGTATCAAAGTTCTTCTAGTAGTAACATAATAGAACTTTAATACATATAATTGTATTAAATATTTGATAAAATTATGACAGATGTACCATCCTCGCTTCTTAAAATATGTAAGCATATTTATATATATATATAGAGAGAGAGAGAGAGAGAGTGGAGCCTCTTTGTCATCCAGTGGCTGTATCTGTATCAAAGTTCTATTTGTGTATGATGTGCTGCTGTTGATAATAATTAGCATTCATTCATTACTTTCTTTATTCCAAGTGATGGCGCAGGCGGCGCTGGTCTCGAAAGTCTCCTTGTCATGAAGTAATATATGCTTTATTCGTCACAAGCATTAAGTAATGAAGTCGGATCATGATTCTTCATAATAGCTATAACTAGCTGCTGCAGAGTACAGGAAAAGAAAGAGAGAGAAGAAAAAAAAAATGAAAGGAAAAGGTCCTTTATATATCACTGTGTGCTAAAAACTCCTTTATGCAGAAGAAAAAAATAAAATAAAATAAAGAACACAAAGCCTCTTCTTTCACCAGAGGATGCACCTGTTGCTTTGCTCAAAGTTCTTGGCTATCATCATATCTGAAAATATTCCTCACTTTTACTAGTAGTTATGCTCCCATTTATATGCTATTTTGATGACAATCTTCTATCTATTTTTACAAGTCATCACAATGTTGAATTGACTTAAATTTTTTTCTTTTCTTTCTGATAATCAATTGTTATTAAACTTCTCTTGAAACATTTTTTTTTTTTGAAAATAAATAAACAGAAACAACAATGATAAGCAATCATAAATCCATCCTAAGGAGCGGGTTGATTGATTGTAAATGAGAATCCATTGCAACAAAAGTTACAATAGTTGATATTGCAATCATTTTAGCTGAAAATAATAATGTAGTAATTGAGATAAATAGGCCATCTTTAATGAGTATTTGTAAAATTAAGTTTTTATTCTACTTGACATTCTACTGTAAAAAAAATTCTATTTTAATTGGCAAAAGCTTTAAATAGAAATGGTACCAACAAAAATACTATCCAATGGTTCTTTATTTGACAAAAAATAAAAAAAAATTAGAACTTGTTTGAAAGTATAATCACATATTGAATTATATAAGAGAGAGAGTTTCTATATCTAAAAACTCATATAGAATTTTTTTATCCTACATCAGCACCACGTAAGATAAAATTTGAAATAAAAATAAATGTTGAAAGAATTTTAAAAAAAAAAATTTAACTTAGAAATATGGGAGATGGAAATTCCCATTGGAGATGGTCTTATGACCAAGTTGCATCATTTATAGAAAAAATAGACACTAAAAGTTATATAAATATTATGCTAAATTACAACTTGATATCCTCAACTATACAATCAACTTAATATCCTAAACTTTTTTTTATCAACAACTTAATAGCATCAACTATTAAATTGTTTCAACTTCATACAAAAAAAAAAAAAATCAAACTACCCCTCCCTTTCGGCCGGTGATAAATCCCACCCCTCCCCCTCCCTCTGGTCGGTGATGACTCTCCTTACCCTCTTGTCTCCGACGATGACCCCCTCCCCCCTCCTCTCTCCGGCAGACGTGCGGCGACGGAAACGACGACAGCGGCAACAACAACGACATCTGCAGCAGTAGCTGCGGAAGGAGGGCAGAGTGGGAGGGGGCTGCCAGGGGCTGTAGGAGGAGGGGAGGGGAGGGGACGGAAGGGCAGCGGAGGTAGGGAGAGAAGGAAGGGACTTTTATGAATTTTTTTCTTGATTATTTAAAAAATTAAGAATATTAAGTTATAATTTAGCCTAAATATTATAACATTTGTGATAGAAAATACATTTGCAACCAACCAAATAAATTCTCGGTGGATGATCCAAACCCTAATTATTTTTTATTTTTTATTTTGGTGGATCCAACCCTTGTTTGCATCAAAACTTCGGTGGATTATAGTAGAATAGCCTGGGAAGTTGGGTCCTACCATCTCATTTCCTGCTTGCTTTGCAGCTGCTAATGGGATTCAATTCAGAAGCTTAATGATGCCAAAGTACTTCTACTTCTCCTTTAATTACTTGAAATTAAAATGTCAGCTAGCTGGCAAGTACTTAATCTTTGAGAGAGAGAGAGAGAGTCTCTTTATTCCTTCTTTTGCAGCAGCTGTTGCTGTGGCAGAGCTGACGTGTTTTAGGTGGTCTTAGATTGTCTGCTCTCCGGGAACACAAAGTGGACAGTCCTTGCTGCAGGCAGGCATATACACCATGGCATGGTATTTGTGCCCTCAAGTAAAGACAATAAATTTTCTGAACAACCAGCCCCTTTCTCTCTTTCTTTTTCCTATTTCTTCATTACTTTTGGGTATTGAATCCTCCACCCTAAACCAAAGTGGTTTAGCAGTGGTTAAGGCTGGGTTTATAATTGTTACAAAAGTGATAAATGGCTCCTAAGTTCAAACTTTTATATATACATGCGATAAAATGAAAGAACATAACAAAATGTGCCACCATTCGGTAACTTTTATCTGCACCATCTGAATCATCAGTACACAACTTATTATGGCATTCCCTGCCACGAAGACATAGTTAGTTTGCACAGTTTAAATATACATAGCGCATCACTTGGTCGGACGAGAGATGGGTCGGCTGCCATTCCGCTTCGGGTAGCTAGTCCTTGGCGGACGCACAGACCCATCTAATGTTAGGACTACACTAGCAATTGTTCTACCGGGTCGAAGCGGTCCCAGTGTCCTGACGACCGTTCGTAGAACGACATCTCTTGTGCACAAGTTGTCCTTGACCTTGCCTCATCTACAAACTAAGTTATCAAATGAAGCACTTTAAAGCAACGTAAGTAAATGAACTTCATGCACATTCCATAGTATAGGCTACCTTGCTCAATGATCACATTTCAAATTTGTACTACCCATTGAACAGTTATAGATAAATAAGTTCTAGCTACAACTGAAACAAAATTAAGCATATGCATACCAGACAAGTTCACAACAAAGTTATCGCATAGTGACTTTAGGTGACCAGCATTAATTGTTTCAAGTCTACAATTCTTCTTTTATCTTGACTCAATTTTATTCTTATAGTATCGTCGATCGGAACGCATAAACGAGTCAGATTATGAAGGATGAAGACTTGGATTAAGGGCGCAAATCGGAAATAAAGTCACTCACCAGTTGGTGAATCGGGATAGAGAGAGAGAGAAGGGAGATCTTCAAGACTCCGCTTGCGCGTCGCCTACAGGATCACCTGCACGCACCAACATATGATCAATATCTCCTGCTTCGGCTCCAAGAGTTCGATACGAAATACGAAATCCAAAGAACGAAGACAATAAAATCCATCGAAACTGTTCAAAAAAATGCAAGTCACAAAACCAACGAGAAAGCAACCAAGCGACATAAAAAATGAGCAAAGAAACCAGCGTAACGGAAAGGCCTCTCTCGACTCTGCCGTCGAGTCCTTCCTTGAGGCACAATCCGTTGAATGTGGGACCTGATTCCGAAGAAACCAATCCATAACGAGGAAAGGATCTTGATTCAATCTGTCCCCATCGAACGATACCAAGTATTTCTAAGCCGCGCTCCTCGAATAGGGGGAACGAGGCACTACACCCACCCCACTTGGCCTCCTCCCATTTGCTTCCAATCTCTCCTCCATAATCGTCTCGGGTCCACCGTCGAAAACTGTCTCCTCCCCTCCAATTCCAAAGGGGGGCCGCCATATCATGCGGAGGCCGTGGCCCCCGGGGGCCGTAAAGCTCTATTGTAATTGTTTAGACTACATTGGAATTGGTTATTGGAGGGTGTCTTTTTCTTTTCTTAGGAAATGGTCGTGATCGCATATTGTTTGGTAATAATAGTTTATTAGAAAAAAATACTTAAGACTAATCTCTTCTATGTTTTTTATTTATTAATGATAAATCGGACATTTCTTAGTTTAAAAATAATTACACTGATCTCTTCTCTACTTTATGTTGTAAGGATGGCTAGTATAATAATCTTTTTCGTAAAACATAAAATATAGAAAATATTCGTGTAAAAAACATAAAATATATGAGCGGTTAGTGTAATTATTTTCAAAATAAAAAATGTCTGTTTAATAAACCGAAAAAATAAGGAAGATTAGTGTAAATAACCCTTGATGTAAGTATGAAACATGTTTCGAAAACAATTTTTCATCTATCGTAAAAAGTAGGAATGACAATTTTTTTCTAACCCGATGGGGAGCCAATTTTTTTTTCCTGATGGGACGGGTAAGGAGATTTAAAAACAAAAAACGGGGACATGGATGGGAATTAAAAATAAATTAAATGGAGTTCGGGGCCTTATATGGGTATAATACTCCCCGCCCACGTAAATCTTCGACCTCGATTGCTTATGACCATGTGTGCAACCTATTGAATTAATATTCTCTCTTTTTGTTGTATTGTATTATTTTCTCTATCTAGTAGTATATTTTTTTTATGAAAACTAGACTATTAAACTGTCTTGTATTTTTTTGGGTTTCTTAAGCTTATATTGTATATAAAAAATTATTAACGTGGCAGGGGACAGGGACAAGGAGTGCATTATTTAACTGGTATGGGGATGAGGATAAAAAAATGAATCCGACCAGGGATGTGGATAGGGAATATTGAAGGATGGTCTAGCTGGCACACTTTCAAATGTGCTCTCATGCACTACTAAAATCTACCACGTGGTTCGGGTCATGCACGTACTTCCTAAGCTGTGACACATAGAAAATATCATGCACGTCTGACATGGCTAGTGATAATGTAATTTGATAGGCAACTGAAATGACTCGTTTGAGGACTTCGAACGGGCCAACGAATCTTGGACTTAACTCCCCCTTTACTCCGAATCTCATAACTCCTTGCATGGGCGAAACGTTCAAAAATACATGGTCACCTTCATAGAACTCAAGGGGTCGACGACGAATGTCGGCATAGCTCTTCTGCCGGCTTTGTGCTACTTTTTGTCTCTCTCGGATCAACCAAACCTTTTGGACTGTTTGTTCAACTAGTTCCAGCTCAAGGATTTGATGCTCCCCAACTTCGTTCCAGCAGATCGGTGACCTACACTTTCGCCTATATAGAGCCTCGTACGGAGCCATTTGGATGCTGGACTGATAACTGTTGTTATATGCAAATTCGGCCAATGGTAGGTGGATGTCCTAACTTGACTTTGAATCGATTGCACAGAGACGCAACATATCTTCGAGTACCTAATTCACCCTCTCTGTTTGGCCATCGGTTTGAGGATGGTAGACTGAGCTAAAATTCAACTTGGTCCCCATCGCTGACCGAAGGCTCTCCCAGAAACATGAAAGGAATCGTCCGTCCTGATCTGACACTATAGAAACTGGCACTCCGTGCAGCCGAACTATCTCGTCAAGATAAGTCTGGGCGAGGCAATCGATGCTCCAAGTAACTTTAATGACAATGAAGTGCGCTGACTTGGTTAACCGGTCGACGATGACCTAGACTGCGTCGTTCCCCCGTTGCATCTTTGGCAAGTCAACAATGAAGTCCATACTTATGTGCTCCCATTTTTATTCCAGGATAGCAAGATTCTGCATCTCTCCACCCGGTCTCTGATATTCTGCTTTCACCCTCTGACAGGTTATGCATTGCGACACGAAGAGCGCCACATCTCTCTTCATGTCGTGCCACCAGAAAATAGTGCGAAGGTCTTTGTTCATCTTCGTGCTCCCAGGATGAACTGTATAGGCTGCATAGTGAGCTTCCGCAAGGATCTCCTTTCTGATTTTTGTGTCGTTGGGGACACATAGCCTTCCCTTCACTCGCAACACTCCATTCTCATCTACTGCAAAGTCCTTCGCCTTCCCCGCTAGGATCTGTTCACGCATTTTTCTTAGGAATGGGTCGTCCCTCTTAGTAGATGTGACTCTCTCTAACAGGTTGGGTACGAATCGCATCTGAGCAACTCGTGCGCCGCGATATCGAATTCGGAGTTCAATGCCCATTTCCTCAAAGTCCCTTTGTAACCTGCGATTAACAGACAGGGATCCCGCAAACACTCGACTTAACGCATCCGCTACAATATTTTTTTTGCCAGTTGTGTAATCAATCGTCAAGTCATAGTCTTTGATTAATTCTAACCAACACCGCTGTCGTAGGTTAAGGTCCGTTTGGGTGAATAAGTACTTCAAGTTTTTGTGATCAGTGTAAATTTGGCAAGCCACTCCATAGAGGTAGTCTCGCCATAATTTTAGCACGATTCACCCTATACAGTCAAAAACTAGTGAACCGTAACCCAGTCCAAATAAGTATCCCAAGGGGTTAAATTTAATTGAGGCGAAAGAAATGACCCATGAAATTACCAAAGGAACACCTATCTTTATCCTCACTGCCCGTGAAATTCCTAAAGAACTCACTATTGACTCCTACTGAGATTCTTCCTATAATAGAGGAATTTTTTGATGCCTTTCCTGGAGACCTTCCCGATAACTTACCTCCGATGCATGATATTCAACACACAATTGACCTCGCACTAGGAGCAAGTTTGCCCAACCTGCCACACTATCTAATGAACCTAAATGGACATGCGGTACTAAAAAGACAAGTTGATGAGTTGCTTAGGAAATAATTTGTACAAGATAGTCTGAGCCCTTGCACAGTACCTGCCTTGTTGACACCCAAGAAGGATGGTACTTGGTGTATGTATGTAGACAGTTGTGCCATCAATAAGATCACCATTAAGTATCATGTTTTGATCTCTCGGTTAGATGATAAGCTAGATATGCTGTCCGGAGCTACGATCTTCTCCAAGATTGATCTCAAAAGTGGCTATTATCAAATTCACATCCGATCGGGTAATGAGTGAAAAACTGCCTTCAAGACGAAGGATGGCCTGTACGAGTGGATGGTTATGCCCTTCGGTTGAATAATGCTCTGAATACATTTATGCACTTGATGACACAAGTTTTGCGAACTTTCATGGGACACTTTTTGGTCGTATACTTTGATGACATCCTCATTTATAGCCGCTCCCGTGAGCAACATTTGGACCATCTACGTCAAGTTTGTTCTGTCTTGAGAAATGAGAAATTGTATGCTAATCCAAAGAAGTGCACCATCCTCACAGACAAAGTATTTTTTTTGGGATTTGTGGTCTCTTATGGGGGAGTTTCTCTTGATCCCGAGAAAATTAGGACAATCGAAGAATTGCCTGAACCCAAGAGCATAGAACAAAGCTGTTGATAGAGCTTTTAAGGATATTAAGATAAAAATGGTAGAAGCTCCTGTCATGCGCCTTCTTGATTTCTCGAAGGTGTTTGAAGTCACTTGGATGCTTCAAGTATTGGTATAGGTGGAATTCTATCACAAGAAAATGACCCAATTGCCTACTTCAGTAAGAAACTGAATGATGCTCGACATCGTTATTCTACCTACGATAAGTAGTTCTACGCGATAATGCAAGCTCTTCAATATTGACGTCATTACTTGCATCCACAGGAATTTGTTATCTTTTCAGACCATGAAGACCTTAGGTATATCAAATAAAAAAAGAAGTTAAATGCTAGACATGGGAGATGGATAAATTTTTTGCAGGATTATACTTGAACCATTCGACATAAAGCAGGAGTTGAAAATAAGGCTGACGATGCGCTCAGCCGTCGATCATTTCTCCTTTCTGAAATGAGTGCTGAAGTAGTATATTTTGAACGAATTAAAGGAGAGTACACGTCATGTCCGTATTTTCAAGATATTTTTATCTTGTTAAGCAATGACAATATTCATTAGATGGATGATTTCCTTATCCAGGATGGGTATTTCTTCAAGTGTCATAAGTTGTGTATCCCTAGCACATCTTGTAAACCCCCTGAATTTTCAAAATTTTAAAACTGGAATTTTTCGCAATTTTCTGGAATTTTCTGGGATTTTTCTGAAATTTAAAAACAGGGTTTTAATTATTCAATGATTTTTAATTGATATTAAACAATATTAAAATATTATGAAAATAATATTTTTGGATGTAAAATGAAAAACTGGACTTAGGACAATTTTTCTGGAATTTATCGGACCCCGGACCTATTTTTTAAATGCCTAAAAAGTATTTTTATTATTTAATTAATTAATTATTTAATTAATTACTGGTTTTTAAATATTATTATTAGTATTTATTATTTATTTATTTTTTTAGCCCGGCCCGCGGCCCGTTGGGCCGGCCCAGCCCAACGGACCCGAACCCAGCCCGCTCCCCCGGGTCGGGTCGGATCGGATCCGCCGCCCGACCCGCAAACCCGACCCGTCCACTCCTTCGTCCCCACGTCTCCCCCGCCCGCGTCGTGCGCCGCACCCGCCGGCCGCGCCCTCCGCCGCGCTGCCCGCCACGACCCCGCCACCTGGCCGCCTTCTCCGCCCCACTCCCCGCCTCTCTCGGCCCCTCGCCCCGCCGCTGCCCCCTATTTAATCCCCTCCGCCTCCTCCCCGATCTCCCCTCAGCCGCCCACTCCCCGCCGTACCCCCACCGCTCGTCTCCGCCGCCGTGCAGACCCCCGCGCCGCCGTCCTCCTCCGCGCCCAGCCCCCTCATCCTCCTCCTTCCTCCCCTCCGGCGGCCACCGCCCGCAGAAGCAGCAGCAGCAGCAGCCAGAAGCAGCGGCTCCGCCGCCGAGCCGTCGCCGCCGCCGAGCCGTCGCCGCCGTGCGCCTCGCCGCGCTGCCCCGCCGCAGTCAGCCCCCCGCGCCGCCGTCCCAGCCGCCGGAGCCCCGCCGCAGCGAACCCCAAGCCCTAACCCTAATTTTGGGTTCCTGTGTCCGACACGAGTCGGACACGTGTCGGACACGGTTCGACCCCGGTTTCCGGGTCCCCTTCAGGTGCGTGCAACTTTTGATCCGTAGCTCCGTTTTCGATTCCGCAAATTGCGTTGCGAAGCCTGTATGACCCTCTCGGTGTCCGGACAAACTGTTCGGGACATCGCGTCCTGTGGTGATCGCACACCGCGATCCAAAAACAGGAAAAACCCAGACCCTGTTTCACCCCGGAACTGAGTACGCCCCGCCAAACGGGACGACTTGGTCGCGCGCGGTCTTCACAGATACGTGCGCCTCGTCGATACGGACGTGTGGGTTTTCGCGGAAGCTGGTTCGGGTGTGCGTGCACCCCGGAATCAACGCGTATCCGCGGACATCGCCCCGTATCCGCCTTTTCGGCAATTCGACCTAACTTTGTGTACACACGTCGGATCGAGACGAAACTTGCGCCATCGGACTCGTAGCAATACGCTGGTCCTGTGGGTCAAGTTTGGTTCGATTCTGAGAACGTTGACGAAATCGCGTGTCGTGGGCCCCGCAGGCCCCGCTCGACGGGCGATTTCGTGATCGGCTCATCGGAATTCAAATCTGAAAGTTCCGTTGGGTTCGTATCAGCGTTCCTGACCTGTTGACACTAAGTTTGGTAAATTTGGAGACCGTTGACCCTGACGCGTTTTTCGGTGCAAAGCGGGTCCACCGGTGGACCCCGTTTTGGCCCGAAACTGCCGTTTCTGCCCTTGTCTCCAAATTGGACCCAAGGACAGGCGTTTCTAGCTGATTGATATTTTATGGATCTGATGGTGATGTTTGTTTCAGCAACCGGAGTACCGCCTGCAATTCCCGTCGAAGTCAGAACTGCGAACATAGCCAGAACCACAGGCAAGTGTACCTCGCCAAAACTTGCAGTCTTGCTAAATAATTCCTGGACTTAGTTATACATCAGAGGGCAAGTGTACCTTGCCAAAACTTGCAGCCTGCTAGTTATTTTCTGGACTTGTTTGTACATCAGTGGGCAAGTAAAGCTTGCCAATTCTTAGACATTTCTGATTATAGTATTTTACTTGATTTTCTGGTAGTTTCTTATGTAACTTGTTTAACTGCTCAACCCAGGACACCTGACACTATTCATGTGACGAAATTGCCTGAGATATACCTGGTGATTCCGTATAGGCTACATTTTCATGTCATTCCAGTTTACATGCTTAGATTCTAGCCTGACTCATTGCATTAGTTCAATCTTGCGTGACTTGTACCTGATATATTCTGGAACTGTGACGTGAGATCTCATGGGATGGGGAGAGTATAATCATATCAAGGCTGAATATAATATAATATAAATACTTATATCTGGCGGTGCCTTAGACTCTGATACAGAGCTTTGGTTCCTTACTGGCTCCTCGAGAAATACTGCTATGGTTTCTTCGACACTGATCCTGTAGTAGTCAGCCTGAGTATGACTAAACTCTCACTTGCATATCACTAGCTGGTTTACATATTTACCCTGCTGTTCAATATTGCTGCACTGCATATGTTTTGGCTTGTGTTTTCCGTACCTTGTTATGTCCCCTGAGGACCTGGAATGGACTATGTCCCCAGGTATAGCTGCAGAGAACTTCCCCGAGGTGTACGGTACAGGAGCACTCCTTGGAGCAGAACCCGGAACCGAGGACGAGATAGTTGCAGAGGACTTCACCTGAGCACCGGCTTCATCCACACAGTATTTTTCATTTACAGCATTTATTTTCTGTCTATTTTTCCTCTGAATGTAACAGACTAAGTTCTCGGAATTGTTTCCCCGAGTTAACTTTATTTGCTATTGCTAATTTAATTCCATTGCATTTATTTCCTGGCAATTAATCTGTGTTATCTGTGGATGAGATTAGAAATACCTGAGACTGTAACTTAGTATTACTAGACTACAGCTTAAGCATGCCCTGATGGATCCATTAAATTGGGTTGTCCATCGGTGCGTGCTGCTGGCCATTGCTCACGTGCTCAGTCCCTCGTCATTTTGGGACTGGGGCGTGACATGGTTTTTGTGGTGGCCCATACAGGTCAACGACTAAAGTGTTCGGTTCCAACTTAGGGACCGAACAGGCCTGCAATAAAATAGGATAAGTTTTTAGGATCTCATCCACTTGCTTGAATCGTTTTTGATATCTGTATCGCATTCAAACTAATTTGAACTTGCATCTTGCCTTGATTCTTGTGCGCCTCTTATTGGGTATTTTGGATACAGGGAAATGGACCCACAAGAATGCAACGAGACTCCCGTCAGAACACCACCAGCTACAGGTGTCACCTACGACGACGAAGTGACACCAGTCGGAGGAATTCCCACAACTCAACAGAGCCAGCCGGCAGGTCAACCTACCTCCCGATTCCGGCGCGATGACATCCCGCCTCCGCCGCAGTTCGTCCCACCAATGCCCGTGTTCCCACCAGGACAGCCGATCGACGGGCAGCAAATATTTCAGATGATCTACGCGATGATGCAAGCTCAGCAGCAAGTCCAACACGAGGCTCAGCGTCGCGAAGCTAACTTCTTGAGGGACAGCATCGTAACTGCACTAGGGCAGGCCAACCTACCAGCTCGACGGCCAACTACAGGCTCAATCACTGACTTCCGCCAACTGAAGCCCCGCACTTTTTCTGGAAAGGAGGAGCCCACAGAAGTTCACGAATGGCTCACCAACATTCGGCATCAACTTGAAGCAGCTGAACTTCCACGGGAACGCTGGATGACTGCCGTCCGAATGCAATTGACGGACAACGCCCATCACTGGTGGTTGTCTGAGGAGACACGGCTCGGACCAGACCGAGTCACTTGGGAGGAGTTCTCCAGACTCTTCCAGGAGATGTACATACCTGCCATCGCTCGATCAGAACTGCGGGACAAGTTTAATCGCCTCACTCAGGAGGCTATGACGGTGGAAGAATACAACGCTGAGTTCATTCGTTTGAGCCGCTTCGCCCCCACCCTGATCCCGACTGAGGAAGAGAAGGCCGAGAAATTCTTCGACGGACTGAACATTGAGCTGCAGAAACTGATTGGGTCCGTCGCACCAACATCATACTCGGACGTTCTTGCCGCGGCTCGACGCATAGAGCGCGTCACCAAGAGAGAGACCAGACTGAAGCGGCCGTCCCCATCCGCACCAGCCAGAGCAGCACAAGAGGAGTCTGCAAAGCGTCAACAAGTAAGCTCGCCACCAGCAGCAGCACCAAAAGCCTTCTACCTTCCTACCTGTTACCACTGCGGCAAGATAGGCCATGTCGAGAAGGAATGTAGACGTAAACTCGGACTATGCCTAGGCTGCGGATCCAGACAGCATGCAGTGAGAGACTGCCCCGAGCGTAGAGAAGGAACACCAAGGACGAACCAGCCAACTCCACCAGCGCCTCGAGCAGCACCCTACCAGCAAGCTCAGCAACAGCAGAGGAATCTACCTCAAGGACGAGAGCAAGCTTACGCGATGACTGTGCAGGACGCCGATGCGAGTAAGTGATTTATAGTTTTTCGTTTCTAGTCTTGTTGTAGCTCGTGCCTCTTGGTTCGTGACCTCAGCCCCAACCTAGTAAACTGCAACTTGTTAATAACAACCTGGTTTTCATAAAAGTTATAGTTTTAACTAGATTTTCCTGGAAAGTGTAAACTTTCAATTTTAGGGAAACGGTATTTCCCTGAAGTATCTTGTGATGTATTTTCAAACGATGCTTGCGACCGCGTCATCTCTGTTGACCGGTTATTCTTTGATTGCGAGGACGCAATCCTCTTAAGGGGGGGTATATTGTAAACCCCCTGAATTTTCAAAATTTTAAAACTGGAATTTTTCGCAATTTTCTGGAATTTTCTGGGATTTTTCTGAAATTTAAAAACAGGGTTTTAATTATTCAATGATTTTTAATTGATATTAAACAATATTAAAATATTATGAAAATAATATTTTTGGATGTAAAATGAAAAACTGGACTTAGGGCAATTTTTCTGGAATTTATCGGACCACGGACCTATTTTTTAAATGCCTAAAAAGTATTTTTATTATTTAATTAATTAATTATTTAATTAATTACTGGTTTTTAAATATTATTATTAGTATTTATTATTTATTTATTTTTTTAGCCCGGCCCGCGGCCCGTTGGGCCGGCCCAGCCCAACGGACCCGAACCCAGCCCGCTCCCCCGGGTCGGGTCGGATCGGATCCGCCGCCCGACCCGCAAACCCGACCCGTCCACTCCTTCGTCCCCACGTCTCCCCCGCCCGCGTCGTGCGCCGCACCCGCCGGCCGCGCCCTCCGCCGCGCTGCCCGCCACGACCCCGCCACCTGGCCGCCTTCTCCGCCCCACTCCCCGCCTCTCTCGGCCCCTCGCCCCGCCGCTGCCCCCTATTTAATCCCCTCCGCCTCCTCCCCGATCTCCCCTCAGCCGCCCACTCCCCGCCGTACCCCCACCGCTCGTCTCCGCCGCCGTGCAGACCCCCGCGCCGCCGTCCTCCTCCGCGCCCAGCCCCCTCATCCTCCTCCTTCCTCCCCTCCGGCGGCCACCGCCCGCAGAAGCAGCAGCAGCAGCAGCCAGAAGCAGCGGCTCCGCCGCCGAGCCGTCGCCGCCGTGCGCCTCGCCGCGCTGCCCCGCCGCAGTCAGCCCCCCGCGCCGCCGTCCCAGCCGCCGGAGCCCCGCCGCAGCGAACCCCAAGCCCTAACCCTAATTTTGGGTTCCTGTGTCCGACACGAGTCGGACACGTGTCGGACACGGTTCGACCCCGGTTTCCGGGTCCCCTTCAGGTGCGTGCAACTTTTGATCCGTAGCTCCGTTTTCGATTCCGCAAATTGCGTTGCGAAGCCTGTATGACCCTCTCGGTGTCCGGACAAACTGTTCGGGACATCGCGTCCTGTGGTGATCGCACACCGCGATCCAAAAACAGGAAAAACCCAGACCCTGTTTCACCCCGGAACTGAGTACGCCCCGCCAAACGGGACGACTTGGTCGCGCGCGGTCTTCACAGATACGTGCGCCTCGTCGATACGGACGTGTGGGTTTTCGCGGAAGCTGGTTCGGGTGTGCGTGCACCCCGGAATCAACGCGTATCCGCGGACATCGCCCCGTATCCGCCTTTTCGGCAATTCGACCTAACTTTGTGTACACACGTCGGATCGAGACGAAACTTGCGCCATCGGACTCGTAGCAATACGCTGGTCCTGTGGGTCAAGTTTGGTTCGATTCTGAGAACGTTGACGAAATCGCGTGTCGTGGGCCCCGCAGGCCCCGCTCGACGGGCGATTTCGTGATCGGCTCATCGGAATTCAAATCTGAAAGTTCCGTTGGGTTCGTATCAGCGTTCCTGACCTGTTGACACTAAGTTTGGTGAATTTGGAGACCGTTGACCCTGACGCGTTTTTCGGTGCAAAGCGGGTCCACCGGTGGACCCCGTTTTGGCCCGAAACTGCCGTTTCTGCCCTTGTCTCCAAATTGGACCCAAGGACAGGCGTTTCTAGCTGATTGATATTTTCTGGATCTGATGGTGATGTTTGTTTCAGCAACCGGAGTACCGCCTGCAATTCCCGTCGAAGTCAGAACTGCGAACATAGCCAGAACCACAGGCAAGTGTACCTCGCCAAAACTTGCAGTCTTGCTAAATAATTCCTGGACTTAGTTATACATCAGAGGGCAAGTGTACCTTGCCAAAACTTGCAGCCTGCTAGTTATTTTCTGGACTTGTTTGTACATCAGTGGGCAAGTAAAGCTTGCCAATTCTTAGACATTTCTGATTATAGTATTTTACTTGATTTTCTGGTAGTTTCTTATGTAACTTGTTTAACTGCTCAACCCAGGACACCTGACACTATTCATGTGACGAAATTGCCTGAGATATACCTGGTGATTCCGTATAGGCTACATTTTCATGTCATTCCAGTTTACATGCTTAGATTCTAGCCTGACTCATTGCATTAGTTCAATCTTGCGTGACTTGTACCTGATATATTCTGGAACTGTGACGTGAGATCTCATGGGATGGGGAGAGTATAATCATATCAAGGCTGAATATAATATAATATAAATACTTATATCTGGCGGTGCCTTAGACTCTGATACAGAGCTTTGGTTCCTTACTGGCTCCTCGAGAAATACTGCTATGGTTTCTTCGACACTGATCCTGTAGTAGTCAGCCTGAGTATGACTAAACTCTCACTTGCATATCACTAGCTGGTTTACATATTTACCCTGCTGTTCAATATTGCTGCACTGCATATGTTTTGGCTTGTGTTTTCCGTACCTTGTTATGTCCCCTGAGGACCTGGAATGGACTATGTCCCCAGGTATAGCTGCAGAGAACTTCCCCGAGGTGTACGGTACAGGAGCACTCCTTGGAGCAGAACCCGGAACCGAGGACGAGATAGTTGCAGAGGACTTCACCTGAGCACCGGCTTCATCCACACAGTATTTTTCATTTACAGCATTTATTTTCTGTCTATTTTTCCTCTGAATG
Organism: Iris macrosiphon; assembly: GCA_036927795.1. Taxonomy (NCBI): domain Eukaryota; kingdom Viridiplantae; phylum Streptophyta; class Magnoliopsida; order Asparagales; family Iridaceae; genus Iris; species Iris macrosiphon. The sequence goes on from JAYESA010000010.1 coordinate 34,270,832, forward strand.
TAACAGACTAAGTTCTCGGAATTGTTTCCCCGAGTTAACTTTATTTGCTATTGCTAATTTAATTCCATTGCATTTATTTCCTGGCAATTAATCTGTGTTATCTGTGGATGAGATTAGAAATACCTGAGACTGTAACTTAGTATTACTAGACTACAGCTTAAGCATGCCCTGATGGATCCATTAAATTGAGTTGTCCATCGGTGCGTGCTGCTGGCCATTGCTCACGTGCTCAGTCCCTCGTCATTTTGGGACTGGGGCGTGACACATCTTTTAGGATTTTCTTGTTTGAAAAGTTCTTGCTGGGGGTCTTGCATGAAATTTTGGAAACAATAAGACTATTGAAGATGTAGAACGTCGTTTCTATTGGCCGAGCAATAAGGGAGATGTTGCTAGGTTTGTTTGTCAGTGTCACACATGTCAGCTAGATAAGCAACGAAAGCGAAATACCGGTCTTTACACACCATTACCCATCCCAGGCTGCCCTTAGTAAGATATTAGCATGGACTTTGTGTTAAGCCTTTCCTAGACCGTTGGAAGACATGGTTCTATTTTTGTGGTTGTGGACAAATTTTATAAAATGACATATTTTATACCTTATTCCAAAACCAGCGACGCTTTCTAGATTGCCAAGCTTTACTTTGATTGAGTTGTTCGATTACATGGATTACCTAAGACCATCGTGTCAGATCGGGATGTTAAGTTTAGGAGTTACTTTTGGAAGACCCTTTGGCACAAAATGAAAACAAAACTGCACTTTTCCACGACTTTTCACCCCCAGACTGACGGTTAAACGAAAGTTGTTAATAGGGGTTTGAGAAAAATGTTAAGAACCTTAGTTTGTGAGAATCTAGAAAATTGGTACCTCTATTTATCCATTGTTGAATTTGCTTATAATAACTCTGTCAATAGATCTACTAGTGTCTGTCCAACTGAGATAGATTATGGTTACAAACTGAGATAACCCATAGACCTTATTCCTACGTATGAATCTCACAGAATATCTGAGTCAGCATCTGCATTTGCATCTCGCATCAATCATTTGCATAAAGAAATAGCAGGCAACTCGAACAGAATTGTCACGCCCCAATCTCCCGCAAGCCCAATTGTCCCCGCTGAACGTGAATCACCACGTTACAGCTCTCCCGCAGGACAATCGTTCTCATCGGGACGTGATGCCGTGCAAGCCTAAAGTGCGCTTGCACAAGGCCAAAGCTTTGAACAAGGGCAAGTAAGCTAATCAATACTGAAGCAGCGGCACACATATTGCAGAAAAGTAAAGAACACAATGGCACATGATAAACAAGCTCTTTTATTGATAATCGAAAGTATTACAAGCGGCGCATGGCCGAGGTTACATAACGCTCAAGCACTCTTCTCTCGATTACAATGATACCGTTCCATACATTATGTCCCTCTATCTGAAAGCAGCTCAAACTCGGTGCGGCTCAAGGCATCGACTCCAGATTTCCGGTTCCTTGGGATGAGGCACGGCTATCGCTTCCCGAACGAACGAGCACCTGAGAACAAGCAAACTGTTGGTGGGTCAGCACTTTATGCAAGTACTGGTGAGATAAAACAACTGAACAGAAGCTACACCCCCTGAAACCCACACTAAGTAATCATATGGCAAAACATTGCATTACTAGTGATCTTGCTACTTTTACCTAAGTTCGTTTCATGCAGTTCTTAGCAGAGTCATATTACATCTTTCTTGAAACATAACTTTGAAACAGTTTTGCATATTCAAACACTAAGCATACGAAATCGGGACAGTGCTCTATCGTGCAGTGTGCAGCATGTATTGTGCATCAATACTAACTCTTAGGGACCAAGCTTATCTAGCAGACTGATCATATCGAATTGAGGCAAACATATCATGTATTCATTAGCACATAAGCAGACACATCTATATGATTTCGGTCCCCGAGAAACTCAGGATTGGCAGCGGTAATCCAGCTATCCAATGACTCACATTCTGATTCTATTAGCAGCTGTGACCGAGGTTCAGCTCTGCACTAATAGTCATTGTCTGACCGATGCAATGCATGAAGCACTAACATATAAGCTCTACGATGCAGACTAAATGAACAAAGCAGGCTTAAGCATAAACTTATATTTCTTACCCCATAGCCGAACGGTTATCCCTGCAGCAGACACACAAGTTAGCCACATTTGCATATTCATAACTTATGTATCAAAACACTGGTGCCACAAATGATAGGTATGCAAGAAGGTAAACCTAGCATGCGCCCTATCTATATGACGGTCCATGGGTTGCCCCATGATTAGCAGCAGTTGCCCAAGGTTCAGCTCTTCACTAGCACGCGCGGGTGTCGGCAGCTGTGACTCAAGGTTCAGCTCTTCACCAACACACCCGAGTGCAAGCAGCTGTGACATCATGGGTTCTGCACAACACTAATAGACATATCGCCCCACTAGACCCTTGCGAGCCGTACACCTCAGGGCGATCCAAAAATCTCTTCCGGACCGAGCGGTTCCCAGCGCCCCAGGAACCGTTCGAGAGACAAGACCTTGTGCACAAGTTGTCCGAGACCAATGCAATGACATAAACACATAGTTCAAGCAAAACAATGATCAAGCAAAACATATGCGGTCTTAGCGAAACACATCTTATCGAAACGAAGCACATCTTATCACATTACTAATAGCACACCCCACTAGACCCTTGCGAGCCGTATCCTCAGGGCGTACTATTAGTCACAGCACTCACATTCTTTCTTAGCAGATCGATATAGCAGACAGACAAACGAAACATATGAAGGCAAGCACGATTGATTTCATATCTAACACATGCAATAACTATCTCTTCTTAGCATATTCAAAGGGACATATTCGAGCAGTTCATTTACTTATCTTTCTTAGCATAGCAAAGGTTCGTTCAATAGCTGTGTCGGTGTTTCTAAGCATGCAACATTTCTATCTTTTCTCTTAGCATAGCGATGGTTCTATTTCATTTCTGACAAGCATACACATTCTCTTAATTAGGCAGCAGATTCGTTCCGATGACAAGCTATGTGAGTTCTCTTATTAGCATACTGAGTCGGTTCTGTCATTCTTCTTATGAAAACATTCTTCTTAAACAAACAAGCATTCAAAAACTCAGATTCATTATTAAGTCGTGCAAGAATCAGAGAATGCAGTTCTGCCCACTCACATTGATTAATCGGTCGAGAACTCTCCGAGAAGACTTCCGTTCGAGCAAGCAAGGCGATATCACTTTGTACGTAGCGTCGATGCGGAGCAGGGCGCTACATACTCACCCACCAACAAAGAGTTTCGTCCTCGAAACTCAAGGAGAAACTCACGATAACACAGAGCAGCGATAGTCCTCATCCCTCACCATCCCAAATCAAAACTCAGCAAATCCAAAAATCACAAAATCACATCTCAAGCAATAAATCAAATCCAGAAAACTTTTGTGCACATCTTTGAGAATATCTATGGACTTATTGTATGGAACGTTCATTGCAGCACAACACAACTCAGAGTCGGAGGCAACGGAATAGGTAAAGAATCGAGTCGCTCTGATACCATTATGTCACGCCCCAATCTCCCGCAAGCCCAATTGTCCCCGCTGAACGTGAATCACCACGTTACAGCTCTCCCGCAGGACAATCGTTCTCATCGGGACGTGATGCCGTGCAAGCCTAAAGTGCGCTTGCACAAGGCCAAAGCTTTGAACAAGGGCAAGTAAGCTAATCAATACTGAAGCAGCGGCACACATATTGCAGAAAAGTAAAGAACACAATGGCACATGATAAACAAGCTCTTTTATTGATAATCGAAAGTATTACAAGCGGCGCATGGCCGAGGTTACATAACGCTCAAGCACTCTTCTCTCGATTACAATGATACCGTTCCATACATTATGTCCCTCTATCTGAAAGCAGCTCAAACTCGGTGCGGCTCAAGGCATCGACTCCAGATTTTCGGTTCCTTGGGATGAGGCACGGCTATCGCTTCCCGAACGAACGAGCACCTGAGAACAAGCAAACTGTTGGTGGGTCAGCACTTTATGCAAGTACTGGTGAGATAAAACAACTGAACAGAAGCTACACCCCCTGAAACCCACACTAAGTAATCATATGGCAAAACATTGCATTACTAGTGATCTTGCTACTTTTACCTAAGTTCGTTTCATGCAGTTCTTAGCAGAGTCATATTACATCTTTCTTGAAACATAACTTTGAAACAGTTTTGCATATTCAAACACTAAGCATACGAAATCGGGACAGTGCTCTATCGTGCAGTGTGCAGCATGTATTGTGCATCAATACTAACTCTTAGGGACCAAGCTTATCTAGCAGACTGATCATATCGAATTGAGGAAAACATATCATGTATTCATTAGCACATAAGCAGACACATCTATATGATTTCGGTCCCCGAGAAACTCAGGATTGGCAGCGGTAATCCAGCTATCCAATGACTCACATTCTGATTCTATTAGCAGCTGTGACCGAGGTTCAGCTCTGCACTAATAGTCATTGTCTGACCGATGCAATGCATGAAGCACTAACATATAAGCTCTACGATGCAGACTAAATGAACAAAGCAGGCTTAAGCATAAACTTATATTTCTTACCCCATAGCCGAACGGTTATCCCTGCAGCAGACACACAAGTTAGCCACATTTGCATATTCATAACTTATGTATCAAAACACTGGTGCCACAAATGATAGGTATGCAAGAAGGTAAACCTAGCATGCGCCCTATCTATATGACGGTCCATGGGTTGCCCCATGATTAGCAGCAGTTGCCCAAGGTTCAGCTCTTCACTAGCACGCGCGGGTGTCGGCAGCTGTGACTCAAGGTTCAGCTCTTCACCAACACACCCGAGTGCAAGCAGCTGTGACATCATGGGTTCTGCACAACACTAATAGATATCGCCCCACTAGACCCTTGCGAGCCGTACACCTCAGGGCGATCCAAAAATCTCTTCCGGACCGAGCGGTTCCCAGCGCCCCAGGAACCGTTCGAGAGACAAGACCTTGTGCACAAGTTGTCCGAGACCAATGCAATGACATAAACACATAGTTCAAGCAAAACAATGATCAAGCAAAACATATGCGGTCTTAGCGAAACACATCTTATCGAAACGAAGCACATCTTATCACATTACTAATAGCACACCCCACTAGACCCTTGCGAGCCGTATCCTCAGGGCGTACTATTAGTCACAGCACTCACATTCTTTCTTAGCAGATCGATATAGCAGACAGACAAACGAAACATATGAAGGCAAGCACGATTGATTTCATATCTAACACATGCAATAACTATCTCTTCTTAGCATATTCAAAGGGACATATTCGAGCAGTTCATTTACTTATCTTTCTTAGCATAGCAAAGGTTCGTTCAATAGCTGTGTCGGTGTTTCTAAGCATGCAACATTTCTATCTTTTCTCTTAGCATAGCGATGGTTCTATTTCATTTCTGACAAGCATACACATTCTCTTAATTAGGCAGCAGATTCGTTCCGATGACAAGCTATGTGAGTTCTCTTATTAGCATACTGAGTCGGTTCTGTCATTCTTCTTATGAAAACATTCTTCTTAAACAAACAAGCATTCAAAAACTCAGATTCATTATTAAGTCGTGCAAGAATCAGAGAATGCAGTTCTGCCCACTCACATTGATTAATCGGTCGAGAACTCTCCGAGAAGACTTCCGTTCGAGCAAGCAAGGCGATATCACTTTGTACGTAGCGTCGATGCGGAGCAGGGCGCTACAAGAATAATGTCAACTGTAAATTATGTGCTGATATAAAAATGAGGTTTAAATAATACAAAGTTGGTGATTATGTAATTGTCCATATTTGTCCATAACGGTTTCCTCCAGGAACCGTCAAAAAGTTGCATGCACGAAGTGCAGGTCCAATTTCGAAGAAATTTAATGATAATGCTTTTATCCTCGACCTTTCAGAAGGGTTTAATTTTAGTTATACATCTAATATTGAGGACTTAGTTGAATATAAAGGTCCATATTTTAATCCTAACAACCCACAAGTTGATGGCCTTACCCCTGAGCCAATTCTCGAGGGATCTTCTTTACCCCCACTACCAGAAATACAACCCACTACATCACACGATATTAAAAATATTATTGATGATCATAATATTTGTAATAGTAGCGGTGGTATTCGTAGGTACTTAATTCGTTGGAGTGGTCGTCCTGAGTTTGAGGACACTTGGCTAGCCCGAGATGATTTACAGAGACTTGATCCAGATGCATTGGAGTACAATGGGAATAGTACAGCCCCAGCTTCAACAGAGTCGAGCTCTCCCTTACCGGGGAGAATGATGAGGATATCTACCACATGCACGAGATTTTTGATACGTATACAGGCACAAGAAGCATCTCGGAAAAGCCCCATCGTTGCTCAAGTCATTTTGAGTTGACGTTTTAGTAGGTTTATTTTAGTCCCACATTACTTGTGGAGAGTTTATTTCTTTTTATTCACATCTTTATTCCCACATTGCTTGTGGGTTAGCACTTTGCTCTTTTGTATGCTTATATATATATATATGTTTGTTCTTTTCATATGAAATCATCAAATAATCAATAAAATCATCAAATAATCAATGAAATATTGTGACCGAAAAGAAAAGAAAAAACTTGCGTTATTTTTTTTTTTTTGAGATTAGAGTGTGAAACATAATCCCCCAATTTTCTACCTGGGCGTGTGAAACCCTAGAGTGGTCATTTTTTGAGCGTCCTTGACCTCCTCCTCTCCAAATCTCGCCGTCAAGCTGTCTGCCATCCGATCCAGGCGGTACCAGCAGCTCCTCGCTGTCCTGCCTCCCGTCATGGTCGTCCTTCGTCCTCCATTGGTGCAACATGTCGTCCGTCGTCAGGCCTTCCATTGTCAAGCCGCCCGCCGTCAGGCCCCCGTCGTCAGGCCGCTCGCCGTCAGGCCATCTGTCGCTAGGCCGCCATTGGTCTACCTTCGGCCGCGGATCCGTCAACCAACGTCCTCCTTTCTATTTAAATGATCCAGGTGCACCGTTCCAACTTCCCTAATATTTGCTAATTCATCCTGATAAGATAAATATCTCTTTAACATTTTCAACCATTGATGGCTGTCTTTCTTGTTTTGATTGTGATGAGTGAATATGTTTGACAAAGGGCCTTATATTTGCTGAACAAAAATTAGAGTACAATTTATTACATTAATTTTGTAATGAACCATGAATACAAGATTTTTAAATATGATTTTGCTACTACTTAAAAAAACTATTGAGATCCCAACAATGAACTTTAAGTCTTCTGCTTAATTAGTCGTTCTTTATAACTTATCATTGATTCTCGTTCATTCTGTTGATTTCCATAACCTGCACAACATAGAGGCGTAAGTTAGTGTTAATCAAAATGTGTATTACATCATAGATCTTCTAACCTATGCCTGGAAGGAAACATGGTCCTTAGAGGAACATAACAAGATCTATATAAGTATGTCGTATGTAAAACAAAAATAAAATAAATAACAATAGAAATATAGTACACCAAGTCTAAACTAACTATGAATGCAATCGAGGACAACGTTCGACCCATTGACTAATTGACAAAGGTACATACAATCGTGTATCTTCATGTTACTGCCGGTCTACAAAATACTCACAACCGTATCTCATCTCGAGAGACTTCCTGCCAACACAATACACAATCGTAGCTTATCCTGAGACTACCGGCCGACATAATACTCAACTCCCGAGACTGTCGGCCGACAAAAGAACAAAACACAATATATCCCATGCATCTAGTAACTGTCTTCTCCGTCCAATATTACTACACAAATCAAGTAATCACAATAAATCCAAAGATCAGTTATAACATTTGATCAACGCACAATAAGCTAAGTCAATACTCGCTCACGATCGACCCCTTGTCAATCGCACTCGAGTCATAATTGATAGACCAGAAGTTGATGACATTGTAGATAACATAATAGCAAAATAATAATATTCTCAAATGACATATAAATAACTAATCTGAATTAAATAAACAAGGCATACTTGCTTGAACCGTGTGACGTATCACAAATGAACTTAACAGATACAAAAAACCACAAATCCAAAAAATGAACAATTGTCGTCAAATGATGATATGAGTATCACCGCAAGTCACAAATTATGTCTCAGATGATTAAAAATGGCCAATAAGTCAAAGTTTGAACGTACAACAACAAAAAAAAAAAAATCGTTCAGATTCAAACAGGGTCCACAGACAGGTCCATATGGTACCAAAAAAAGAAAAATATTATTCAGAGCAATCAAATTTAAACAAATCCTACTAAGAGCACAAAATTTTAAAATTTTCAAACAAAGTATCGTCAAGTCCATCGGAATGACGTTTTACGCTTTTTCGTCTGTCCGCCGTTGTCTGCCGTTTAGAGGGGAAAAAAAGATAATAATAATATACAGAAAAGAAATATATATATAAGGAAAACGTAAAAGGACTTTCCAAAAAGCGTTTTCCTTATATTATTAGTTTTTTTTTTTAAACGGACTCTCTCTCTCACTCAATCACTCTTCTCTCTCTCACTCTCACTCTCACTCTCACTCTCACTCACCCGCTAACTCTCTCTCTCTCTCCTCTCTCTCACTCACTCTCTCTCTCTCTTGTCTCTTCTCTCTCTGCTCACTCTCTCACTCACTCACTCTCACTCACCCGCCAACTCTCTCTCTCTCTTCTCTCACTCACTCACTCACTCACTCACTCTCACTCTCTCTCTCTCCCTTCTCTCACTCTCTCACTCTCTCACTCTCTCCTCTTTAAAAAAATATATAAGAACAAGAGTTAGCGGGTGAGAGAAGAGTGATTGAGAGAGAGAGAGAGAGAGCGAGAGAGAGAACAAGAGTGATTATTATTTTTTTCTCTAAACGGCAGAGACGGCGGACAGACGAAAAAGCGTAAAACGTCCTTCCGATGAGCGTGATGATGCTTTGTTTGAAAATTTTAAAATTTTTGTGCTCTCATTGAGATTTGTTTAAATTTGTTTGCTCTGAATGAAATTTTTCGATTTTTTTTTACTCAAATTAGCAGGTTTCCAAAGACAAATGATAAAGGCACTACAAAATACCCTCAGGCTGGGCCAATTTTTTTTCGCTAATTTTTTCACTTAAAATTTTACTCGGGACTAGTCCAAAAATTTATTTATGACTGTTAAAATTTTGACAGTCCTTTCAATATGTTGGACTGTCAGAATTTTGGCAGTCCATTGAATTGCATACATTATTTAGGACTGTCAAATCCAAACTATTGGAAGGACTGTCAAAATTTTGACAGTCCTAAATATATTTTTGGGCTAGTCCTGAGTAAAATTTTAAGTGAAAAATTTACAAAAAAAATTGGAACAGCCCGAGTCATCTTTGCAGTGCCTTTATCAAGAACCTTTCCAAATTACGCAAGTATATTTCAACTTAAGCTAAAATGACATCAAGAGATCATTTGTGAGTTCTGGGAATTTATTTTCCATTACTTGTTTGGAAAAGTATTTCAACATTTTTATATCCATGTTTTGTTAGGTTTTTTTTTTTTTTTTTTTTTTGAGATGCCCGGCGACACGCACGAGACCTCGTGCACGCTGCATTATATGCCATTTGGGCCCATTGTCCCACACCTCACTCGTGGTTTGATCCCGAGACCGTCTGCCTAGCCAAAGAGGTTATACCTCTTCTCACTGACCACAAGAGCCAGTTGAGTTCGGTTATGCCCATGTTCTGTTAGGTTAGGATAAGTTAGAAATATAGATTTTTTTTTTCATAAATACCCTTTCATTAATTTCATAATATGCTTCTATTATGTAAATTCACATGTTTGCGATATAAGTTAAAATTTTAAAAGTAAAATGAGGGTATTATTGTCCAAACAAAACATCCAAACAATATTCCAAGAAAAACAAAACTATGCCCAAGGGGACCCTTGGATTTTACTTTCTCATAACAATTCGAATATGAAGTCCCTCATATTCCCCTCCGAATCTCAATCCTAGATATATCAAACAAGGGTAAGTAATGTAAAACTCATTCACAAATCTCTAAAACTTGAACCAAATGCCACCGTAGGGTGTAGGGAGAAGAGTTGCTTGAAAATGACAACCCTGGAAGAAGTAGTTCAAAGAGTAATGCTATTTATCTCTTCAAATTGTCCCTCTAAACTATTCATTCTTATGTGACAGCGCACATTGTATGTTAAATAATATTTTGTGACATTCGTGACAAATGACATGACAAATTTTAACCCAAAAAATGAATAAATAACCAAATTTTTTAATGTTAATATGAATGTTAATGTTAATATTAATTTTTATATTAATTTTTATATTAATGTTAATGTGTTAATTTTAATTTTTTAAATTTGTCATGTCAGCTGTTATATTAATCGTCACGTCAGCTGTCACATAAGGAGAGGTCGTTTAGAAGGATGAATAACATTATTCCAATTCCAAATGTTAGGGTCGAACTTTTGCATGTTCTTAAACTTGATGCCCAAATTGGAGAAAGAGGAAAATAATGCAATTTCTAATATTTCATGCAAATTTTGGCTTGTCATAAATAAGGTTTTGAAATCTGTAAGTAAAAAAAAGCTTTCTATTTTTAATGGTTTCTGTTTAGGCATTAATTTATAAAGAGTAAAAGAATATGAATTATGGTTGATAGGAAGAAAAATTGATTCTATGCTATTTAAATAGAGGAAGAAGAAATTGTATGATATTCTTTGAGAAATATTTGATTAGGAATTTATAAAATTATTATCAAATGAAAATTTAGATTTGGGGGCTTACATAAATTGTTTATCCCAAGATTAATATTCTTTGTATTACTTTTTAAAAAAGTTAAAGTATATATAAAAAATATTTGTAAATGAAACGTTAAACTTGAAATGTAAGAATATTATAAATGTGACCAAACATAAAAGAAGTTATGTTAAAATACTTAAACTTAATACTTGAGTAATATAACTTTAATATACACATATAAAATTCAACATCTGGGAGTAGATCAAGTCAAAAATTCAACATTTGCGAGTAGCTACATAAATTACAACTCTACTTAAACTTAATACTCGAATAGTACACACACCCGCACCCCATAACTCAAATGGCTCTTGTGGTCAGTGAAAAGGGGTATAACCTCTCTGACTGAACGGAGGCCTCAAAATTAAACCGCAGAAAAAGTGGACCCAAATAGCGTAAAATGGAGCGTGTGCAAAGTTCCGTGCTTATTTTAGAGGTCATGGTTTCGATAGTAGGTTTCACAAAAATTAAAAGAAAAAAAAATATAAAAAAACAACAACAGGTCGAGTCCTGAGTTCTTGGGAGTCCAAGACGAACTTTCAAAATGTAACTCTCATGTATAATGTAAAAAAAATAAAAAAATAAAAAAAAAATAGAAAAAAGACTACCATCAAGATTTGAATTAGGATCTTTAGTACAGAGGTCTAACATAATAGCCATTACACCACAATTATTTTATGTTAAAAAAGACCCATGATAGTAATTAGTTCTATTTTAGATACAAAATTATTAGTATATATATATATAAACTAATTTTTGGAGGGTTCCAGACGGTCGTCCTGTCCTAGGCCAGGGCCAGCCCTCAACAAGAATTCTTACACGTAGACGATGAGAACTTTAGACCTTTATTGTTCTTATGGGTAAATATTTGATGTTGGTGAGTTTTTTTCTTTTTTTTTTCTTTCTTGAATTTAATATTTAACAATCGTTCTGCATTTAGTGTGTTTCGAACGTATGATTGTAACAATGCCAGGATAAAGGGCTATACTATTATTTGTTGGTCCAGCAACTAATCAAAATTGAAGCGGGTTCGAGTTCATGACATATTTGTTGGCCCATAAACTTTTAAGCAAAATTAATTTGCCATAGCCCTTCACTTGAACAAACGTAACCAAGAACTCAAGGCTTGGCCCAGGCCCAAGATTTACTAGGCAAACTTAAAAATAAACCAAGTTGATATGATTTAATGGGCTGGACGTGGGCGAACTAAGTGGGCCAAGCGAGCTGCACAGGTTCAGGCGGGCTTGAATTCTAGCGCAGACTGGGATCTCTGCTTGTTTTATTTTGAGAAGCAATTTAAATTTAAAAGCCTGTTTTTGCATGGAAGGTTTTTCTGATTTTCTTTTTTTCTCTCTTTTGAAAACAGTTTTAGGAGAATATATTATAAAGTTATTTTCTGAACATACATATTTTAAATTTGCGTTTGGTTACTTCATCGGAAAAATAGTTTTCTGGAAAAAAAAAATTTGTTTGGTAAATTTTCTTCCGAAAACATTTTCTAAGCTGAATCTGTGTGTCCTGTGTCACAGTTGAGTTCCCATATCTGCGTCATGTGTCACCACTACCACCAAGCACCACCACCACCACCACCAGGCCTCCCCCCTCCCCGACTTCGTGTCCGGGTTCCACGACCACCATGTGGTTCCGGCAACCGCCGCATGAATCTCCTCCGCCTAAGTTACTTGAAAAGTAAGAGAGAGGAGCAAAAGGGTAAAAAAAATATTTGGGAATGCATGTTTTCTGTGTTTATCTGAAAATGAAGTTAAAATGCCACTTTTGAGGAAAAAAAAAAAAATTGGAAAGCTAAAAATAGAATTTTGACATCAAAATACTCTTTGCATTGGTTTTCACCATTAAACTCAAAATATTGAGTTTAAAAGGATAACCAAACAGAGCCTAAGTTACTCGAAAAGTTTTTTCGAATTTTTCACAGGAGCAGATGAGAGGCTGATTTTTAAAAGACAATTTTGAATAGCAAGAACACTCTTAAACTAAAAATCAGCTAATACTTTCCTATAGATATAGTAAAAAAAATCCTAGAGGAACTCACAACTTCTTAAATTTTGGAACTAGTCAATATAAGGCTGTTGGATTACATGTATTTTATTCCTTAATTTTTTTTTCCAAGAACCTAAACAGAAAAATTCACCGGACTCCGGATGTAAATTTTTTTTTTTGAGTTCTTATTTGAGTTTCTGATATAGCATGGACTTACGAAAAATTTGACCCAGAGCAAAATAGTTTCATAAATTTACAATAAAAGCATTAAATTTTCAAAAAATTCTGTGGAAGCATCAAAACGTCCTTACAAAGGACGTTTTATGTTTTTCCGTTAATTATTCGTTAACTCCGTTAACGGAGGAAAAAAAAATTATATATACATAAAACGCCCTTTGTAAGGACGTTTTGTCTTTTTTATTAATTTTTTAAACCTCTCTCCTCTCTCTCTCACACTCTCGGCCGAAAAAAAAAATTTATATATTAAAATAAGGGACACAAGGACGTTATAAACAAATTTTTTTGTGGCTGCTGGGATTCGAGCCCAGGTCTCCACGGCCACAACGTGGAATTCTAACCACTAAACTACAGCCACATTTGTGATACTATCATTGAAATATATGATTAACTGTTATATCAATTGATTAAAAATCTATTAATGTCTTCCTTTAATAAGCTATAACCATTGCAAAAATTTGATCACAGTTTTGGAAAAGTCGTTTCAAAAGCTAAAGAGCTTTGTTGTAAGAAAACTTTGATCCATTTTTTTATTTTATTTTATGGTCTATTGTTTAAAGCCCTTTCTTTTGAGGGTTACTTATCCAGTAACTGCATTTCACTATTTGTCCTCCAGAAAAAGAAATTTTTGAGTGTGTGGAAAAAATTAATTGCGTGCAAATTATGAGATTTGGGTATTTGGAAATAAGATACTAATCACATCGAGAATGAAATTTCAACAAGAAATGCAAAGTCGGTAAATCATTTCCGTTTGGTTGGCTCCACACTTTATTGAAATAATCTGGGACGGGAAAACTCCAATTAATTGACTTGGTAGGGGCCTAATCTATAGATGATCTTTAAATTTTCTATATTATATTGACTTACAAAGGACGTTTTTTATATTATATTATAAATATATATTTTACTTTGCAGAAAAAGGTGAGAGAATATATATATATATATATATATATATATATATATATATATATATATATATTACTTTGACTAGGAGAGGAGAGGAGAGGAGAGGAGAGGAGAGAGAGAGAGAGAGAGGAGGGGAGTGTGAGAGAGAGAGAGGGGAGGAGGGGAGCGGAAAAGAGAGGAGGAGAGAGAGGGGAGCGGGCGGAGAGGAGAGAGGAGAGAGAGAGGAGATTAAAAGAAATAAAAAATTATAAAACGTCTTTTGTAAGGACGTTTTACTTATTTTTATTATTATTTTTTTCAAATTTCGTCCGTTAACGGAGTTAACGGAAAAACATAAACCTTATAAAGGACGTTTTGATGCTTACATAGTAAATTTGAAAACTTTAATGCTTTTATTTTAAATATACGAAACTATTTTGTTCTGGCTGACGTTGATTCGGTTGAGGTTTCGGATGTGATTAAAAAGATATAAGCATATTCATGGAGTGTCACGATTAAAACATATTTGAAAAATAATCGAGATTACAAGAATTCGATGGCTATATTAGCAACTCTTTTCTAGTCAATGGGTTAATGTTCGTTGTGCATACGAGGAGAAGGAAGACTGGAAATAGAACCCTCTCTGGTCGCCTGCAGTGACAAAAAAGTGTTACCTTATTATTGATGGAGGTTGGTGAAGGTGGTTTTCAAAATCTGGTAGATAATTGGAAGCTCAACTAAGGTATTCTATCTTGACAAGTATATATATGTCAAAAAAATTTATCAATTTAAGTCAATAGTTTTAAAACTATTATTATTATTATTAAATGATAAGCAATTTAAAATATTGATTTATAAAAAATTACAGACACACAAAATGATTTATCTAGGAGTGTTGGAGAATTTAAAGCATATATATATATATATATATATATATATATATATATATATATATATATATATATATATATATATATATATATATATATCCTTTCTGTTAAGCATTTTCGTATGTTTCCGAAATAGCTGCGTTGGATTGGTTTTTTTTATCTTTCAGATTAGATACATAACGTATCCAATTTTTCACAAGATTTTGATCTAATAACGGTCAAGAAAGATAAATCAGCGTTTGCTATTTTAGGAAACATATGAAGATGCTTAAGAGCAGGGATCACGATATATATATATATATATATATATATATATATATATATAATCTGAACGGTCAAAAAATACAATTCAAAAGATCTAGGACTATTTGATATTACCCCCATCTTAGATTAGGTACATTGATATTACCCCCTTGTTAGATTAAAATTGAAAATACCTCCTGAAAGTGTTGTTAAAAACCTGAAAGTGTCGTTAATGAGTTTTGAAAGTATCGTTAAAGAGTTTTTAACGACACTTTCAGGGAAATATTCTTAACTTTTAATCTAACACGGGGTAATATCAATATACATAATCTAAGATGGGGGTAATATCAAATAACCCAAAGATCTAATCTGAACGGTCAAAAAATATAATCTAAATATACATAAACATTCACACATGTTTTCCAAAATAACAGCCGTTGGATTGTATTTTTTGACCGTTCAGATTGGATGCTTAAACTATCAATTTCTCACCTGATTTTGATCTAAACAAACGGTCAAAAAAGACAATCCAATGACTTTTATTTCGGAGAATATGCATGGACGCTTCTTAAGAGCGGTGATTATATATATATATATATATATATATATATATATATATGACCTCTGGCTCGAGTGGTTAGAGTGAGACATATACTCCACCCCCCCCCCCCCCCCCCCCCCCAAGATTGCAGGTTCGAATAAAGGGGAAAGCACATTTAATTTTCTGTGGAAGAATTAATTTGAGGGCAGCCGAAATGCAGGCCGAGTGCGGGTGCGATGCAAATGCGAACTTTCGGGCCGAGTTTGTAGGCCTTCGGGTCGGGAGTCTATAATACAATTATCTGTTTCAATATATATATATATATATATATATATATATATATATATATATAAGGGTTCAGGGTTATCCTTCTTGAGCATCCCTACATGTTTTTTGAAATAGAAGCTATTGGATTATTTTTGACCGTTTGGTTAGATCAAAATATCGCAAGAAATAGATAGTTTAGGAATCTAATCTGAATAGTTAAAAAATACGATCCAATTGTTACTTTTTTGGAAAATATATGAAAATGCTTAAGAGAGAGAATATATATATATATATATATATATATATATATATATATATATATATATATATATATATGATGTTTTGTAGTAGAATATAATCACACTGGGACTTTATTATTAAAAAAAAATAAAAAAAATATGAAAAGGGTTGTTGTAGATACTACAAGGGCATCCACTATTATAGTTATCCATAAATCATAACACTCACATTTGGATGTCCACTTTAGTCATTGCCTCATTCAATAATTTCTAAGAAAAAACTTTATCTTTGAAAAAAAAATTCATAGTAAAAGAAAAGTGTACCATAATAGTCTTCAGGAATATAATTTTTCAAGAATATGATACTTTAGGAATCCAAGTGGGTGCGACTTATACTGTTTCTTTAAAAATCTTTTAAAGAAAAATTCAATGAAAAAATCTCGTCGAAGGAAAAAAAGTACAATTTGAAAGAAATAGTTCAAGATGTCTCCATTAACATCTTCAGGATACTTGCATCTGCATGATGATTCCCTCAATTTTTTTTGTTGTTGAAAATATTACATTTAGTTCTTACGTTAACTTAAATAATAAATGAACCCTTCAATTGATATATTTGAAGATTATATCTCATACCAACACTTTATTTGTATATACATTTATATGCATTATCTTCATTTTCTCATAAAGAGTTCTAGGATTATTTGTGATTCCTTGAAGCTCTCAACTTTCCCTGATATATTTAACTAGTGAAATCTTACCCATACACATTCTCTATTTGGTTCATTAAGTGCTAGGATGATTGGTCGAGGTTGCTATAGTGACTTGTTTGACTGATCTCCAAAATATCTGCAACATTGTTTAGAAAATATATCTTGTTTGTGATATCCCCCTATATGGGGATTAGATAAATAACATATGTCTGCATATCCCATAAGATCAATACATTCATATGAATTAAATCAAAAACAATGATTTCTATGATATATATGAAAATATGTTTTATGTCATTCTAGTGTTTATGTGTAGATACATATCAGCAGGTTCACGTAAGAGATATTGTGCTAAATAAAGAATTTTACTTCTTTTATTTAAACAAAGTACTTCAGGACCAAGAACATATATTTTTTTCTTCTTTTGACCGAAATATGTCTCTACCTGACCACTATAGGTGTACTGAGTGAATGAAAACTACTCATATTAAAACTCTTCATGAGATATTCACTTCTAGAGATTTTTTTCTCCAGGAGATCTCTTATGGAGATTTCTTATCTCTTCGGGAGATCTAGATTTCTTATCTCTTTGGGAGATATTTTAATTCAGGAGATTTTCTATTCGAGAGAAATCTTCATGAGATTTTTTTTCCATAAGATCTCTTCAGGTGATTCTCTCTTCGAATGATCTTCTCTTCAGGGCCGGCCCTGGCTCAGGGCAGCCAAGGCGACCGCGCAGGGCCCACGGGCCAGGGAGGCCCAAAAAATTTATTTTTAACATATATATATATATATATATATATAATATTGTATTTAAAATAGAACTAGTATGTGACATGGCCCATTTTAACATAAAACAATTGTGATGTAGTGGTTACCATGTTAGACTCTTATACAAGATGTCTTAGGTTTAATTCTTGGTGGTAGCTTTTTATTTAACTTACTTTTTTTTTCAGTTTTTAACTTTTTTACATTATATATTGGGGTCCTATTTTGAAAGTTCGCATAGGCCCCCCATAAACTCAGGGCCGGCTCTACTTCTCTTCAAAAGTTATTTCTAATTTTTTCAGGAGATACTGCCAAGTACATAATGACTGCCTTGACAAATCCATTCATGGATTTCTTTATGAATATATGACCATTATTATATTCTTTTCTACAAAGATACTCAATGAGCTTATAATATCACATTCTTAGGGATGGTTTTAGTCCATATATTTTTATAACTTATTCCTACTCTTTTTGAGTATCTTTGGATCTCATTCTTCTATTTTATTTTCTAACAAACACCAATTTAAAACCTATCATATTTATTTCTTTTGGATTTGTACTATAGGACAAAGTATTCTATATTTTGCGAGAGAATATAGTTTTACTTGTATCACATCTTTCCACTTTTGGTCAATGTTATTTTTTTAACATTCAAGGATTATTCGTGGTTTAGTATTATCCTTATTTTTATCACCCTTTTATTCTTGTTTCTAATGTCGTCCATGATAAATTCTTTTTGTCAAATTTTTTCGAAGCATGTGTAAAACATTGATTTTTGGGTATTGGTTCCTTTTTCATAGTCTCTTTTGGGATCTAATGCATATTAACGACCGAAGCGATACACTTTATTTTGGAGAAATTTGATCTTTGGTTCACGACATCTTCCGGGCCATCATGAACTTTTTTACAAGACTATTTCAGGAGCTACTTCTTAAAGAGCATTAGGGTGTATTATATTTTTCAGTTTCTTCCAGGGAGCTGAATCTTTAGGACATGTAGGTCTTCCATGTTATAATGAAGAACTGATTCATTTACTGTCTTATTTGGTTCTTTTGGTACCTATATTTTAGAAGCTACATTCATAGTTGGTATATGTGACCTAGATATTTAAGCAACATTTTTAAAGACATCAAGTAGGGATAATTCTCCTAATTTAGTCGAGATGAGATAAAGTTGGAGTATACCACGATGATTCACGACGTTCTTTTAGAACAAGGCATTTATCTTTATATTTTTTCTCTCTCTCCATAACAGTCGGAATACTGTTGTCACGCCCCAGAACTAAAATACTGGAGAGCGGGGGCGGACAAAGCCAGCTACGTGCACTTGAGTACTCAATACTCCGAGATACGACCACGGCTGTCTAGACATGTCAGGGTTTACTCTACAATCCAACAACCATTCCTGGATCATGGTTCCTAGGTGTCTCAATCTCAAGCAAGCAACAAGTTACAAGAGGTATGATCACCAAACATATCATAGTAAGGCATCCCAAACTATACATACACAGATGATCATGAAGCTAGTTTATAAAATAAAGAACTAGCAAGAGTAAAATATTACATGATCATCTCTAGCTATAGTCTAGAATATGCTTTACATGTAGGCATGCAGGCAAGATATCAGGTTCCAAGACACGAGCTAAAAATATGCTCGGTGGCTAAATGCCTCAAAAGTATAAGTACAAGATCAGGTGGGTGAGTGGAGAAAAAATTCACTCATGGCCTCTGGTGCTCCTGGTGTTCAAGATCTTGAGGCAAAAAATACTGAAGATCCTGCTATCCTGCTCCAAAATCTGGCTATAAAAAACCAGTGGGGTCAGACCCCAAAATAGCAAGTACTACAAGGGAGCCAACTTAGAAACTAAAAATTCAGCATGCAGACAAATCAGTAAGAAATAACATAGGAAAAGAGTAAATAGATGCATCAAGTAACATAACAGTTAAGCAACTCTGGAGTATTTAAAAAAAGGATATATGGAATCAATATTCAGGTTACAGTTCAGTACTAGTAGCTGAATGAATCATGATAAGACTATACTAGAAATTAAGCAATCACGGTCAATCATGCCTTACGGCTTGCTATCATTAACTAATTAGGGTTATCACGGTCCTAGTTACTAACACATGCAGTTAAGATTTCATACAGCCACATGTCCTGGGGACTATCCGGGTTATCTAAGCGCAGGGATACATAGAATAGATTATATCAGATATAATAATTTACATGTAAATATAACACTCAACGGTGTGCTGAAAGTGTGCCCCTCACGGCGAAGAGCTCCAAATCCATCAGGTGTCGCTGGGATACGGAGATTTCATGTAGCCAGAAAATCTCTCTAGATGCTTCTAATTTATTATTCTAGTCGTTATCCTGGGCAAGTTATCAAGAATTTCTGACCATGGAACTCAGAAATTTGCTTTAGACATGATGCATGACAGGACAAGACAGTAACTTGACAAGCCCATTCAGGACAGTAACAAGCAAATCAACTACAGAAATTTATCTTACCAGATCAAGCAATTCAGTTCTGAAAATTCTAGCATTTCAGGAGTGCACCACGTTGAGCCACTATCAGGGATATTGGTAGTAGATGTCAGGTTATCTCGATATGACGAGCCATTATTAGGATTTTAGTATAAGTCTGGTGTCAGGAGTTTAAGATTATCAGTGCCAATATAATTCATGTTCAGAAAATTCTATGTTCTGGTAAGTGCCACAATCAAGTTATAAGCATTTTAGAGAAAACTTGCATTCATAAGAATTAAGCAGAATAGGCTAGACAGTTAAACCACAAGAAAATATATCATAAGAAGTAAAACTACTACAAGTATCATAAGCACATATGGTAAGATAGCCACAGGGAACAAGCTGGCCGCATATGACAAGCTGGCCGCATGCAGCAAGCTGGCCGCATATGACAAGCTGGCCGCATGCAGCAAGCTGGCCGCATTGAACACTCAGGCCGCATGCAAGAAGATAAGTCCACTTCTCGGTTAAAGTGCTGAGTGATGGGTCATTAATGCATGTGTAAACACCATATTTTTTTTAGAATTAAATTTTAGAATTTTAATTATTGGTATTTATGAATTACTGAGTTTAAGGAAGCATTTTATGTAATTTTTAGCCATTTATAATATATAATATTCATAGATTTATAATTATGTGTATTTATTTAATTATTAATATAGTGCAGAAAATATATTTTTGGTGTAAAACTAATAATAGAATATTGTAGAATTTTTTTGGAAATTATTGAGTACTAAAACTATTTTTAATATATATATATATATATATATATATATATATATATATATATATATATATATATATATATATATATATTGATTTATTTTTAAATAACCCAAACCAACCAAAACTAAACCTAGACCCGAACCCACTACCCGACAACCCGACGCGAGACCCGCTACTACAGTACCCCGAACCCCCCCCCCCGCAGCCCGCGACCCTCCGCTTCCCCTCCCGACAACCGCCCCGACCCCCTCTCTTCATCTCCCCGTAACTTCCTTCCCGTCATCCTATATATAATACCACCACCCTCAGAGCAACCAACATCATCTCCTCTAACACCCCGACCATCCCCGACCGCCGACGACGGCTGGACCATCGTCGCCGCACGCCGCAAGCCGCCGCCGAGTAACCGCCTAAATCTCGAGCAGTAGCATAGCAGTGAGGTACATTACTTATAGTTCCATTATCTTCCTGCATAATAAACCAATTAATGACCTATCGAGTCTTATGCGAAGACCACATGACCCCCTTGAACCCTGCATAATTAGTTTAACCTATCGTGTCCTGTGTCGGCCACAATTCACGATGCAAAACAGAAAAAAAAACCTAGTTTGTAGTTCAAAAACTGTTCAAGTACACGTGTTTGAGTCCCGTTATCTTCATAACGGTACGCGATACTAAACTTCGACTTGAACAGTAATTTAGACAATATAACCGAGTTTTAATCTCTTCAATTAGTTTATTTTAATTCGATGTATGTTGTATTTTAATTGTTGTTAAAATCTGTCAAAAACTTTATTTCTTAAACCCAAATTTTCTCGAAACAGGGTGTGTCCCGCTAAACGAGGCAACTTCATCGTGAGTGAATTATACCAAAATGCGCGTATCGTCAACGTGGACGTATAAAATTTTACGGAAGTTGATTTGGATGTGCGTGCACACCGGAATTAACGCGTATCCGTCGAAAAGCCCCGTATCGACCTATTCTGACACTTCATATTTTCGTGTGTGCTTGTCGTTTCGCAATGAAACTTATGCCATCGGATTCGCAGCGTTACGCTGGTTCTGTGACCCAAGTTTGGTTTGGTTCTGAGAACGTTGACGAAATACCATTTCGCGGGCCCCACGGTTCCACTTGACGGACGATTTCGTGACCGGCTCATCGGAATCCAGTTCTGGATGTTCCGTTGGGTTCGTGCTATCATTATAATCTCGTAGACACTAAGTTTGACGAATTTAGAAAACTTTATCTCTGGCATATTTTTTCGGTGCAAAGTGGGCCACAAGTGGATCCCGTTTTGACCAGAAACTGTCAATTCTGTCCCTGTGTCCAAATTGGACTTATGGATAGTCAATCCTAGCTATTTCAAGTTTTCTGAGAGCAATGGTAATGTTTGTTTTAGCATTCGGAGGTGTACTTGTAGATTTCACTTATACAAGAGCAATTGACGGATCTCAGAACCCAGACAAGTGTACCTTGCCAACTTGCAATAGTTCCTGTTATATTATTTACTTGAGTTCTTTCTCTATATATATACTTCTGTGATGTACCTGTTCAACTTAGGACCGTGAGATATTGTTTAACGTCCGAACAAGATTCGGGTGTCGACGCCTTACGCGGAGTCGTGTAACGTCACTTAGAGAGTTGATACCACTATCCTATATATTTTTACGTGCTTGCTTTACCAAGTACGTTATACCATAGGTCACTTGATACTATTTATGTGATAAAATCTTTCTTGAGTTATTCATGGTGATTCTGTATAGGCTTACAGAATTCGTGACATGAGACTTGCATATACATAGATATTATTATGACTCGCTGAACTAGGTAGAGGTCATGATCTTGCGTGTTATGGATATGAGATATTGTAGACATGAGACGTGAGATTAAATTGGGTGGGGAGAGACACACAGGCTACATGCTGATTATATACATATATACTTTATTATTGAGGTGCTTTAGTCTCTGTTCCAGAGCTTGGCCTATTACGTGATATTCTTGCTGCTAAGGGCTCCCCGACACAGAGCTTGTAGTGGTCTCAACCTGAGTACTAGTGATGCTCTCATTTATATTTCACATAGATGGATACATAGCTTGCCCTGAGGATCTATTTTTATATACCATATTTCATTTGGCTTGAGTGTTTATTGTACCTTGTTATATCCCCTGAGGGCCTGGATCCGGATTATGTCCCCAGGTACAGTTGAGGAGGATTACCCCGAGATATACGGGACATGAGCTGACGTTGGAGCAGTACTGGCACCAGATGACGAGGTTGAAGGTTAATACCAGTCCATTCAATGCTAGGCGACGAAGTGAGAGACCAAGACTTTGAACCAGTACCAGTCTGGTTCATCGCCTGCCGGAGGATTTCTCCTGAGTATTTCAGTTTCATACTCAGTTATTTATGTTCATTGTTATTTTATATCTGGACTCATGGACATATGTATTAGTGATATTCTCTTTCTTTTATTGTATTGGGTTGTTCCCCGAGACACTATTTATTTGGACTTGTTGATGGATTATTTCCTTTATCTATTATCTTGACAGATTTATCATATTGACTTGAGTTTACTTTCTGTGGATGAGATTAGAATATTACTGTGATAGATGTTATAAACTATATTTATTGCAGCTTAAGTGCACTCTAACGGGTCCATTAAATTGGGTTTGCCCATTGGAGTTGTGCTGCTGGCCATTGCCACGTGGCTAGTCCCTCGGTATTTTGGGACTGGGACGTGACATAGTTTTTGTGGTGGCTCATGCAGGTCTACGACTATATTGGTTTGGTTTCAACGAAGAAACTGAGAAAGCCTGCGATTAGAATAGGCTAAATTATAGAATCTCATCCACTTGTTGATCTATTCTTGATCTTTATATCGACTTCAAAATAATTTCTTAACTTGCATTCTGCCTTGATTCCTCTGTGCGCCTCTCATAGTTTACTTTGTATGTAGAGTAATAGATCCACGAGCCAGCGACAAGACTTCCGCGGGATCACCACAAAGTGTTGTGGTCACTTACGACGATGGGGTGACGCCACTAAGTGGAGACCTCTACACTCAACAAAGCAATCAAGCAGATCAGCACGCCTCGAGGTTCCGGTGAGATGATATTCCACCACCGCCGCAGTTTACTCCACCAATGCCCGTTTTTCCACCAGGACAGCCTATGGACGGGCAACAGATGTTATCAAGAGGCCCAATAATGCCGGGCGGAGAGTTCTTTGATGGACTTAGCTTTGAGCTACAGAGATTAATCGGCTCCGTTGCAACTACTTCTTATATGGACGTCCTTGCTGCAACTCAATGCATGGAGCACATTATCAGGAGAGAGTCCGGCCAGAAGCGGCCGTATGCACTAGCACCAGACCGAGCGCAGCAGGGAGAAGTTACAAAGTGACCACAGATGAATCCATCACAGAGAGCATTTATACCACTAGCACTAATCCTTCATACTTGTTACTACTGTGGAAAGGTAGGCCATATTGAGAAGGAATGCAGATGCAAATATGAATTATGTTTAGCTTGCGGATCCAGCCAGCATTCAACCAGGGATTGTCCTAAGCGTCGAGAGAGAGCACTGATGATTCATTGATCAGTCCTACCAGCACCAGCACCATCACCATGACTCCCTACTTATCATTATTGTGGCAAGGTAGGCCATCTCGCCAAGGAATGCCGATGCAGATTGGGATTGTGCTTGGTTTGCAGATTCAGCCAACACTCAACGAGAAATTGTATTGAGCTTCGAGGAGAAACACCGATGGTTCATCGACAAGCTTTACCAGCACCAGGAGGATATCAGCTGAGGCCACCCTTGGCATCGCAGACAACACTCTTCCAGCAGGCCCAAGAACAACAGAGGGCACCACCACAGGGACGTGGACATGCTTTTGCGATGACAGTGGAGGAGGCACAGACTCGAGGAGTAGCGAATATTAGTAAGATTTAGTTTTATCATAGCTAGCTATAATAGCGAATATTTCTAGTAATACTTTAGCATGTGCCAGTTAGTTCCATTCCCTAGCCTATACCTAGTATTATGTAAGCATGAACTGGTTGGCCTAGAGTAGTAGTATGTAAGTGGTACCCAAATTTTCAGAAGCTGTAGTTGATCCTTGCTCTAATCAGACTCCTTTACCCTTGAGTTACTTCTCTCTCATTGCCTAGGAAAAAGTTTTTATTTCTTTCCTACGTGTTCTGCTTGAACAAAACCCTCACCCTTCCTCCCAATTTTTTCTTGTTCATGGTTCCTTATCCTTTGTGTCATGCTTCAACAAACATGTCTTGCAACCGCGTCATCTCTTATGGAGCAAACATTTTCTTGACCGATTACGTTTAGTTTTCTTAATTGCGAGGACGCAATTCTTTTAAGTTAGGTAGATTGTAAATACTCTAATTTTTTTTAGAATTAAATTTAGAATTTTAATTATTGGTATTTATGAATTACTGAGTTTAAGGAAAAATCTTCTGTAATTTTTAGCCGTTTATAATATATAATATTCATAGATTTATAATTATGTGTATTTAAGTAATTATTAATATATAGTGCAAAAAATATATTTTTGGGTGTAAAACTATTAATAGAGTATTGTAGAATTTTTCTAAAATTTATTGAGGTCCAAAACTATTTTTTAATGACCATATATATATATATATATATTAATTTATTTTTAAATAAACCAAACCAACCCAAACTAAACCTAGACCCGAATCCACTACCCGATAACCCGACCTGAGACCCGCTGCTACAGTACCGCGAAACCCCCTCACCCCGCAGCCCGCGACCCTCCGCTTCCCCTGCCGACAATGTCCCCCCTACCCCATCTATTCATCTCCCCGTAACTTCCTCCCCGTCACCCTATATATAACACCACCACCCTCAGAGAAACCACCATCATCTCCTCTACCACACCGACCATCCCTGACCGTCGCCGCATGCCGCAAGCCGCCGCCGAGCAACTGCCAAAATCCCGAGTAGTAGCAGAGCAGTGAGGTACACTACTTCTAGCCCCATTATCTCCCTGCATGGTAAACCAATTAATGACCGGTTAAATCATATGCGAAGACCACATGACCCCCTTGAACCCTATGCAATTAGTTTAACCTATCGCATCCTATGTCGGCCGTAATTCGCGACACAAAACAAGAAAAAATGACCCAATTTGTAGTTCAGAAACTGTTCCAAGTATGCGTGTTTGAGTTCTGTTATCTTCATAACGGCACACGATACTAAAATTCTACTTTAACAGTAATTTAGACAACATAACCGAGTTTCAATCTCTTCAATTAGTTTATTTTAATTCGATGTATGCTGTATTTTAATTGCTGTTGAAATCTGTCAAAAACTTGGTTTTTTAAACCTAATTTTTCCCGAAATAGGGTGCGTCCCGCTAAACGAGGCGACTTCGTGGTATGAGAATTATACTGAAAGGAGCGTATCGTCAATGCGGACATGTGAGATTTCGCGAAAGTTGATTTGGATGTGCATGCACACCTGAATCAACGAGTATCCGTCAAAAAGTTCCGTATCGACCTGTTCTGACACTCATCATAATTTTGTGTGTGCTTATCGTTTCATAATGAAACTCGCACCATCGGATTTGTAGTGTTACTCTAGTCCTGTGACCCAAGTTTTGTTCGATTCTGAGAACGTTTGATGAAACACTATTTCGCGTGCTCCACGGTTCCACTTAACGGGCGATTTTGTGACCGGCTCATCGAAATCCAGTTCTGGACGTTCTGTTGGGTTCGTACTATCGTTATGGACTCGTAGACACTAAGTTTGACAAATTTGGAGTACTTTATTTCTGGCATATTTTTTCGGTACGAAGTGGGCCATATGTGGATCCCACTTTGACCAAAAACTGTCAATTTTGTCCCTGTGTCTAAATTAGACTTATGGGTAGTCAATCCTAACTATTTTAAGTTTCTGAGAGCAATGGTAATATTTGTTTCAGCATCTGGAGGTGTACTTGAAGATTTTACTTATACAAGAGCAATTGACAGAGCTCAGAACCCAGACAAGTGTACCTTGCCAACTTGCAGTAGTTCCTGTTATATTATTTGTTTAAGTTCTTTCTATATATATATATATATATATATATATATATATATATATATATATATATATATATATATACTTTTGTGATATACCTGTTCAACTTAGGACCGTGAGACATTGCTTAACGTCCGAACAAGATTTAGGTGTCGATGCCGTATACGGAGTCGTGTAACGTCACTTAGAGAGTTGTACCACGATCAGATATATTTTTACGTTCTTACTTTACCAAGTACATCATACCATAGGACACTTGACACTATTCATGTAAAAAAATCTTTTCTGAGTTATTCATGGTGAGTCTGTATAGGCTTACAGGATTCGTGACATGAGACTTGCATATACATAGATATCATTATGACTCGTTGTACTAGCTAGAGGTCATGATCTTGCGTGTTATGGACATAAGACGTTGTGGACATGAGATGTGAGATTACATTGGGTGGGGAGAGACACACAGGCTACAGGCTGATTATATACATATATACTTTATTATTGAGGTGCTTTAGTCTCTGTTCCAGAGCTTGGCCCATTACATGATATTCTTGCTGCTACGGGCTCCCCGATACAGAGCTTGTAGTGGTCTCAGCCTGAGTACTAGTGATGCTCTTATTTGTATTTGACAAAGCTGGTTACATAACTTGCCATGAGGATCTATTTTTATATACTGTATTTTATTTGGCTTGAGTGTTCATTGTACCTTACTATGTCTCCTGAGGACCTGGATTCAGACTATGTCCCCAGGTATAATAGCGGAGGATTACCCCGAGATATACAGGACATGAGCTGATGCTGGAGCAGTACTAGAACCAGAGGACGAGGTTGTGCCGGAGAATTTTTTCTAAGTATTTCAGTTTCATACTCAGTTATTTATGCTTATTGTTATTTCATATCTGGACTCATGGACATATGTATTTATGGTATTCTCTTTCTCTTATTGTGTCGGGTTATTCCCCGAGATATTATTTATTTCGCTTGTTGATGGATTATTTCTTTTATCTATTATCTTGACTGATTTATCATATTGACTTGAGTTTACTTTCTGTGAATGAGATTAGAATATTACTGTGATAGATGTTATAAACTGCATTTATATTTATTACAGCTTAAGTGCACTCTAACGGGTTCATTAAATTGGGTTTGCCCATTGGAGTTATGTTGTTGGCCATTGCCACGTGGCTAGTCCCTCGGTATTTTGGGACTGGGACGTGACATAGTTTTTGTGGATGCCCATGCAGGTCTACGACTATATTGCTTTGGTTTCAACTAAGGAACTGAGCAAGCCTGCGATTAGGATAGGATTAATTATAGGATCTCATCCACTTGTTGATCTGTTCTTGACCTCTATATCGACTTCAAAATAATTTTTTGACTTGCTTCCTGATTTGATTCCTCTGTGCGCCTCTCATAGTTTACTTTGTATGCAGAGTAATGGATCCACGAGCTAGCGACGAGACTTTCGCGGGATCACCACAAGGTGCTGTTGTCACGCTCCAGTCCCAAAATACGTAGGACTAGGAACACGTAAGCATGCCAGCCGTATGGATATGGCAACTCCAATATATGGAAACCAAAATCCACACGTACGCTGTAATATGAATATCAATCCACAAGTGGTATAAACATATGTCACAAGTCACAAGGTATAATCTAAATCTCATCCACGATAATCAAATATAAATAAATAACCAGTATCTATGAAACTAGATCTCAATATAAGTATCTAAGGATGATAGTTGGATGTAAATAAATCCACTACCAACTCGAAGGTAAAGGTACAACACAATATAGGGATACCAGCTAACAATCATGGACTCAGAGAGAAGACATCCTCGAAACATAGGTAACCATCCGCATCTGCGTTCATGTAAATAATCAAGAACAGATACACCTGGGAGAGGGCCAGGTCCTCAGAGGGACGTAACAAGATACAGAAAAGTGAGCCGATTTGAATACAGTAAACATGCATAATAGGTAGAAAATATGTAAGTACGCTGTACAAGACAATCTATATGAATGCAAATGAGGACAACTTTTTGACGTATGGGCAAGGGTAGGCTACTCGATCTACCTCACAACTCACACACTCGTCAGTGGACATCAGAAATCGACATACCGCGGGGGTAGCGACCAGTGAGACTCCAGAAATTGACATACCGCGGGGGTAGCGACCAGCGCGACACACGCCCGTAGTGCGAGTTATATACTACGGTTTATCAGAGTGGTTAAAAGCCCATACGCCTAATGATTGTCCTCTCATGATACTAAGTATCAAGTGTGTGTCAACATATCTAATATATAGTAATGACTGAAAGAAACTACACATACAATAAATATACAGAAATGCAATGCATATACAGAAATTTAAATAGCATGCAAAAGTACTGTAAATAATTTGGCAAGGTATCTTGCCTGGTCTGAAAAGGATGAAGTCCCAACTCAAGGCGTCGTCCGATCTACCCGTCACATAAATTAAACAAGTTAGGTTACAAAAGTGGGTGAATAGGTTCCTCAATTTTAATCTATTTTAATTTTGAATAAAATAACATAAATTAGTATTTTAATCTTATTATAATCTAATTTTATTGTTAAGCTCTAATTTTGTTCTAAAGAAAGTCAACTTTAAGGATTTGTGATCCGTGACACGCAAATCGAGGCAATCCGTTGACCAAAAAGTCAACCAACTCAAATTCTGGATTTGTGTGTGGAATCCTATAGATTTCAACAGTACATGAATGCTGGAATCGACAGTTCCATGAAATCATAAGTCGGTAAAGAGTTATGGCCATAAGAGCGCACAGATGACAGTTTTCGGTGGTTTCCTATTTACGTCTACGTTGCACAAATTTTATAGTAGAATAAAATTATATTTTAAATTCTGGAAAAATACTTTTCTGGAAGTTCATCATGTCAGCTTTCCAAAACTTTAAACGGTTCGTAATTTCGAGTTCGAGATCTCCCAAAATTTCGAAAATACGAAAACGTGTCTGATTTTGGACAACTGACACTTTCGGAATATTCTGGAAAAATAGGTTCTGAAATTACTGAAATAATTTATATATTCAGAAAACTAACCTTGATATAGTTCTAACAAAAAAACTGGAGCGCGTTTGGAGTCCGGAGCTAGGAGATATCGTCTTTTTAATTCGTCATAACTAGTAGAAAATGAGACTGAATTTATGACGAATTTTTACTATTTTTGGACAAAAAAGAGAGGAATTTGGGAAAAAAAAATATGAAGGATGAGTTATTTATAATGGTGGACACTACTTAATTAAATACGACTAGGATTGGTTAATTTGGATAGGATTATGATAAATTTAAATAAGGATAGGATGTGCATGAAGTTGCTTTCCTAGTAGGTTCAGGATTAGAATTAATTTAAAATAGAGTTTGAATTTATCTCAATAATTTATAATCTTAAATATAATTAAAAATAATACAAATAATTTATAAAATCTTATTAATATCTATTAACACTAAATTAGCATCTATCTAATATTAAGACTATATATATCCAAATAAATCCTAAATAATTTTAAAAATCTAAATAAATTTCTTAAAATTCTAAATAAATTATAGAAAAATATAATTAAATATTTTAAACTAAAATAAATATTTGGTAGGAACAACATGCAAGTATGGTCGTATAGTAAATCATAGAAGTCCTAAAAATTTATGTTTCCTAAGTTTTAATTACCAAAAATTCTAGAAAAATCTCCAAAAATCTAAAATAACCTAAAATAATTCTAAATAAATATTTATATAAGTAAATATATCAAGAAATTTATTTTCTAATTAACTAAGAGAATACTCTAAAGAAATTTAATATCTATAATAAATATAATAATATAAAATACACACAAAATATCTATTTTTGGTGAGGGGGTTTACAGCTGTGGTCACTTACAACGATGGGGTGATGCCACTAAGTGGAGACCCCTACACTCAACAAAGCAATTAAGGTCAGTACCGATTTATGTGCATAAGAGAAGAGAACATTTCTTCGCAGCCGCATGCATCGAGACCGTATGCTCAGGCATGACGCATGCTTGTTTGGCCGCATGAATACTTCAGTCGGATGCACAAGAGTTCTGTTACTTAGGCTTTTTCAAGCACATAGTTCTCAAAACTTCAGTGAAATAGTCACGTGCCTAACAAGATAGGCACATGCTGCAAAGGAATGAGGAGGAGAGTGCATGCCACATATGACAAGCTGGCCGCATAGCTCTCTCGGCCGCATATTGTCCTGGCCGCATGAAGTCTTCATCATCCCAACAGCAAGTCCCTGCCATGGAAGCTCCAATATTTTCGAAAACCTATTTTCTTGGTAAACCCTCATTTCAAGTTCGAATCCAGTAAAGTTCAAATCCGCATGAAATCAAATGCTCCTCAACATATAACTACTAGTTTTGAAAGACATTAGAGATCAAAACCAAGTAAAACTCAAGGACATCAAAAAACTTAGAACCTAGATCTACTCCAATCAAGACCTCAAAACCCACAATACCAAGAAGTAAAGATGTAGAGAAGTTCATAGAGCACAATATAGACTAATAAAATACAAGAAAACCAAAGACATGTAAATGTGCAAGTTCTTCCTCATTGGTAAGACGTACTTGCCTAAGCCCACTTTTAAACTACTACCACTACTACCACCAAGGGGAGGGTCCATGGCTAAGGGAGGATGTTGTGGTTCGGCCAAGGAAGGAAAGGGAAGAGGGAAGAGAAAAGAAAAGGAAAAGAGAAAAAGTGAAAGAATGAGGAAGAGAAAAAGAATTGAAAGAATGAGGAAGAGAGAAAGAGAAGGGTATATATATCAAGGGTTGGCTAACACTATTCACCATTCTGGAAATTGCACAAAAGCAGCTAGAAAAATCCAAAAAATATACGAAAAGCAATTATACAGTAATAACACACATATACCATATTATAAATACAAAAATACAAAAAATAGTGAGACGAGTCTCACAACTGTCTTATCAAAGTTACAATCTACAAAATTTATGGTAAAATTATCTCATGACAAATAATGTAGAAATAATCGAAGGAGAATTTAAAAACGAACATAAATTTTCAATCGACGTTAGGTGACCATTATTAATAAAATTATTGTTCACAAAATATAGATGTCAAAACTACCGTTCCAAATAATACAAACATAAGCTATAAAAATTCAAAAACGGTTCTACTCTAAATTAATGAAACTAAGTTACTAATTACCAACAAAACAAATATGCAGATGTCAAGTTCGTATTCTGGTTCTACAAATTCTTCACCAAGGAGGTCATTATTGTCCATAACAAGGATGCAATTTGTTTCAACCTTTTGAGTTTGCTGATATTTGGCCACCACTTCTTTGGATGCATGACATATAAAGGATCAATAACCTTCACGCCCACACTTGAAGCATGTATCTATTTCCTCTATTATTCTTATTTCCTTGATTTTCGATTTAAGGATGTTCTTTATGTTTTTTTTTTTCATTACTCATTATGTCTACAATCGTTGGGGTTACCACGTACGCTTCCCTCTTTCTCTTCAACCACCTCTGATTGAGTTTCTAGAACGTCCTCTGCCTCTTCCTTTTCCTCTCGAGTATCCATAACTGGCATTCGCTTCAGGGAATGCTCGTGTTACAATAGGCCTAGCATTAGGATTTTTTATGAGGACCTTATTATTTTCCTCAACGACTAGCAACACAGAGATGAGTCCTTCAATTTTATAATAATTCTGTTGTCTATACTGTTGTTGCAACAATACATTTGTGGCGTAAAATGTTGAAAGGGTTTTGTATATCATTTTCTTCTATGTAACTCGTTCTTTACACAACTTAAGCCTTGGTACAATGTTGAACACATCTAGTTGTATTCGGATACTGTCTAGAAATCTTGGTAGAGAATATTGATACAGTCATTCTTTGTTGCTGAGAGAATGACTGCTTTCTGGTGGTCATATCTATTCTTCAGGTTTCCTACAGAATTCTTGGATCTTCTATAAGGAGATACTCATTCTTTAAATTTGCATGAGCAAACAATTATCTCTTTATCCTTATTTTCAGGACTAATTGGCTTCTCTTTTATAGGAGTACTCAGAATGTGTACTAGGTCTAGGGAGTTGGGTGAAGCTTAGCATCTAATCTCCAGGCGAGATAATTATTTTTGCTAACTTCTACAGCAGAAAAATTTAACTCGGCAAGGTAAGGTTTGGCATCTGAAAAAAAATTTGTATCATGTTTGTGTCCTTTATTTCATAAATAGGTTTATAAGTTGTTTAACTTATTGCAAAATTGTATCATTTTTCTATCGGCGCTACTGCTTGGACCACGTTCGCAGCCCGCAGATTGGCCCGCAAGCCACGCATCGATCCCCCCATTGGAGGAGGGGCTGACTTTTCTGTGCAGTGGGGCCCGCAAATGGTGCAGGTGGGTTGTGGGCCAATCTGCCCCCCCCCCAAAGCGGTCCGTTTAGCATTTTTCTTTTTCTATTTTATTGCAAAATTGTCTATTTGGACTTTTCTGGTCAAAAAATTGAGCTCGACATCAAAGTCTAAAGAGATCTAGAGTATCCAAAGAGTTTGAGGTTCATTGATCAAGATTCATTCAGAGACACATTTATAGAATTTTTAACCCCCACCCCCCACATCTTGACATGACGAGTGTTTTCCTACCATAATACTCTAACAAGCCGGATTAACGTGTGGGGTTAAAGACGGTGCGAAGATATTAGGCAGCACGATGGTTGTAACATTATTGCACCAGACTTGCAGTAATACAACATCAGTCAACCCTACAATTTTGCAAGCGAAGTGTAACTGTATGTCGATCAAGCGTTATGAGAAGTTCATTTGAACTTGCAGGTCCGAGAAAGAATCAGCAATACGAAATCTAATTTATTTGAGCACCCGTAATTTTGATCACCCTAGTGAGTGACATGCGCGGCGTTTATAATGAAGGTCACAAATATTTGACCTGACAAGCAGTGACGGAACCACCCTTGGATCAGGGTGGGCTCCAGCCCACTCCAAATTTATTTATTTTACTCTTCTTTCTGTGTTTTCTTTCCATTCATGTGTTACACTTCAGTCCACCCCAACTCATTTCAACCCACTTCAATTTGAATATCTGGTTTCGTCCATGTTTTACCAGTGCATGCAACTCTAGATTTGCATAGTAGAGAGCTTAAGGATTGGAATGTCACACTCAACTTTCAAACTACCAACAAGAGAATCACTATAAGTTGCAACTTTCTCTCAACATATAATTGTCTGATTGTGATTTTAGTGTAACATTGCCAACCCATTGTAAAACCAGGACAGCTAATTACAGTGAGGTCGATACAAAGAGAAGATGACGACAGTAAGAGAGTGGAATAAGGAACCATTACATTGTTGAAGAGATGTCTGAGCTTGTTCTATGCTTTGCTGTCTTTTCAAATAAAGCATTAACCAACATATCCCGCCATTCCTTCTTTAACTCTATTCAAGTTCATACCAACTCTTTCATTCCTCTCTCTTGTATTAATTTCTGGAAGACCACACAGTTAAAACAAAAGGAAAGGAGCTTGAGTGCAAGAGTAGGTAAAGAGTGCAATAAACGAGAACACACATAACAACATCTATTATATATATATATATATATATATATATATATATATAAAAATTATTGGGACACTACAAATCTTACTCGGAGCTGTCCAAATTTGTTACTTTTATTTACAAATTTACCACTCAGAAAAATTTGTTAGGAGAAGCCCACTACATAAGTATAAAAGCAAACTTTTTTCCTTTTCTTTTTTTCTTTCCTCTCCCAAATTTCAAATATGTTAGGGATCCATGTTAATGCATAGATTTTATTTTCTAGTAACTAATATTTGGTTTATGATTCATTTGGTCGAATTTTCGAAGTTTCGAATCCATTTTAGGATTTCGAACTTCAAAATTCGCCCACAGTCGCGACGGGAACGAGGATAATTGTCAAAATTAATTTTGACAGGACACTATAGTTAGGACTGCCAAAAAATTTGACAGTCCATGAAAAAAGTTGTTGTAACCTAGGATTTGACTGTCAAAATTTTTGACAGACCTATAATACATAGAAAAGTTATGAAACCTGGAATTGAAAATATCAAGTATCATAAGACTGTCAAAATATTTGATAGTCCTGACTATTGTTTGAACTATTAAAAATTTTGTCAGTCCTAAAATCCAGTAACTATTCATTAAGACTGTCAAATTTTTTTACAATACTAATGAAAAGTTATTATAATGTAGGATAGTCAATTTTTTTTGGCATTCTTGTTTATTGTTTGGACTATCAAATTTTTTTAGAGTCTTAAAATCTAGTAACTTTTTATTAGGACTGTCTAAAATTTTGACAGTAAGACGTTATTATAATGTAGGACTCTCAAAATTTTTGACAGTCCTAAAATCTAGTAATTTTTCATTATGATTGTCAAAAATTTTGATAGTCCTAATTAAAAGTTATTATAATGTAGTTGACAGTCATGATTATTGTTAGGACTGTCAAATTTTTTGACAGTCCTAAAATTCAGTAACTTTTCATTAAGACTGTCCAAAATTTTAACAACCCTTATGAAAAGTTATTATAATATAGGACTATCAAATTTTTTGATAGCCCTGTCTATTGTTTCACAAATCAACATCAAATTTTAAAATAGTTTCATAAAATTTAGATCAAGCTTTTCACTACCAACAAAGTTTCAACTATCAAAACCGTTTCACAACGAACTATCTTCGAAGAAAGGGAAATCACTAGTGTTGTTGATATTCTGGAACTGGTCACCAACTTCAACATAGTTCTCATCCTTGCAACTAACGAGACTTTTTTTTTCCAACTTCTTAGTTTTCTTAACCTGTATGACAAGCACACACAAAATTCAGCAACGGTAATAAATGTTGGAGTGGGTGGGGTTCCCAACCTATGTGAAAAATACCTCGGAGTGGGATTGAGTATTTCTACATATAATAGGAATACCTTAATTTATTTGGATTGGATATTCCTAAATATAATAGGAATATCTCAATGGATTTGGATTGGATATTCCTATCTATAATAGGAATGCTTGGTGTGGGTTTGAGGCTATATATAGGTGTCTCCTGGCCCTAAAATATCTCTTTCTCTAAAAAAAAATATAGCAATAAGCAGAGAAAAGGAGACAAGAGTGTCATTGCAACATTGGAGAGGAGAAAGAATGATTGGAGGCCGTTTCGAAGAAGGTGATAAGTTTCGGATATTTTTTGTTGTCTTTCTTTTTCGTGGTTATAATATATTTTCTGTTCCAAAAGAGTTGTGTGATCCGTTTGGATCGGTGAGAAGTTTGTAAGGAGTCGGTGTATTTCTTATTCCAATAGTGGAGGCTTTTCAGGGTTGGACTCCGATCGCCCCATGGTTTTTTCGCAAGGGTTTTCCACATCAAAAATCTCTGTGTTTGTGATTTATGTTTGGCGTTTTTGATTTGTACGTTTTGCTCGGTTCTCTCGCAGGTACTCTCTGGTTTGGGAAATAGTTTTCGCACTTTCGTTCCCAACAAAGTGGTATCAGAGCCAAGTTTTGGAATTTCAGAAGGGTGTTAGGAGTTGACAGGCAAACCAGGGAGGAGAGATAGACGCAAAGCCAGTGCACATGGTAAACCTGAACGGTACCAACTATCATTACTAGAGGAGCAAGATAAAGGTTTTGCTATTTGTCAAAAAGCTGTATCTGTCGGTATTTGCTTCCGAGAGGCCCAGTGACAAATCTGAAGAGGACTGAAATTTCGAGCATATACAGGTGTGTGGATACAGCAGGCAGTTCATTGACGAGAATGTGTATAACCACGTTGCCAGTATTGAGCATGCGAGGACACTGTGGGATAAGCTGTAATCTTTGTATGCGAAGAAGACTAGAGTAAATAAATTATTCCTGATCCGGATGATGATGGGTCTGCGGTACAAAGATGGGGCATCTATTACGGATCACTTGAGTGAGTTCCAGGGCATGCATGGTTGACCAGCTATCCTCGATGGGAGTCAAGTTCGACGATGAGGTTCAGGGACTATGGCTGTTGTGTACATTGCCAGACTCGTGGGAGACCGTACGAGTGTCTATGATCGCTTCTACTCCGGAAGGCATGGTCAGTCTGGAGTTTGCCAAGAGCGGGGTACTAAATGAAGAGATGCAAAGATGTTCTCAAGGCACTTCATCTATATCCCACTCAGAGGCGCTTGTTTCAGAGAGCCACGGAAGGGGTAAAAGCAGGGGTCCAGGTGGTGGCAGAGACAAAACAGGAGAAGATTCAAGGTTCGGTACGAGAACTCGGAGTGTTACCATTGTGGCAAGCAAGGCCACATCAAGCGGAACTATTTTGCTTGGAAGAGAGATAAGAAGGGCGACAAGAAAAAGCAAAGTGAGAACACTACAACGACGACCTTGACACATGGAGGCGACGTGATCATTGTAGGTGATGAGGTAGTTATGAACCTCGCCTGCGATGACAACTCTTGGCTGGTGGACTTAGGTGCTTCAGCGCACGTATCTCACAATATGACACTATTTGCTACATACACAACAGATGACTGTGGAGTGTTGAAGATGTGCAATGGAGATGTGTCGAAGGTGGTTGCCATTGGAGATGTGCATTTGAGGACAAAGACATGTGCAATTCTTGTTCTCAAAGATGTCCGTCATGTCCCTGATATTCGTTTTAACCTGGTATCGGTTGGAAGGTTTGATAATGAGGGTTTCTTCAGTCTCTTCGGGAACAATCAATGGAAGCTTTCCAGAGGTTCGATGGTGATTGCCAGAGGAAACAAGAGGTCCGGACTCTACTATATGGAAGGGAGCTCACATGGGACACATGAGATTAACGCAGCTACTAATGCGTCTACTAAGGTGTAACATAGGCGGCTCGGCCATATCAGCGAGAAGGGGATGAGCTACTTGGTGAACAGGAAGGTGATTCCAGGGCTAAAATCTACAAAGTTGGATAAGTGCACGCACTGTTTGGCAGAAAAGCAAAATAGGGTGTCTTTTAAAAGTTTTCCAAGTTCAAGGAAGCCGACGTTGCTCGAGTTGATTCACTTGGATGTCTGCGTTCCTATGAAGGTAAAATCCATTGGTGGTGCTTCTTATTTTGTAATATTTATTGATGACTGTTCCAGGAAGGTTTGGGTCTATACCTTAAAGACCAAGGATCAGATGCTGCCCACTTTTAAGAAGTTTCAGGCCTCCGTTGAAAGGAAGGCAGACAAGAAGCTACTTTATGTTCGGTCGGACAATGGCGACGAGTATATCGGTCCCTTTGATGCTTATTACAGAGAGCAAGGGATACGACACCAGAAGACTCCACCAAAGATACCGCAGCTCAACGATGTAGCAGAACATATGAACTAGATGCTAATGGAGAGGGTGCGGTATTTGCTATTAGAAGCAAACTTGCCAGGCAGCTATTGGGGTCAGGCACTTTACACAGCTGCTTATGTTATTAATTTATCTCCTAGTACTCCTTTGCAGGGTGATGTGTCTGACAAAGTATGGTACGACAAAGAGCCGTCATACAATTACCTGCGAGTATTTGGTTGTAAGGCCTTCGTGCATGTACCGAAGGACGAGAGATCCAAACTTGAGCCAAAGATAAGGTGGTGCATCTTTGTCGGCTACGGTCGGGATGAGTTTGGCTATAGACTCTACGATCCAGTGGAAAGAAAGCTCTACAGAAGCAGGGACGTGGTATTCATCGAGGATCAGACCATGACCAATACTCAGGATTGTAAGATGCCTTCTGAGGCTGAGGAATTGCCTGAGTTAGAGTCATTTTGCTTCGAACAATTTCCAGAGGACATCGCAGAGGATCCAGTTATGGGAGAGCCAGTACATAGAGTTGCTACCAACCTTGACTATCAGCCTGCTGATGATGGTCAGGGTGACCCTCAGGAGGATGAGCATGCCGAGGAGGCAGTTCATGGAGGGGAGGAGACTGTAGATATACATCTAGCACCAGTGGTTCCATTTAGGAGGAGCGATAAAGAGCGTCGACCATCTACAAGATACTCACCGGGTGAGTATGTGCTACTTACTGACGGGGGAGAACCCGAAATTTCGTAAAGACTATGGAAGACGAATACAGGCAGGAGTGGATGGAGGCCATATAGAAGAAGATGAGTTCCTTGAAGGCCAACTCAACTTATGATTTGGTGCGGTTGCCAAAGGGCAAGACGACTTTAAAGAATCGATGTGTGTTCATAGTGAACCAAACAGATGATGCTACTCGCCCTTGATACAAAGCGAGACTAGTAGTTAAAGGCTACGGTTAGCGAAAAGGCATAGATTATGATGAGATCTTTTCGTCGGTCGTCAAACAGTCGTCTATATGGGTGGTGCTAGCATTGGCAGCCAGTTTCGCTTTGGAGGTCAAGCAAATGGACTTGAAAACGATATTCCTCCACGGTGATCTTGAGGAGGAGTTGTACATAGAGCAGCCAAAGAGATTCTATGAGAAAGGCAAGTCATATTTGGTCTGTCGGTTGAGGAAGAGCTTGTATGGTCTGAAACAGGCTCTCAGGCAGTGGTATAGGAAGTTTGAGTCATTTATGGGAGAGCATGACTACGCACGAACGACGTCAGATTATTGTATTTTTGCGAGGTATTTCGTCGAGGATGATTTCATTATTTTGTTGCTTTATATTGATGACATATTATTGGTGGGTCGAAATACCACTAGCATAGCAGAGTTGAAGCGCCAACTGGACGCGACCTTCTCTATGAAGGATTTGGGTGCAGCAAAGACTATTCTTGGGATAGAGATCAGCCGAGAGAGAGAGAGAGAGAGAGAGTCCAAGCTGCTACACTTGTCCCAAAATAAGTATATTTACCGGATACTTCAGCGTTTCAGGATGGATGGGTCGAAGAAAGTGAGTAACCCCCATTGTCACGCCCCAGTCCCAAAATACCGTGGGACCGGACGCGTGATAATGACCAGCAGTACGCACCGATGGACAAACCCAATTTAATGGATCCATCAGGGCATACTTAAGCTGTAAAACAAGTCTATGACAATCATGGCACAACTAATCTCATCCACGCAAGATATAAGATATGATCCACAGAATAAATAAGGAATGTAATCATCAGCTAGTCTCACAAAGTGCTTCGGGGAACAACCCGATAAATATCTGATACATGGTTCATCTGACCAGAAGATAAATGACTGAATAAATAAATAAATAAATACTGAGCATGAACATGGATGCTCAGGAGAAGTCTTCGGCTAATACCTCGTCCTCGAAAGATGGTACAGCTCCTGGTTCAGCTCCTGCTGCGGTCCCGTATACCTCAGGATAGATCTCGTCTGCAAATCCTGGGGACATAATCCATATCCAGGTCCTCAGGGGACATAGCAAGGTACATAAAATAATACAAGCCAGAATATAAACAGTGCAGCATATAATGAGATAAACAGGGTAAGTATGTAACCATCTGTGTGAAATGCAAGAGAGAATATCAATAGTACTCAGGTTGGAACAACTACAAGCTCTGTGTAGGGGAGCCTGTAGCAGTGGTGTCAAGAGGTGGTCTAGCTCAGCGGGAGACTGAGTAGCCGGCATAACATAGTCAACCTGTAGTCTCTCCAGCAATAGATAGAATAATAGGGGATCCTAAATAACCAGCTAAGTGATATGCAAGATGAGAGCAGCACTAGATCTCAGGCTGAAGCATACTACCAGCTCTGTGTCGGGGAGCCGGTAGCAGCAGTAATAATGAGTAATGGGCCAAGCTCGGGCTTCAGAGTCTTGGTCTCACAGTAGTAGGGGTA
This sequence comes from Iris macrosiphon, assembly GCA_036927795.1. NCBI lineage: Eukaryota > Viridiplantae > Streptophyta > Magnoliopsida > Asparagales > Iridaceae > Iris > Iris macrosiphon. Next base: position 34,311,563 of record JAYESA010000010.1, read on the forward strand.
TATATATATATGATCATCCTGTAGTCTGTGTGTCTCTCCCCACCCAATGTAACCACGCATATCATGACCATAACGTCTCATGTCCATGTCAGCGGGATCATAACTAATGCACAAGTCATAATATATCTAGACTATAGTATCTCTATAAGTCCTGTATCCTATACAGGATCACCACGAATATCTTGGGAAGATCCTGTCTCATGAACAGTGTCCAGTGTCCTGGGTCATAGTGTACTTGGTAAGACAAGTACGAGAAGATATAGTGTCACGTATGTCCATCTCTAGATGACAATACCCAACACCGCGTACGATGTTGGCACCCGACTGATAATCGGACGCTAAGTATATCATACGATCCTAGGTTAAACATGCACAGCAATATAATGAAGTAAGAAAATAGGTAACAATACTGCAGAGTTGGCAAGGTACACTTGCCTGATGTTTGGATACCAACAACTGTCCCTGTATCAGTGGATCCGGTAGGTGCTACTCCAAAAGCTGTAATAAACATCACCAACAGTCTCAGAAGGTATCAAACTGCTAGAAATGCCTGTCCTTACGTCCAATTTGGACACAGGAGCAAAAAGGTCATTTCTGGGCCAAAGCGAGTTCCATATGTGGGCCCGCTTTGCACCGAAAAGCGCGTCAGGGTCAAAGGTCTCCAAATTTTGCAAACTCAGTGTCTACAAGTCAGGAACGATGATACGAACCCAATGGAACTTCCGGAATTGGATTCCGATGAGCCGATCACAAAATCGCCCGTCAAGTGGAGCCGGTGGGGCCCACGATACGCGATTTTAGCAACGTCCTCAGAATCGGACCAAACTTGGCTCACAGGACCAGCGTATTGCTACGAGTCCGATGGCGCAAGTTCCGTCTCAATTCGACGTGTGTACACAAAGTTACAGCGTGTTCCAGAAAGGTCGGATACGAGGTATCGTCGGCAGATACGCGTTGATTCCGGGGTGCACGCACCTCCGAATCTACTTCCGCAAAATTTCACACGACCGTATCAACGACGCGCCCGGTTCTATAAAGACCGCGTACGACCAAGTCGTCCCGTTTGGCGGGGCGCACTCAGTTCCGGGGTGAAACGGGTATTATTTTTTCCTGTTTTTGGATCGCGGTGCACGATCACCACAGGACGCGATGCACCGAGCGAGTTGCACGGGAACCGAGAGGGTCATATAGTCTACACGTAGCAACTGACGGAATCTAAAACAGAGCTAAGATGAGGGAGAAATCGGTACCTGAACAGGGCTCTGTGAATCTGTTTTTCACGTGTCCAAGCGTCAATTCCACGTCCTGCGATCGGGTTGCTGTGTCCAGTCGTTAGGCTAGGTTGACCGATCGTGACCGCGACGGGGCTGGGTCAACTTCGAGGCGGGGTTGACCAGAGGGGCGGTTGCCCTGGTCGGCTGACGCAGCGTTAGTCGAGTCGGGGAGAATCCGATTGATCGCCTCTGCGAAGTCGGACACAGGGGACGGCGGGGTTGCTGTCGGGTCTGGGAGGAGTTCGAGTGGCTGGGAGGCGGCGGCGTCCGGGGGTTGGGACTGGATGGGTTGGCTGATGTCGGGGTAATAGACGGCGGCGGCGACGAACTTGGCCAGGCGGAGGTGGGTGTCGGCTCGGTGTGAGGAAAGAGCAAGGTGGCTGTGAAGGGAATTCTCTCGGTGGCGGCTGCCTAGGGCACGGACTCCAAGGCACAGCTTATATTGTGCTACAGTATACATGCGGGTGGGGTTTTGCCAACGGGTCGGGTTCTCAAATGTGGTTTGGTTCGGTTTAAAATCAATAGTCTCCAAGGCTTTAAACGCCTCTCTGAAGTCCAAATAATTCCCAAAAAAATACCACATGTCCGGCTTTCCATTGTGCATCAAATATATTATCTCCAGAATATTTTAACACCAATTAGCCACACTTAAAATTCTTTAAATTCCAGAAAATACCAAGAATTCGTAATAACTCATTTTAAAATTATTCTAAAAAAATTAGGGTGTTTACACCCATGCGGCTCACTTTAAGTTTACTGAGGAGCAGTGTCCATCTACCGAGGATTAAAAGGAAGATATGGAGCGAGTTATATATGCCTCAGCTATGAAGAGTCTTATGTATGTTATGGTATGTACAAGGCCAGACATTGCTCACGCAATCGGTAAAGTTAGCAGGTACACTTCCAATCCTGGAAGGGTACATTAGAGTGGGGTCAAGTAAATTCTACGATATCTTCAGGGTACTGCAGATTGGAGACTTTTATTTGGTGGTGATGAGCCAAAGCTGGTTGGATATACTGACGCTGATATGGTTGGAGATGTAGAGACGATGCGGTCGACTTCTGGCTATGTGATAATTTTTGCTGGTGGAGCAGTATCGTGACAGTCGCATTTACAGAAGTGTGTTGCCTTGTCGATGACAGACACATAATACATTACGGTAACGAAGGCTTGCAAGGAGTTTATGTGGATGAAGAAGCTGCTGCAAAAAAATTAGGCTAAAGCAGGAGCAGTATCCTTTGCTTTACGATAGTCAGAGTGTGATTCACCTTGTGAAGAACCATATATTTCATAGCCGGTCCAAGTATATTGATACCCGGTATCATTGGATACGGGATATGGTTGACAAGAAGGAAGCGACGCTTGAGAAGGTTCATACAGATGACAACGAGCAGATATGTTCACAAAGGTTCTACCAAGAAAAAAATTTGAGTACTGCAGACGGATCGTCGGGATGACGACCCTCTCAACATAGTTGTGAATGGAAAGATTTGTTGGAGTTAGTGGGGTTCCCAACCTATGTGGAAAATATTCTGGAGTAGGATTGAGTATTTCTACATATAATAGGAATACCTCAATTTATTTGGATTGAATATTCCTAAATATAATAGGAATATCTCAATGGATTTGTATTGGATATTCCTACATATAATAGGAATATGTCAATAGATTTAGATTGGATATTCCTATCTATAATAGGAATGCTAGTTGTGGGTTTGTCACGCCCCAGTCCCAAAATCTAGGGGACCAGACACGTGGCAATGGCCAGATGGTACGACTCCGTAGGGCTTTCCAATTTAATGGACCCGACGAAGCGCACTTACGCTGTCCATGGTCAAGTGTTCCAATAATAATCTATTTATAATCATGTAACAACTAAAGCTAAATCTCAATCCATGGTAAATATTCTCAAGAAAGAACGATACGCATCATCAGTCTGCAGCCCAATAATACATCCGTTCGAATAGACCAGAAGAACAACATAGGTCTATAAACACTAGGCTATAAAATTAGAATAAAAAATAGGAAGTAATACATGACTGAAATAGCTAGAAATATAAATATACCTGCAATGATGTCCACACTCTACTAGATCAAATAGTCTGCAACTGCACAAACAACTTGGAAGGGAACCAGGTCCTCAGAGGGACGTAACAAGATACATAGAAGCATGCCATAAAGTAAATACTGAATAAATAAGGTGGGGTGTGCTAACCATCTAAGTGAATGCAATTTGAGGACAGCTTAGTGCGTAGGGAAAAGTGTAGGCTAGACATATGCTGACGTAATTCACCAATCGTCATGACTGGCTAATATATGCCACATATGCCCCCATTCGAGGGCACTCTGCAATAATAATGTCCATCTCCGAGGAGCATGGTATCTGAAATAGTATAATAATGTCCAACGCTCTTTAGAGTGTGGTATCTGCAAAAATAACAAGTGACGCCCAACACTCTAAGGAACGTGGTATTTGCAATATATATATTCGTCCGTATCACTCCGTCGAGTGCGGTATCTGTATAGAAGGAGTGGGTGTCCCATATGCCTACTAGTCGTCCTCTCCGCTCAATGTAGATATGTAAGTAGTTAACACGACGTGGACATCTCGTACAATGATGCAAGTCTCTATAGAATAAACAACTAAGCTAAGTACCGTTACACGTGTTGCTTACACTGATGGCCAGTCGTGCATGAGGCACGCATCCCTACATGAACTCACTCTGTGACGTGTAATGATACGTGTCAAGGACTGGAAAGTCATACCAATAACTCCACAAATTTAGGTGGGTCTACTAGACACTAGGTCAGACACAAGTCCTAACGAGCCTTCGTTGAATGCACCCGAGTCTTCTCGGACGCGCACATTTATATAATATTAAAATAAATAAATATGTAACTAAAAATAACTGAATTTAAACAGTACAACAAAGCAAGGCATACTTGCCTGGCAAGAGAGCTGCAAATATGTAACGTTCAGATGTCAAACACCAAGAGTCAAAAACAATGGCCTCAGAATGAACGTCTCCGGATGCAAATATGTAACTAAAAATAACTGAATTTAAACAGTACAACAAGGCAAGGCATACTTGCCTGGCAAGAGAGCTGCAAATATGTAACGTTCAGATGTCAAACACCAAGAGTCAAAAACAATGGCCTCAGAATGAACGTCTCCGGATGCTAAAATAAACATCACCAACATTCCCAGAATAAGCAAAATAGCTAGAAAATACTACCCTTTCGTCCAATTTAGACACAGGAACAAAAATACAGTTTCAGGTCAACACGGGATCCACAAGTGGGCTCGTCTTGCACCAAAAAATGTGCCAGAGACAAGGTTCTCCAAATTTGTCCAACTTAGTGTCAACAAGTCCAAAACATAGATACAAATCCAACGGAATGTCCAGAACTGGATTCCGATGAGCCGATCACAAAATTGCCCGTCAAGTAGAGCCGTGGGGCCCACGATACGAGATTTTGTCAACGTTCTCAGAATCGAACCAAACTTGGGTCACAGGACCAACGTATCGCTACGAGTCCGATGGCGCAAGTTTCGTTTCGAAACGACGAGCATACACGAAGTTACAACGAGTTCAAGCACAGGGCCAATGTGGGGTGTCGTCGACGGATACGCGTTGATTCCGGTGTGCACGCACATCCAAATCAACTTCCGTGAAATCTCACACGCCCGTATTGACAGTGTGCACCTTTTGGTAAAATTGGTACGTGACGTAGATGCCCGGATTGACGGGACCCACTCTGTTTCAGAGAATTTTAGTATTTTGAAAACGGTTTTTATTCGATTTGGATCTAAACTAACAAACAATATAAATCAAATTAAATTATTCTAAATAAAGACGTTAGAAGAGGGTTACCTAGCGAACACATCTGCGAAGATAGCTCACAGAATGGTCGAGCGATGGAGGCGTGATCGCGCCGGGAAGTAGGTTGGTCGAGGCTCGATTCCGTAAATTTGCAGAAGAATATGAACAGTAGTAGCAGCAGAGCGTAGTCGTTGCGACGACGTTCTGGAGGAGGAGAAGGGGAGGGGAAGCCCGGGGGAGCGTCGTCGGTCGTCGGGGTGCTCGATGGCTGTCGGGCGGTGCTCGGCGGCGCTGTGGCAGCGGCCAGGACGACAACGGCAGCGGCTAGAACAGCAGTTGGAGCAGTAACAGCAGCAGCGGCTCGCGACGGCGGTGGCTCTGCCGCGGGGGGGAGAGGGGGTCGGCTCTCCGGCGTCGGAGCGGTGCTCGGCGATCTCCAGCGGGGGTGGGGGTGGCTCGACAGCACCGCAGCAGTAGCAATTTGTAGCAGCAACAACAGCTTGAAGCAGCGGCGGCGGTAGCTCTGCCGCGGGGGGGAGAAGGGGGTCGGCTCGCCGGCGTCGGGGCGATGCTCGGTGGTCTCCGGCGAGGGTGCTCCGGGTTCGGCGTTCGGGGATGTGAATAGTAGAGGGAAGGGGGAAGATGTCGGCTAGGTCTAGGTAGGGGTTTTGGTGTTTTAATAAAAAAAAAGTTGTATTATATAGGTGTATGTATAATTTGGGTTTAGGTGTTGACTTGGTCAACACCCTCATGGGATTGGGCCTTGTCTTGAAATGTAGGTATTGGAGGGCTAAGATCTCATGGTTTGACATGCATGGCTAGGATTTGATGAGGGATGATATTTTTAGGATTTTTTTTATGTGTTGGCTGCTGGTATAGGTGTTTGTAAAGAGAGGAAGAGTATAGCATATATAGGAGAAAAGAGTGTGAACGCATTTAATGAACGACGTCTCATAGTATGAACGCATTAAATGAATGACGACTCGTAGTGTGAACGCATTAAATAATGACGACTCGTAGTGTGAACGCATTAAATAATGATGACTCGCAGTGTGAACGTATTAAATAATGACGACTCGCAGTATGAACGTATTAAATAATGACGACTCGCAGTGTGAACGTATTAAATAACGGCGACTCGTAGGATACGTAGGAAGGGGTTTCTTTATGAATTGCCTCCAATGGAAGGGGAATACCTCATTGTCTTTTCGCACAAAAGACCCTAATAATTAAGAAATTGCATAAAGACGGATATTGGATTAATTTAATTAAAAAATAAATGCGTACGGTGTTCTTGAATTAATTGGAAGTACCTGAGGCTAAAATTTGGTGAGGCACAAGCGTCATGGATATGGAGGACTCAGAGTAGAATATTATCATAAATTGAGTTGTACAAAACGGGTCAAGATTGTGTCTCCAATTTTGATTGGAACGCACAAGGAATACAAAGTTGAATTTAATTGGATTTAAACACGTACGTTTGTAACAATTTTTGTGCGACTAAAATAAAGCACAAAGGAGGGTAATTATGAGTTACACAAGGTCAGAATGGAAGGCTGGCATGACTAGAAAAAGTGTGTGAAATTTGTTTGCAGGTAATAACTGGTGTAGTGCTCTAATTATCGAAGCAAGGGTAAGACGCACTAAGTGATATAAATATTGCACAACAATTATGTCACGACCCGCACCCAGAAATTCGGGCACGAGTGCGTGGGTACGTCCAGCCTACGCCGCAGAGTCGGCGGTAGTACGCTGTCTAGGTCATTTCCAGATTTACTAAACTAGCTCATTCACAATTAACATAGGTAAGATAATAATGAGAACAGAAACTTAAGATTGCAACTGAAATAAATACGACAACAGATTCAAATGTTTTAGTACAGAAATTCAGAATAAAATCGGGGACAAACCCGATTACTAAGATAAGAAACAGAAATAAAAGATAGCTACTGCTAGCTACTCTGCAGCAGGGGTCTTCGGGGTGGGTTCTGGCTCCTCATAGGTATCATCTGTACCCTCATAGGGACCATAATAAGTAGGGACAAGGTCCTCATCATCGCCTAAATCAACAGATCCAGTCAGGAAAGGAGCAAAGTACACAGTGCACAACAAGGTTAAACTAAATATTTATGACAATTAAATAATGAATATCATGTTAAGAAACTGCATAACAGAACATCATTATCTCAGAGTTAAAGCTATAAGCAGGAATATGAGAAAGCAGAAATAAATGAAACAGGAAATGAAACTACAACAGTCAGCAAGAAATATAACATGACCAGAAACTATCTGTGTGAACCTATGTTTGTTTTAGAATACATAGTTGGCATATAGGAGTTTATAAGGCTAATCCGGCCGTCATAAACGGCTATTAAACAGGGAAAATTGAGATCCGGCTGAGGTACAGTCGCGTACCAACAGCTATTAAACATGACAAGGGGAAGGGTAAACTACATGCCTTCTAGTATTCTCCCACCCGACATGAAAAACAAGACAGGAAACTCAATATTCAAGACATGAAAATCCAGCATTTCTAACACTAGGTGTAATCATCAAGGGTACTAGTAAAGCAGAGAATTAATTATCATAATATAAAGATTTAACTTGAAGTGCAGGTACTTGCCTGTTGTTTGGATCTGATTAATTTGGTTCTTGGGGAAAATTCCAGAGATGAGTCCAAAAGCTGAAATAGACATTACCATCACGCTCAAAAGATGTCAAATAGCTAAAAACATCTGTCCTTGGGTCCAATTTGGAGACAAGGACAAAAACGGCAGTTTCGGGTCAAAACGGGGTCCGTCGGTGGGCCTGCTTTGCACCGAAAAACGTATCCGGGTCAAAGGTCTCTAAATCCACCAAACTTAGTGTCAACAGGTCAGGAATGCTGATACAAACCCAACGGAACTTCCAGATTTGGATTTCGATGAGCCGAACACAAAATCGCCCGTCGAGCGGGACCTGTGGGGCCCACGACACGCGATTTCGTCAACGTTCTCAGAATTGAACCAAACTTGACCCACAGAACCAGCATATCGCTACGAGTCCGATGGCGCAAGTTTCGTCTCGATCTGACGAGTGTACAAGAAGTTAGGGCGAATTACAGAAAAGTCGGATACGGGACGATATCCGCGGATACGCGTTGATTCCGGTGTGCACGCACACCCGAATCAGCTTTCACGAAATCTCACACGTCCGTATCGACGACGCGCACGTATCTGTGAAGACAGCACGCGACCAAGTCGTCCCGTTTGGTGGGGCGCACTCAGTTCCGGGGTGAAACAGGGTCTGGTTTTTCCTGTTTTTGGATCGCGGTGTGCGATCACCACAGGACGCAATTCCCCGAACGGTTTATCCGGGCACCGAGAGGGTCATACAGGCTTTGCGTAAAAATTTACGGAATTGAAAACGGAGCTACGAACAAAAAGTTACACGCACCTGAAGGGGACCCAAAAATCAGGGTCGAGTCGTGTCCGACTCGTGTCGGACACGGGAAGAAGAATTAGGGCTAGGGTTTCGGCTTGCTGCAGCGGTGGCCGGTGGCCGGCACGGCGACGGAGAGGCCGAGGGTGCTGCGGCGGAGGTGGCGGCGTGGGGGCGGCCCAGGGCGGTGCTGCGGCTGCTGGTTGCTGTGGTCGACCGGTGGACGGAGGAGGAGGCGGCGCTGGGCGGTGGCTGGGCAGCGGCGAGGTCGTCGAGGAGAGTGCGGCAAAGAGGAAGAAGGACGACGCTGGGCGGCTCACGGCGGCGAGAGTGGCGCCGGCTAGGGTTAGGGTTACGGTGAGGGAGGCTGGCCGGAGGGGAGAGATTGGGGGGGGGGTTTAAATAGGGTCGAGGAGGTGGGGGGGTTGGCCGGGAGAGGCGGCGGCGAGGTCGGCTTCGTGGCGCGGGATACGGGCGAGGTGGCCGGCGGAGGCGCCGTGTGGCCGGCCGGTTCGGTGGCTGACCGGATCTCGCGGGGAACGTTGGGAAGGAGGGTGGCCGGTTCGGGTTCGCGGGCGGGTCGGGTCTGGCCAACCCGACCCGACCCGATAAGAGCGGGCTGGGCTAGAGGCTAACGGGCTCGGCCCACTGGGCCGGGCCGGCCCAAAACCTAAAACAAAAAAAAAAAAAAAAAAAAAATAATAATAATAATAATAATTAAAAACAGTTAATTAATTAATTAATTAATTAAAATAGTTTTTAGGCATTTAAAAATAGGTCTGAGGTCCAGAAAAATCCAAAAAAATTACCCTAAGTCCAGTTTTCCATTTTACACCAAAAAATGTTATTTTCATGATATTTTAATATTATTTATTGACAATTAAAAAATCATTTGATAATTAAGAACCTTGATTTTAATTACAGAAAATTCCTAGAAAATTCCAGAAAATTGGGAAAAATCCAAGATTTAATAATTTAAAAATTCAGGGGGTTTACAACCTACCCAACTTACAAAAATTTCATCCTCGAAATTTAAGAATAACAAGGCACGAAAGGAAAGGCCGAGAAATAAAATATACCTCAGGGTTAAAAAAGATAGGGGTATCGCTCCCTAATCTTGTCTTCTCGCTCCCAGGTGGATTCGCCGGGAGAATGGTGCTTCCAAGCTACGCGAACCAGGGAGATAACCTGGTTCCGTAGAACTTTCTCCGATCGATCCAGTATCTCCACGGGTTGCTCTTGGTAAGTCAGACTTGGGCCTACTTCGAGCTCTGAGTGATCCAAAATGTGGCTGGGGTCTGACACGTACTTTCTCAGCTGCGACACGTGGAAGACGTTATGGACTCCATCCAGAGAGGGTGGCAATGCCAAACGGTATGCCACTTCTCCGATTTTCTCCTGTATGCCAAAAGGTCCAATAAATCTTGGGCTGAGTTTTCTACTCCTTCCGAACCTAATGGTGCCACGTGTCGGGGAAATCTTTAAGAATACCAGCTCTCCAACCTTTAATAAAGTCATAATCAAGTCTTAGTTCCATAATCAAAATGTTTAAATTAACTTGAATTTCATAAATTTAATTACCTCAAATTCTAAGGGCCTTCGGTGGCTATTTGCCCAATGTCGTTGCCTGTCTTGAGCCACTCGAAGTCTGTCCCTTATTTGCTTTACCTTCTCAGCTGAATCGATCACCATCTCTGGTCCCAGCAGGGCTCTTTCTCCAACGTCGTCCCATGATAGCGGGGTACGACATCTTCGTCCAAACAGAGCTTCAAATGGAGTCATCTCAATACTTGCTTGGTAACTGTTATTATAAGAGAACTCCACAAGATGTAGATAGTCTTCCCAGGATCCTCCAAAATCCAGAACACATGTACGGAGCATATCTTCAAGTGTCTGGATTGTACGTTCCGATTGTCCATCGGTTTGGGGATGATAAGCTGTGCTGAATTTGAGTTGAGTCCCCAAGCTGGCTTGTAAGCTCTTCCAGAAGTGAGAGATGAATCTTGAATCTCGGTCGGAGACAATACTTACTGGGACTCCATGCAGTCTGACAATGTGTCTGATATATAAATCTGCCAGCTTTTCTGTAGATAGCCCCACTTTGAAAGGTAGAAAATGTGCAGACTTGGTCAGTCTATCTACTATCACCCAGATTGCATCCTTTCCACTAGGTGTCCTTGGAAGTCCGGAAACAAAATCCATTGTGATATGTTCCCACTTCCACTCCGGAATGGGTAGGGGTTGAAGCAATCCTCCAGGTCTTTGTCTTTCTGTCTTGACTTGTTGGCACACTAAACAACGAGATACGAACCTGGCTACTTCTCTTTTCATGCCATGCTACCAAACATGCGTCCTCAGGTCCTTGTACATCTTGTTGGCTCCTGGATGTATAGAGTATTGCGATCTGTGCGCCTCTTGCATAATTTCTTCCCTTATGTCTCCTTGGGGTACACATAATCTATCGCCATGCCTCAGTGATCCATCTTCATGAATTCTGAAATCTTCTACTAATCCAGCTTGCACTTGACCTCGAAGGCTTCGCAGGCCTTCATCTTGAAACTGAATCTCCTTGATCTTGTCTATTAAAGTAGACTAAATCTGCAAGTTCATCATTTGGCCTTCTTTTCCTGGGATGATTACTTCAATACCTAAACTTTCCAAGTCCTCTAGCAGGTGTCTGTCCATAGTCAAGTACATCGCCATAGGATATCTGCTTAGAGCATCAGCAACTACATTGGCCTTCCCAGGATGATATTGAAGGGTGATATCAAAGTCTTTCATTAGTTCCAGCCACCTTCTTTGCCTCATGTTCAGCTCTTTCTGAGTGAAGATATATTTTAGACTTTTATGGTCCGTAAATATTTCTACCCTTTCTCCATAAAGATAATGCTTCCATAGCTTAAGAGCAAAAATGACAGCTGCCAATTCTAAATCATGAGTTGGATAGTTCTTTTCATGAGGTCGAAGCTGTCTAGAGGCATATGCTATTACTTTCTTGTTCTGCTCCAAAACACAACCTAGACCTTTTCCAGAAGCATCACTATAATCACTATAAATAGCGAAACCTCCGGTTCCAGAAGGTAAGGTCAGAATAGGGGCAGTAGTCAGCCTTTTCTTTAATTCCTCAAAAGCATGCTGACATTCATCAGTCCAGGTGAACTCTTCATCCTTTCTTGTTAATTTTGTCATGGGTTCAGCAATTCTTGCAAAGTCCTTCACAAACTTTCGATAGTAGCCAGCTAGTCCCAGGAAGCTTCTAATCTCTGCTACAGAGTCTGGAGTAGGCCAGGATTCTACTGCCGCTATCTTCTTAGGATCTACTGCTATTCCATCTCCAGTCACAACATGTCCCAAGAATTCTACTTTATCTAGGAAGAAAGCACATTTAGATAATTTTCCATAAAGTTTTTCTTCCTCAAAGTCTCCAATGCTAACCTCAAATGTTCTTCATGTTCTTCGGGGGTCTTGGAGTAGATCAAAATATCATCAATGAAGACCACTACAAATTTGTCTAGGTATGGCTGGAAAACTCTGTTCATTAAGTTCATAAAAACTGCTGGAGCATTCGTCAACCCGAACGGCATTACTAAGAATTCGTAGTGTCCGTTCTGGGTATTGAAAGCAGTTTTAGGGATGTCTTCCTTTCTCACCCTTACTTGGTGGTAACCAGACCTCAAATCAATCTTTGAAAATACCCGAGCTCTACTTAACTGATCAAATAAGTCATCTATCCTGGGTAGGGGATACTTATTCTTAATTGTTAAGGCATTCAAGGCCCTATAGTCAATACACATTCGGGATGTTCCGTCCTTCTTGGGCACAAATAATACTGGAGCTCCCAGGGTGAGACACTAGACCTAATGAAGCATTTGTCTTCTAGCTTTTTGATTTGCTCATTTAGTTCTATTATCTCCTTCTTGTTGATTATGTAGGGATTTTGAGATACTGGTGCTGCTCCTGGCACTAAGTCAATAGAGAATTCAACTTCTCGGTCTGGGGGTAAGCCTGGGAGATCCTCAGGGAAGACATCAAGGTATTCAGAGATGATAGGTAGTGGCAATTCTTCTGTTATTAGGGCTCCACAAATTTTGTTATTACCCATTTCTCTAGAACCTCTAGCAAATTCAAATTCTGGCTTGTCAGGGGGCCTGAAGATTACACTACCTCTGTGGCAGTCTATGTAGCGCCCCGTTCTCCCGATGCGGAGAGCGCGGCTAAGAAACACAAGACGGTATCGTTCGATCGGGATAGATTGAATTAAGAACTCGTCCTCATTATGGATTTGTTTCTTCGGAATCGATTCCCATATTCAGTGGACTACGCCCCAAGGATCGGCTTAGCGGCAGAGTCAGGAGGGACCTCTCCGCTGCTATCTTTTATTGCCTCGGTTTTCGATGTCGCTTGTTGCTTTCGTGCTTTGAGTTGGTTTTGGGATTTGCTTGTTTTCCTTGAACGGTTTCGATGGTTTTCATTGTTTTCGTTCATTGAACTGCACTTCAATTCCGAGATTGGAAAGAGAGGAAGAAGTATTAATCGAGCTGTTCGTGTGCAGGTGAACGAGCAGTAGGCGGCTTACGAACGGAGTCGTGAAGCGCCTCTTTCCTTCTTCTTTCCAAAATCTAAGTGAGTGGCTACCAACCCGATTAGCTAGTCCTACTTCCAAGCTTCACAGCTAATCAATCTGCACTCTCCCTTGCCCCGATCAAACGATACCAAGTAATAATAAAAGAAACCAAGATAAAAGAGAATAGACTTGGTTAATACTGCTTGTCAATCAAAACTGTGAACGGTTACTTACTTGCATGCGTGTTCTTTCGGAAATATTTATCATATGCATAATACAAGTTAGAAAGTATGCTCTTCTTTAAATTATGCTATGAACATAACTCATCCTGAATGCAATAATCTGATAGGGAGACTATGCCAAAGTAGTTCTCCTCCTGTTACTGTCCCGTGCCTGTTATTGCCCTGATTTGCCTCAACTGCTAACATAGTGTATATGTTGATCACAGACAACTTGTGCACAAGGTAACGGGTTCTGCGGACGGTCGCTGGGGCACTGGCACCGATCCGGTCCGGGCGGAACTTCACGATAGTCTCACGTGTGAACGGGATGGCGTGCAGCGCCTCACGTGCTTCGTTGCACACCATCTTCGTTCAAAGACTAAACGGTCCACTATGGCTCCTAGCCAGTGATCCCAACGTGTATATTTAAACCTGTTGCATACTAACTTGTGTCTCCGTGGCAGGGAAGGCATGGTAAGTATTGTGCAGGTAATTCAGACGGGCAGGTAAAATCCACCGAACGGTGGCACGTTCATTTCAGTAAATTCAATATGCTGCTTACTTGTAAATGAACTAAGGCAAGATAGAAACCAACCAAATATGCATGCTTCACTAAACAACGTGTTGATTGGTATAGTCAGGCTAGCTCGCCTTCACCAGCATGTTTCGATATGCTGACCCTCGTTGAAACAGGTTCTCCGCACTAAGGCGAACCGAGCGAGGAGCCGAAGTCGTCTTCCCGATCCAGTCCAGCTGTTAGCGCATCTTCACCGCGCCTCAAAGTCTTTTGAAGTCCGAAGCTGCAACTCTTAATACACAAATGCAGCTCCGTGGCAAAGCGATCCTCCAGCCTGGAGGTCTTTATCGTTTTGAGTTTATAAAAGGATGTAATGTACAGGACTGCTATCTCATTTTGAGTCAACCCTTTTGTAAGCCGTTCGGCATATTAGCTAACTCGTTCAAGAGTTTGTAATAGATGTTCATTATCAATAAAGAGAACTTTTCTATGTTTCAAATCTGTGTTTCAATTTATCTGCGTACTCTGAATATGTGCTTGCTATGCAAATCATTAAAGCCTTGTGCGGGCGCAACTCCAGGCCCGCACGGCGGTCACGACTCGGGGGACGCCTCGGGGCGTGACATAGTGGTATCAGAGCACAGATTCAAAGTTCCTTAGACTTCGTGCTGGAAAAGTTCCTTTAACGATCAAATTCCTATGCGAACTCTTAAACTCGCTAGGCCAAAATGAGATACGTTCATGCAATAAGTCCATAATACATTATGATCCTAATGTAATTTACCTTCTTTTGAAGGAATGGATCCAGCGCAATCTGCAGCGCAACCACCGATCGAAACACAAGAAAGCAGTTCGGGCAATTCGGGAAGCTCTCGAAGCCAAAGAGGCATGTCTCAAGTCGACCCGCTTGAGCGGGTAATGCAAATGTTAGAATCGCAACGACAACGAGACGATGCTCGCCAAGCTAAGCTCGAGAGTAATCTAGAGACCCGATTCTCAGTCCAACAGAAGCAGGTCGATGCCCTGCAACAAATCGTTCAGACTTTGGCTGCCAACCATTCCGCCGCAACAGCAACGACTCCGGTGGAACAGCCCGTGCTTGAAGTGGAGACGCCTCAAATTCCAAGACCGAGGGACGTGACTGCCTTCAACTTGGGCCATTTCAAGAAAGTCTGCAACACCCCGTTCAACGGGACTGAGGACCCAGTGGTAGCTCTAGATTGGCTAGCCGAGATCGAAGATCACTTCACTCTGCTAGAGGTCCCCGAAGATAAGCGCGTCGCTTGCGCGCAACTGCAGCTCCGCCTCAACGCACACGATTGGTGGGACGTGCATCGACGATCTCTCCAATTTGATCACGGAGAGGAGGCGATCTCATGGACGACCTTTCGTGCCGCGTTTGAAGAGGAGTTTATACCGCCTCCAGTACAACGTCAAATGGAAAATGACTTCGTGCAATTAAGGCAAGGCAGGATGACAGTTAAAGAGTATTCCGCCGAATTCAACCGACTCTCCAAATTTGCTAGGGCCTATTTACCTGATGTAGCGAGTCAAGCTAGAAGGTTTGAAGGTGGACTACGTCCTGCCATCCATTCGCACGTGGCCAATAATCAGTATGGAACCATGCGTGAAGTCATGAATCACGCCCTATCGCTCGAGCCACTGTATCCTCACGTTTCCACCGGCGCTGTGCATACCTACAATCACAAACGCCAAGGCAACGATGGAGGAAATACCGCTGCAAAGCGCCCTAACCACGGCGGTCCACAACGAGCAAACCCAGGGCCTTCGTGCAATTTCTGTAAGAAACAAGGGCACACGTCCGATAAGTGCCGCAAGAAACTCGGGCAATGTCTCATTTGCGGTGACTCCACCCACCGAATCCGTGATTGCCCAAACTATTCTGTTCATCACCCTTAACGGTAAGCATTGTTCTTAAGTTTCGGGACGAAACTTCCAATTGGTTGGGTAGGATGTAGCGCCCCGTTCTCCCGATGCGGAGAGCGCGGCTAAGAAACACAAGACGGTATCGTTCGATCGGGATAGATTGAATTAAGAACTCGTCCTCGTTATGGATTTGTTTCTTCGAAATCGATTCCCATATTCAGTGGACTGCGCCCCAAGGATCGGCTTAGCGGCAGAGTCAGGAGGGACCTCTCCGCTGCTATCTTTTATTGCCTCGGTTTTTGATGTCGCTTGTTGCTTTCGTGCTTTGAGTTGGTTTTGGGATTTGCTTGTTTTCCTTGAACGATTTCGATGGTTTTCATTGTTTTCGTTCATTGAACTGCACTTCAATTCCGAGATTGGAAAGAGAGGAAGAAGTATTAATCGATCTGTTCGTGTGCAGGTGAACGAGCAGTAGGCGGCTTACGAACGGAGTCGTGAAGCGCCTCTTTCCTTCTTCTTTCCAAAATCTAAGTGAGTGGCTACCAACCCGATTAGCTAGTCCTGCTTCCAAGCTTCACAGCTAATCAATCTGTACTCTCCCTTGCCCCGATCAAACGATACCAAGTAATAATAAAAGAAACCAAGATAAAAGAGAATAGACTTGGTTAATACTGCTTGTCAATCAAAACTGTGAACGGTTACTTACTTGCATGCGTGTTCGCTCGGAAATATTTATCATATGCATAATACAAGTTAGAAAGTATGCTCTTCTTTAAATTATGCTATGAACATAACTCATCCTGAATGCAATAATCTGATAGGGAGACTATGCCAAAGTAGTTCTCCTCCTGTTACTGTCCCGTGCTTGTTATTGCCCTGATTTGCCTCAACTGCTAACATAGTGTATATGTTGATCACGGACAACTTGTGCACAAGGTAACGGATTCCGCGGAAGGTCGCTGGGGCACTGGCACCGATCCGGTCCGGGCGGAACTTCACGATAGTCTCACGTGCGAACGGGATGGCGTGCAGCGCCTCACGTGCTTCGTTGCACACCATCTTCGTTCAAAGACTAAACGGTCCACTATGGCTCCTAGCCAGTGATCCCAACGTGTATATTTAAACCTGTTGCATACTAACTTGTGTCTTCGTGGCAGGGAAGGCATGGTAAGTATTGTGCAGGTAATTCAGACGGGCAGGTAAAATCCACCGAACGGTGGCACGTTCATTTCAGTAAATTCAATATGCTGCTTACTTGTAAATGAACTAAGGCAAGATAGAAACCAACCAAATATGCATGCTTCACTAAACAACGTGTTGATTGGTATAGTCAGGCTAGCTCGCCTTCACCAGCATGTTTCGATATGCTGACCCTCGTTGAAACAGGTTCTCCGCACTAAGGCGAACCGAGCGAGGAGCCGAAGTCGTCTTCCCGATCCAGTCCAGCTGTTAGCGCATCTTCACCGCGCCTCAAAGTCTTTTGAAGTCCGAAGCTGCAACTCTTAATACACAAATGCAGCTCCGTGGCAAAGCGATCCTCCAGCCTGGAGGTCTTTATCGTTTTGAGTTTATAAAAGGATGTAATGTACAGGACTGCTATCTCATTTTGAGTCAACCCTTTTGTAAGCCGTTCGGCATATTAGCTAACTCGTTCAAGAGTTTGTAATAGATGTTCATTATCAATAAAGAGAACTTTTCTATGTTTCAAATCTGTGTTTCAATTTATCTGCGTACTCTGAATATGTGCTTGCTATGCAAATCATTAAAGCCTTGTGCGGGCGCAACTCCAGGCCCGCACGGCGGTCACGACTCGGGGGACGCCTCGGGGCGTGACAGTCTATAGTGGCATGATGTTGACTTAACCAATCCATACCCAGTATAATATCAAAACTGAGAACTGGCATTACAAGTAGCCTAGCATACAGTTCTCTTCCACATAATGTAATAGGACAATTGTTACAGGCATCACTAACCGGAATAATTCCTCCACCGGTAATGATCTTATAATAATTCCTAAGGGGTTTAGTGATTAAGCTATGCTTCATAAGGAAATCTACTGACATGAATGAATGTGAAGCTCCAGAGTCAAACAAAGTAATAGCTGGTATTGAATTTATAAGCACAGAACCTGTGATTACGTCTGCTGTGGCTTCAGCTTCTTCCAGAGTTATTGCATAAGCACGGCCTTGTTGCGGTGCACCCCTCTGTTGCTGCTGTTGGTGCTGAGCAAAGCGTTGTTGTTGTGTTGGAAGCGGGGGTCCCCTCTGTTGTACTGCTGGGGCCCTGGCCTGGACGGGAGCCTTGGGTGCAGCAGTGCATCCTTGAGCAGCTGGACAGTCCCTCATTTGATGCGCTGCTGAGCCGCAGTAGAGGCAGGCACCTAGCCTCTTCCTGCAGACTTGCCAAGTATGACCTGGTTTTTGGCAAAAGTTACAAGCAGCAGCTTGTTGGTTCTGTCCTTGAGCCTGGTGTTGGGGTGCTGGAGCTCGAGGGAGAGGACGCTGAGTTTGCTGCGGGGCCCTCTGCTGTTGTTGTTGTTGTTGTTGAAAAGGGCATTTGTTGGGTCCTGCATTTCCGGTATCTCTCTCTCGTTTCAGTTTATGCCCCATATCTCTCTCAATGCCTTGTGCCACGCTCAGGATTTCTTCATAGGTGCGAGCTCGGCTGGTGGTGACAGCAAGGCGAATATCCGGAGATAGTCCCTTCTTGAATCTACGGGCTCTGTCCTCCGGGGTACGAACCATGTACTCCGCAAAGTGGCTTAACCTGCTAAATTCAGCAGTATATTCATCAACAGACAGGTTACCTTGTTCCAGTCTCTCGAATTGGCTTTCGAGAGCTTCCCGAGCCACTTCGGGATAGAATTTCTCCTTGAATAGCCTCTTGAAGTCCTCCCAGGTGATGTCAGGAGTAGATAGTTGGGGTTCATCTCTGAACCAGGTTCGAGCAATGTCGAACAGTTGCAGGCTTGCGGACTCCACTTTGAGGTCATCAGGGACCCGAGCAGTCTTCAGGAGTCTCTCAACATTCTCTATCCACTCATCGGCATAGAGAATGCCCTCAGTTCCGTAGAATTCCAGGGGTCTGAGATTTTTGAAGTCTTTGGCACTCCCTGGCCTCTTGAGTGACGACTCCTGGGACTTAAGAGCTTCTAAGAGGCTGGTCCGCAGAAGTGCAGTCTGTTCTTTCTGGGATTCCACCAATCTCTGGAACACTCCAAGTAGCTGTGCCCCATCCAGAGTAACTGCCGGAACAGATGGAGGCGGCGGGAGTACAAGAGTCTCGGGCACATTCTGCTCAGTTGGTTCTGATGTGCCTCCTACTGTGTTCCTTGTCTGGACCATTCTGAAAGATTAAGGGATAGGAAGATCAGAATAGAATACTTGGAAATCAAAGGCGATAGGAAAATTGAGCAGAAATGATATCAAGAATTGAAATAAGGACCCTATACTGTGAATGAGCTTTTCCTAGAATCCTCAATCTTATTCCATACCCTGTCCTAGGATATTATCCTATTTTAGGATAAGACCTGCATGGGCCACCATAAAAACGTGTCACGACCCGCACCCGGAAATTCGAGCACGAGTGCGTGGGTACGTCCAGCCTACGCCGCAGAGTCGGCGGTAGTACGCTGCCTAGGTCAATTCCAGATTTACTAAACTAGCTCATTCACAATTAACATAGGCAAGATAATAATGAGAACAGAAACTTAAGATTACAACTGAAATAAATACGACAACAGATTCAAATATTTTAGTACAGAAATTCAGAATGAAATCGGGGACAAACCCGATTACTAAGATAAGAAACAGAAATAAAAGATAGCTACTGCTAGCTACTCTGTAGCAGGGGTCTCCGGGGTGGGTTCTGGCTCCTCATAGGTATCATCTGTACCCTCATAGGGACCATAATAAGTAGGGACAAGATCCTCATCATCGCCTAAATCAACAAATCCAGTCAGGAAAGGAGCAAAGTACACAGTGCACAACAAGGTTAAACTAAATATTTATGACAATTAAATATTGAATATCATGTTAAGAAACTGCATAACAGAACATCATTATCTCAGAGTTAAAGCTATAAGCAGGAATATGAGAAAGCAGAAATAAATGAAACAGGAAATGAAACTACAACAGTCAGCAAGAAATATAACATGACCAGAAACTATCTGTGTGAACCTGTGTTTGTTTTAGAATACATAGTTGGCATGTAGGGGTTTATAAGGCTAATCCGGCCGTCATAAACGGCTATTAAATAGGGAAAATCGAGATCCAACTGAGGTACAGTCGCGTACCAACAGCTATTAAATATGACAAGGGGAAGGGTAAACTACATGCCTTCTAGTATTCTCCCACCCGACATAAAAAATAAGACAGGAAACTCAATATTCAAGACATGAAAATCCAGCATTTCTAACACTAGGTGTAATCATCAAGGGTACTAGTAAAGCAGGAAATTAATTATCACAATATAAAGATTTAACTTGAAGTGCAGGTACTTGCCTGTTGTTTGGATCTGATTAATTTGGTTCTGGGAGAAAATTCCAGAGATGAGTCCAAAAGCTAAAATAGACATTACTATCACGCTCAGAAGATGTCAAATAGCTAGAAACGCCTGTCCTTGGGTCCAATTTGGAGACAAGGGCAAAAACGGGGTCCGCCGGTGGGCCCGCTTTGCACCGAAAAATGTGTCCGGGTCAAAGGTCTCCAAATTCACCAAACTTATTGTCAACAGGTCAGGAACGCTGATACGAACCCAACAAAACTTCCAGATTTGGATTCCGATGAGCCGAACACAAAATCGTCCGTCGAGCGGGACCTATGGGGCCCACGACACGCGATTTTGTCAACGTTCTCAGAATTGAACCAAACTTGACCCACAGGACCAGCGTATCGCTACGAGTCTGATGGTGCAAGTTTCGTCTCGATCTGACGAGTGTACAAGAAGTTAGGGCGAATTGCAGAAAAGTCGGATACGGGACGATGTCCGCGGATACGCGTTGATTCCGGTGTGCACGCACACCCGAATCAGCTTCCATGAAATCTCACACGTCCGTATCGACGACGCGCACGTATCTGTGAAGACCGTACGCGACCAAGTCGTCCCGTTTGGCGGGGCGCACTCAGTTCCGGGGTAAAACATGGTCTAGTTTTTCCTGTTTTTGGATCGCGGTGTGCGATCACCACAGGACGCGATGCCCCGAACGGTTTATCCGGGCACCGAGAGGGTCATACAGGCTTCGCGTAGAAATTTACGGAATTGAAAACGGAGCTACGAACAAAAAGTTACACGCACCTGAAGGGGACCCAAAAATCAGGGTCGAGTCGTGTCCGACTCGTGTCGGACACGGGAAGAAGAATTAGGGCTAGGGTTTCGGCTTGCTGCGGCGGTGGCCGGTGGCCGGCACGGCGGCGGAGAGGCCGAGGGTGCTGCGGCTGAGGGTGGCACAGCGTTCGGCGGAGGTGGCGGCGCGGGGGCGGCCCAGGGCGGCGCTGCGGCTGCTGGTTGCTGTGGTCGACCGGAGGACGGAGGAGGAGGCGGCGCTGGGCGGTGGCTGGGCAGCGGCGAGGTCGTCGAGGAGAGTGAGGCGAAGAGGGAGGAGGACGGCGCTGGGCGGCTCACGGCGGCGAGGGTAGCGCCGGCTAGGGTTAGGGTTACGGTGAGGGAGGCTGGCCGGAGGGGAGAGATTGGGTGGGGGGTTTAAATAGGGTCGAGGAGGTGGGGGGGTTGGCCGGGAGAGGCGGCGGCGAGGTCGGCTTCGTGGCGCGGGGTGCGGGCGAGGTGGCCGGCCGGTTCGGTGGCTGACCGGATCTCGCGGGGAACGTGGGGAAGGAGGGTGACCGGTTCGGGTTCGCGGGCGGGTCGGGTCTGGCCAATCCGACCCGACCCGATAAGAGCGGGCTGGGCTGGAGGCTAACGGGCTCGGCCCACTGGGCCGGGCCGGCCCAAAACCTAAAAAAAAAAAAAAAAAATAATAATAATTAAAAACAGTTAAT
This sequence comes from Iris macrosiphon, assembly GCA_036927795.1. Classification (NCBI taxonomy): domain Eukaryota; kingdom Viridiplantae; phylum Streptophyta; class Magnoliopsida; order Asparagales; family Iridaceae; genus Iris; species Iris macrosiphon. Next base: position 34,333,267 of record JAYESA010000010.1, read on the forward strand.
TAATTAATTAATTAAAATAGGTTTTAGGCATTTAAAAATAGGTCCGAGGCCCAGAAAAATCCAGAAAAATTACCCTAAGTCCAGTTTTCCATTTTACACCCAAAAATATTATTTTCATGATATTTTAATATAATTTATTGACAAATAAAAAATTATTTGATAATTAAGAACCTTGATTTTAATTACAGAAAATTTCCAGAAAATTCCAGAAAATTGGGAAAAATCCAAGATTTAATAATTTGAAAATTCAGGGGGTTTACAAATTATAAGACACTGTGTATTAATTCTAATGGCTCCAAATTAACCCTAATCTTTTCATCTAAGCTAATTAGGCCTAAATTTTGGTCGAGGGAGTTTACAGGGTTTGAGACTATATATATGTGTCTTCTGGCCCTAAAATATATCTCTCCCTAAAAAAATATAGCAACAAGGAAAGAAAAGGAGGCAAGAGTGCCATTGCAACATTGAAGAAAAGAAAGAAGGATTGGAGGCCGTTTCGAAGAAGGAGATCAGTTTCGGGTATTTTTTGTTGTCTTTCTTCTTCATAGTTATAATCTATTTTCTGTTCCAAAAGAGTTGTAGTAATCAGTTTGGATCGGTGAGAAGTTTGTAAGGAGTCAGTATATTTCTTATTCCATTAGTGGAGGCTTTTCAGGGTTGGACTCCGATCGTCCCGTGGTTTTTTCCGTAAGGGTTTTCCACGTCAAAAATCTCTGTGTCTGCGATTTGTGTTTGGCATTTTTGGTTTCTGAGTTTTGCTCGGTTCTCTCGCAGGTACTCTCTGGTTTCGGAAACGGTTTTCGCACTTTCGTTCCCAATAATAAATAAATCAAAATCTTATAATTCTATAATTTATTTTTTACCATCTTCAACAATACAACATAAAAGACTGATTTGGCTGGAAGAGGGGCTACTACCCGTACATTACTGCCTCTATGATTACCAGGGTTCAACAACATAGGATATCTGTCCTTCGCATAGTATGTAATGTAGTTCTCGCTATAATTCAACATCTCAACCACCGGTTGTCGTTTTGATTATACGATAACATGATGTTGCCACTCAGTGAAGAAGTCCGAGACCCAGTTGTATTCCGCCGGGACATAGTGTAATAATTTTGTCCTTCTCGGAGTAGTCACCAATTTTAATCTGCGCTTCAAAACCGTTTGTACGTAGCCAAACTAACAAAGCACTCTATCAGGAATATAAGACTCCTCGATATCATGTCAACTTATTAGACCATGGAATAAAATGATTGGTTGCAATGGACGACTACTATTCTGCATATATCAATATGGATGCCAAACTATCTATAACACAGTACTGTGATCATAACTTAAGTTAGTAATTGTTACGAAACAAAATGGTCAAATGAATAAAATTAAGGTATCATTTCACCATCTCTACCCACATATCTTCAATTGCATTACGTAGGGCAACTAATGTATTGGGACCTTTGGCATCTTCCTTAGCTGGCTTCCATCTGCACATTCTAGGCAGGTGCTCGTCATACCCGCTATTAAGTGTAGTCATCTTCAGCATCGAAAAGTGCTTGTATATCCATGCTTGTATGTAGAATAATATCACATTAAACAACAATATTTTATATTATGTATAGAAAGTTTACAAAAATATTTATTTACATGCAGTAGAATATGGCATCCTGATATTGTATTGGAACCGATGCGAGATGCCATACCAAGCTCGTGATAAATGTATATATGCTAGTATACCACTTTCCCAAGATATCTCTTCCACCATGGATAGGTCCGTAAAGTTGAAGAGATATTTGGTATGTATTGACGTTTCAGACTTGTCCGAAATATCGACAGCCCATAAGATGAACTGCATATAAAAGTCTCAACTTTAACTCAAAGAGAATTTGAGACATGTTCCACAATCTCATCGTACAACTCAAATTCATTCTCAAACAAAAAATAATCATTCATAATTGCACGACAATCAACCCTAAGGCCCAAAATGTGATGGACGTCATGTAGGATAATCGTCAACTCCCCTACTGGGAGATAAAAAATATTGGTTTCTGGATGCCAATGCTCTACGAACAAGGATATGAGTGCATTGTCCACCATATTATACGAGTATTTAACCAAAATTTGCAGTCTATTTTGTTCGACGTTTCCTAGCTTGAGAGGGTGCCTCAGGTTCTGAATTAGTGATTGGTTTCTCAATAACTCGCTCAACATGGCGTGCCTTGCACTCTGACGTAGTGGAACATTTTCTTTTAGTACGTTCATCGTCAAGGTAATTTTTTGGGTCGCGGCTATAACATAAAGAAATATTTCAAATTAAATAACAGAGATAAAATTTGAACATACAAGACTATAGAAAATTTCTACAGTCGATGAAATATTCAGGAATGTAGAAAATTACTACAGTCCAATATGTTATCAGGACTGTATAATTTTTTTACAGTCCTGAACAATGCCAACCTGCTACTGCGGTGAAAATTGAAACCCTAAAATGGTTTAAAACATCAAAAATTCGACCATTGTTCATCCTAAACCTACTTCATGTTACTATACTATGATATTTGGTTTTAATAAGGATTGGGAAGAATATTTTTTAAAATGAAATAAAAAATACAAACAACAAATTAGAGATGGAATGATGGAGGAAGAAGATTTGTACCTTGATTATAAAAAATTTTTGGATGTCATTTCAGAAATTGATTGATGCTTGGGAGTGGAAGAGGTTGAGAAGGAGAACAAGTTTAGAGTTTTGAAGTGAAAGAATGTGAAAAAAAGATTTTGGAGAGAGAGGAAAAAAGTGAAAATTAGAATATTTGGGTTAGAGTTAGGGGGGGTAGGGGATTTGTGGGAATGGACAGTCTTGAATATGTTTTTGGTTATTCTGATTAAAATTTCTTCTAAACTGATATAGTTTCGAATACGTTCTGTAGTACTTCGATAAAAATTTAAAAAGAATAATATTTTCTTCCTGACTCTAATCTAAGTCAGATGGGAGGATGCTTTCTATCTCAACCACTTGAGTGAGATTGGCTTTCAAATTAAATTTGTGTTTGAGATGTGGCATTCTTGCCCTTTCGTCTGTCTGATATAAACTAGAGTGTAGAATTGAGTGGTTGGGGTTACAAGTGATATGGTGGGACGGTTACAAAACACACAAGCTTTTGAAAAAACATTTATAAAGTTTAAAATAATTTTGGAAAAAAAAATATTGACATGCTAGCTTGGTGTCCATTCATGAACAGAGTTTGAAAAGAAAACTGACTTTTTGGTGGAGCTAGGCATGCAAAGTCCCAGTACACCTAGACAAACTCAAATAGAAACTTAAATAGGAACTTGTAATAAGATTATGACATGTGGACATTTTTTTATATCTAGATCCTTGATTTTTTAGAAAATTGTAATCAAAACATCACATGCATGTAATCCAACCACGAATAATTGATGAGTTGAAAAAAAATTTAGAAACTCATGAGTTCCTGTAGGATTTTTGTTGCCGGAAATGTTCAATATTTACACTAGTATTCTAAATATTTCTGAAATACCTAGTCTATCGGTTTGCCAACGAAGATTAGTATATGTTTTAGTTTTGCCTTCCTCGTCGTTTAAATACTAGTATTGAACGGTTAGATACATAATTTTTTTTTTTTTTTTTGAGATGTACGACGTAACGTACGGAACTTTAGTGCACGCGACATTGCATGCCTTTTGGATCTACTGTTTCTCAACTTCCACCATTTATTTGGAAGGAATAATACGCTCCCGTGGTTCAATCTGCCAAATTTCTGCCATCCAGCCAGAATCTTATGCTACTCCTCGGTAATCACAAGGGTCACTCGAGTTCGACAACGGTTACATATAACCTGGTTGGTTATCCATTAATATGTTATATATATGTATATGTATATGTGTATGTATATGGTGAAGCACAACACAAGAGACTCTTATGATCTTTAACTCTCTTATAAAGGGTCTGGGTCTGGAAGCCCAAAAGAGAGCTGTAAAGTTTGCCTTATTTATCAGCTCCCCCTGTCCTCTGCAGTTATCCATCGCCATCATCTCACTGACAATACAAATAATAAAAAACAAATTACTGTTTGAATGTCCTCTGTTGCATGCATGGTGGATTCTTGTTGTACCAACATTTCATCACTAGAGTTAAAACCGCAAGGAACGTTGATAAAAAAGTTTTTGTCTGGTTTTAGCTATAAGGTTTTTAATGTTTGTTCCTTCAAAGGAAAAGGAAAAGGAAAAGGAAAAGGAAAAGAAGGAAGAAGAAGAAGATGATGATGAAGCCAAGGGATAATATGCATGCAATAGAAGGCATAAAGCCCATGAACTATATCATAACATCACGATCACTGTTCACGTACACTGCCAATTTATATTATCTTCGCTTTTGCTATGCGTTAAAAAGTTTAGAATATGTATTGCAGTGAGTGAACAATTTTTTATTCATGACAATCACCGCCGCCGCCGCCGCCGCCGCCGCCGCCGCCATCCATGCGTACAAGGCAATATATGTAAAATTTTGTATACCATTGTCAATACCACTCGCCAATTACCTCTGGTCCAAGTGGCTTAGGTCAACAACGGAACCAAGTAGCTAAGAGTTGGGTGGACTTTTCTCTTCTTCTTTCTTTTTCCTCATATATATATATATATATATATATATATATATATATATATATATATATTTCCTCATATAAGCCACTCCATACCTAGTCCATCCTATAGCCCACTCTAGCCCACCTGATTTGAATTTTTGATTTCGTCTCTGCCTGAGGTGAGAGACATCCGTTCCATCTACCTTAATTTGAAGCGGGATGAGAATGTATTATTCCTTCCATTTATATGGTGAAAGTTTGAAGCAATGGTCCGAGAGACATACTGATACAATGCATCATCATGAATAAGTTCCAAGTGTTTATGTTGGACATTTAAAAAAATTTGTCAATACCACTATGAATCAACAAAATAGTGGTTTGTAATTGACAAATTAGCCATATAATCACTAAAGGTAGGTTAATTTGGTTCCGAATAATTGGTGTGACAATACAATATTGGAGGAATTAAAGCTCACCACTATCACATGGTGAGTCTGGTTCACTGAATAATTTTCTCTAAACCTGTTTTTAAGCCAATTTGCTGAAAGTCATTGTAAAAGGCAATAAGATGCGTGTTGAAAGCATGCTTTCCAATGCTAAAATTACTAAAATGGAGAAAATAATGGACAAAATTGGAGATGTATTAATAAAAAGATAAATGTTCAATAATATTTGAATGTCAAAATAGTTATAAAAAAAAAAAAACTTACACTTTTATTAATAAAATCAAGCAGTTAAAAGCAGCTTTCTTTTTTTTTTCCCCCAAAAAACTAAGCAAAAAAATGACTTCTACTAAACACATTAATCTGCTATTTTAAAAATGGATTGAGACGTTTTAGTCACAACTCAACCTAAACAACGTTACAACGCAAATGACAACTACAACAATTGATCAAATTATCAGGCATTAGTTGTTCATAACTTTTGCTGGCTTCTTCTCTATGGTTCTGCTGTGGGTTTCTTGTCTTCTTAATTTTCTACAGCTTCATGAACCTTTGTTTCTTTCCTACAACTGGCAATCTTCCTTTTTAAAGATCATCTCCTATAACCCCACAAAATTATCAGACACTAATGATCAGTGTGCATGGAAATCAAACAACAGCAGCAAAATATAATTAAGAAGATGTAATTTCAGTATATACGATGATTGATGAAAAAAATAAAATAAAATCACTGTCATATATATACTTGTTTCACAAACTTTCAAACTCGATCACTACAGGAATTACAATTTACAAATCCCCCCCTCCCTAAATTCCTTCATCATAGTAAAAACTCAAAATTTGCTTCAAAAACTAACATACATACTTGTAATTAGCAACATACTATCTATTGTGGAGAGGATTTGGACCAGTGTAGACAGTCCTCTTCTCCTCTTCTTCTTTACCAAGAGCAGGGCTGAGGTTGACACCAAGACCACCTCTCAATCTTCCAATCCTCATGCTCTCAGCATTATTAATATTGATGCCATGAGCACAACAACAAGCTTGCAACTGGAGCAGCACCAACAGCACTAGACAGCAGCACACCTTGACCACCTTCCTCCACAAGAAGAAGCCCATGATCTATTCTTTGTCTCTCTAATAAAAGTCTGAAATCATAGCATGTTCTTTTTTTGTCCTTCTTGAAATATATAACAATAAGATTGTGGGTGGTCGGTGGGTGGGTGGGTGGGTGGGTGGGGTCCGTGAACACCCAAAGGAGGAACACCAGGGACTAAATTAGTGCCATTTCTGGGGACTGTGATTCCTTGGAGTCTACGAACTTTGAAGTAGAGAGCGAGCTAGCATTTGGTCAAGGTGGGGGGATTAATATAGTCAAGATGCATGGGGCCTGATGCTCGCTGCATTTAATTGGCTGGCAGGCTCTTGTTGGAAACTTCTTTGGATTCTCAAAGAGTACGACATGTTCGTGTAGAGTTAAGAATGAGAAATTTTGCATTAGATATTCAGAACGGAGGTCCAAGTGGTCCGTATGACTATAAGTATATGTAGTGTCAAACTTCAAAGGTTTATGAATGACTAGGTTATTGTGTACCCAATCATCCATGTATTTGTTTTTGCTCTCTCTCTCTCTCTCTCTCTCACACACACACACACTTATAGTTATTGTGTACCCAATCATCCATGTATTTGTTTTCTCTCTCTCTCTCTCTCTCTCTCTCTCTCTCTCTCTCACACACACACACACACACACACACACACGAGGGCAAAGTGCTCCCGGAAGGGAAATAAGTGTTCCAAATTCTTTTACGATGTGGTTCGGATGCGTCAACATCGTAATCACATTGGCAAATTGATTGGTCCAGACGGAAAGGAAGTAGTAACTTCATCAGCTCTACAGGAGGAAGCAACCAGGTATTACTCTGACATATTTAATCAAACTGATTATACTAATATTTTCCTTGAGGTGATTTGCAAGCGGCTGGTTACTCCTTTCGGTTATGCTACTCTACTAGCACCAGTCGAGTTGGAGGAGGTGGAAGCGATCATCTGAAGTGCAGACCCCAACAAAGCACAAGGTCCAGATGGTTTCGACAGCATGTTCTAAAAAAAATACTTGGGGCAATCAAACATCAAGTACTAGGGGTGATCTAGGACTTTTTCACCAAGGAGAGGTTGCGGAAAGAGCTTAATCACACATTCCTCACGTTGATCCCAAAGAAGGAGGGAGCTACAGCACTCGCAGATTTTCGTCTGATCGCTTGTTGCAACTATCTTTATAAATTAATCACTCACCTTATGTGCCGGAGGATGGAGCATATCATGTCAGAGCTGGTGTCGTCCAATCAGGCTGCGTTCATCAAAGGCAGACAATACTCTCCTGACGCATGAGATGGTGCGAGATTTTAATAGGCTAGGGGGGGGAAGAAAGCATGTATTAAACTGGATCTCCGGAAAGCTTATGACACTGTCAATAGGAAGTTTCTGTGCCATCTTATGCTTACAATGGGATTTGATAAAGTTTGGGTTGCTAGGGTATGAGAGTGTGTGTCGACACCTACTTTCTCTGTTCTTATAGAAGAAAAACTGTATGGGTTCATTCGTAGTAACAGAGGTATTAGACAGGGTGATCCTCTCTTGCCATACCTGTTTACATTGGTAATGGAATACTTTACTTGCCTTATTGATTCAACGGTGCACAGGAGGAAGATCGTCCCGCTAGAGAAGAAGGTATGTCCACATATTACTCATCTTATATACGCTGATGACTTGCTTGTCTTTTTGTTACCTACAAATGACAGTTTGGTTGAACTTGCACGTATCATGGAGGTCTTCAGCAAATACAATGGTTTGTACCTTAATAGAGATAAAAGCAAAGCTTATTTCAACTCCCACTGTTCGAACAAGGAAGAAAGAGCATTTCTGCTTGGAATAGAGCGTGGAGATTTGCTAGTAAAATATTTAGATGTTCCGCTATCCATCAATTATGTCAGGGACTCTGAATGTCAGACGCTAGTAGAGTATGTGCAACGACGCATTGAGGGCTGGCATGCTCAATGTCTGTCCTTTGGAGGCCATATCGAGTTGTTACGCTAGATCATCATCGTAATTGCTATGTATTGGTTGCAGACTATCATGCTCCCAATAGACACCATACATAAGATTGGGAGGATCTGCGCTACTTTCCTCTGGCGCGGAGGTATGCAGGCAATCATATGGAAGAACCTGTGTCGACCGCGAGAAGAAGGTGGAGTGGGATTGAGATCACTACGAGCGATTCAGGATGTGGCGGGGATGCATCTAGTATGGAGGTTCATCGCAAAGGACCCCTTGTGGGAAAATTGGATGGAAAGTAAGTATCTTCGAGAAGAAAATTTCTGGACCAGACGAGTTAACAACAATGACTCGGTTGTATTTAAGTCTATCCTTCAATATCGACATCTAGTTAAGAAGGAGATAACCCGAAGTATGAAAGATGGGGAAAATACGACCCTATGGCTCGACCCTTGGGTCGAGCATCAGAGCCTCGTTGAGAAGGTTGGCTGTAGCGGGTTTGCAACCAATCAAAGGGGAGAATGGGTCAGTCACATTATTCGGCAGGAGCAGCGGAATCTGGGGCTACATAAAATGGCCAGGCAGTATGCTAGCGTGATTGCTAAGGTCCGATTGGACATTTCCTTGCTGGCAGACATCTGGAGCTGGAAGGGGATGCCACATGGAGGGTTTGCAGACAAGATCGCCTATAACAGTATTCGAGAGCACCACCTGTGTGTTCCACGGTTTGAATTCATATGGCCAAGAGGACTCAGTCGAAAAATGCAGTTATGCATGTATAAGGTTTGTCTTAATAGACTGCTGACTTTTGATAGACTAGCCAGATTCGACGTCCTCACGGGTGGACAGGGTTGTATTCTCCGTGGGGGCGATGGGAAGACGATTAGCCACTTATTCTTCCATTGTTCGACTTCATGGCACATTTGACAACAACAGTGCAGACTACTCCAACTGGGCACTAGTAGCGATCTGAAAATAAGGGTGATCATGGAGCCGATTAGCAACTCAAGAGGAAGGGGAGTTACATGGTTCTCTAAAGCAAGTATAAGACTGGCATCCACAATATGGCATGTCTGGCGGGAGCAAAATCGTCGTATTTTGTAAGGATTGTCCTCTCCTATTATTGGGATCATTCATAGTGTGGAGTATGATGTACTAGTTATGTTAAATAGACATCCTTGATTTAGGCTGATGATTATAATTTGAGTTATTGATGCTTAATAAAATTACCTTTTCCAAATATATATATATATATATATATATATATATATATATATATATATATATATATATATATAACCTTCGTTATTGAATTTCCTATTTCTTGATTTTTGGTATTTAGACTTAGACTGTATTTGGTATTTTGTGTATCATACTTGATGTATTTTTGTGATTTAATTTTTAACTTTGTTGTGAGAGACTAACCTGAACCAGTAGAATACCCATTGGTAATTGCAACGGACCCGCATTAGGACCTGTATGTAGGATGGATACCTGACCGGGTTCACTCTTGGACTACTGAACCCATTTCTTGCATAGTTGAGACTTAATAGGAGAAGTCGTGACTAGATCCCCTGTGCACCCTTTCCTCGACGCATCTGTTTCCCTCCACATCTTTTCTCATGCGCATTTATCCATCCTCCCCCACTATATATATGACTTTTCTCTCTCCTCGTTCATTTTCTCTTTCTCTTTCTTTCCCTCTTTCTTTCTTTTCTCTATTCCTCAAGCTTGGAGCTTGGAGCTGGGCCTTGAGGCCTAGAGTGAGGTTTCAGAACCTCTTGGTAGTGGAGTGGAAGATTAGGCTGGAGGCATGAACCTAGGCAAGTACATCTTGCCATTAATTGAACCTAAGAATTTAGATTTTTTTATTTTTCTTGAATATTATTGCATAGAAATGTTCCTTGCATACTTCTCTACAAATTTAGTATTTGGTATTTTTATTTATTTTGATAGACTGTTTAGAGTAGATATGAGTTTCAAAGTTTAAGTTTTCATGGGTTCTAAGAGTTTTCCTTAGTTTTGATCTATTAAATCTTAGTATTTTTAAAAAATAGTTGTTCTATGTGATAGAGCTTTTTATTTCATGCAATTTGGCTTTTGAATCGATTAATTTGGAGTTAAATTGATGTTTGGCCAAAACAAATTCTGAACTTATGTTCTCGGACCTGTCTGGAAGGGACGATGAACAGTGCCATCTGCAGTGCGCCGTGCACAAAAATCTTGCCGTGCATGGATTTCTTGCCTCCACATGCGCCGTGCGCATCACTTCCTTGACGCGTGCAGTGCATCGCACGGATCACTGTCTGGCATCGCCACTACTAAAATACAGAGGAATAACGACGTCGTTTTTCGTCGCCAAAATATCGCTATTCACTATTAGCGACTACCTGGCGATGGTATTTAGACAAAAAATACCCGTCAATAAATGTCACATCGCTAAAGATTTCATCGCCAATCAGTAAAATTTTCGACTACAAACAGGCAAAATTGCGACGTCGATTTAGTTGACGCCTATGCGACATTTTAACGACAGATTCATTAAGCGGTACTTTAGCGACGTATATGCGACAATAATTTAGTTTATAATGATGTCTAGTTAGTGACGGATTTGCGTCAAAAATAGCATCAGATTAGCGACAATATAGCGACATTATTTATGTTCCTGATAATAAAAAAAAGTCTGATACTCAAGTTGGCGACGGAATAACGATATTACTTACTGTCAGGAGGAAGTCGCCTGTCCGTCGACGTGTGTCGGTAATCCGTCGCCTAAGAATTAAAATTTACTTGACGACGGTTGTATCCGTCGCTAGTGTGTCGCAAGTACATCGTAGGTAGCCGGTAAGTCAATGCATGTCCATCGCTAATATTCACATAACTGCAAGAAAAACTTTTAAATACAGATATCCCAGCATATTTGGTTTATATAAAACATGTTAAACACTATTAATATATCAACCACCTAGCGCAACCCGCTGTAGAATTTCCGTCCAATAGGACCTTCAACGGCACAAACGCACGCTAGCAACACACACGAGACATAATTCAGAAAATACATATAATTAACATAATAAAATTAATCGCATACATGAACAACATCCACAAGTCCACGACTACAAGTCCAAATAAAATAATTAAAGTACATAAACAACATCCATAAGTCTACGACCATGACAACACCAATTAAACAATATCCATAAGTCTGCGATTACTACAACATAAATAAATATCAAATATACAGAAAATTATCGATCTGGCGGTGTTCCCTGGTCACGCAAACGTTTGAGGACGTCCGAAGGAATTTTATTCACTAATTCAGATGGTAATAAACCTAACGCCTTTGGCGGCAATAAACTTAGGAGTCTCATCACTGCGTCAACAGATAGAATAGGGCAAAAACAGCAGCGGGAGGAGCAGAGGCACCAGAAGGACCAGATGTCGTGGCGCCAGGGACAACAACGGGAGGAGCATGAACACCGGAAGAACCATGCTCCATGGAGGCCTGCAAGCTGTTGATCGACTCCTGCATACCCACCACTGTGTACTGCAATGTGGTCATCATCGTAAAAATTTGCCCTATCCTATCAGGTTGTGCCGCATCAGAAGACATCGGCGGTGGAGGTCTCGAGTATACCAAAATCTGCGATGCCAAGAAGCCGATGCCGTAGACGCTTCCGCCTTTCCCTCTTCCACCAGCGGTCTATACAAAAATGTCGTTCGTCCGAGCGACCATGGAAGCGGACGTTGTGGCGGATGAAGACTCAGGAACACTCTCTTCAACCCCATCCTGAGTGACCCAAGAGGCGCTCTCAGTCTGTAGAGACTAGAATGCAGCCTATCCAATGATCCGTGCTTAATTTTCTAATGGACTTCTAACTTATAATATAAATTTTAATACCTCATATTATTCTAACTTATAATTTAAATTAAAATACTTACAACAGTCTTGTTGGCCTTCTCGTCCACGTAGCTCCCGTCCTTCCTCCTCTTTTGCGTTTACTCAAAAATATCGGCAAAACTGATATTAGAGGGATCTCCCCCCTCCTTCGCCAGCTTCTCTGCTTGTGTAAGAAACATTAAAAATATATATTAGCTTGATAATTAATGTTATTTAACTATATAATAAAAAATATTTTACTTCGCGTTATCTTACCGGGTTTTGATGGGGCATAGCGATGGAAATCGATCTACCAATATGTAGACTCCCATGAGATCGCGCCTTCTTTTCTTGCGCGGACCTCTTCTTGAACTTAGGAGTATCGAGGTCCTTCTGCATCTTCTCCCAAAAGTTATCACGGATCCAGGATTTCTTGCCCTTTCCAGCATTTACTCTTTTTTGCAAATCATCCTTCGCATCCCGCATCTTCTTGCTACAGGCGCTGCGATATGTCTTCCTGATCTCTGCATCACGATGCTTGGGCCACCAGTAGATTTTTTGACATACAAATTTAATTAAAAATTAATATAAATAGATCAAAAAATAATTAATAAATAGAATAACAGAAAAGATCGCATATACCTTCATCTGGTCAAGCCATATATACTACATGTCTGGCGGCACATCGAAGAATCTAAGGTAGGGGTCGTGGTAGTCCCCCCTAATGATTTCCCTAAGTGCTAGAGTAGCACTGTAGGAAAAAAATCTACAAAAAAATAACAATAAATTATTTAGTTGAATAAACAAATAAAACATATGAAATTAACTGCATCAGATGAAACATATAAATTTACTTACAGCTCTTTGGTCACGGGTCAAAGCTCCTTTCTGAACTGCCCCTCCGGTCTCTCTGGTTGTGTCGGAGGACCACCTGGTCGGGGGATATACCGACCACTAGCCTCATACTCTAAGTCCGGATACTCCGAGGCCCATTGTACAGCTGCCGGAGTATCTGGTGGACGAACTGACGATACGTGCTTCGTACGGTAGATGAATCGACAGATGCTCCATACTGTCGCAAAAGACTAGGAGAAAATACTTTCTCTAATTTGCAAATTGTCAAAATAATTTTTTTCTCAAGTTCAACCATATGCTGCACCGTCAGCTTATTAAACAAATATCCTTGAAGAATATAGATAGCTCGGCCAAAGAAATCCATACTGCAGTAGGCAACAACTCTCTAAGAGCAATAGGTAATAACCTCTCCATGAACACGTGGCATTCGGGAATCTTCATTCCCGTTAGCTTGCGTTCATTGAGATCAATGCATCTAGACAAATTCGATACATAGCCATCGAAAAATCGTAAACTAGATATTTTGTTGCATATTATCAATCTATCTTCCCTACTTAATGTGAATTGTGCTATTGGCTTCACAGTCCACTAGCTCCCCTTTGTATTAAGTTTAAGACGGAAAACCTTACTCTTTCCTATACATATCTGACAAGACTTAGTGCCGTGGTGTCACGCCCCAGTCCCAAAATTATGTGGAACCAGGCCACGTGGCATTGGCCAGCTGACACATCTCCTAAGGAAAACCCAATTTTGGACCCAAAGAGACGTGCTACGCTATCCTAAAATACTAACAAGTCTAGTACTAGCATATAACAGGTAACATCTAATCTCATCCATAATATATATCAAGGAACACTGAAATCAGTACTGGAATATAAGTGCTAAGTCTGAAATGTCATAGTACAACCCAGATATGTCTGGTGGGAACAAACCCACTACAAAAACTAAAATAAGAGAGCTGAATATAACATGAATAGAGCATCGAATATCTAGATAAAGAGGCTCCAGCTCTAGATGGTAAGTCTACTCAAGATCAGAGGAACTCAGATGGCAGCACCTCTAGCTCCTCCTCGGATGCGTACCTCGTCTCCTGCCCAGGTCCGTATACCGTGGGATAGTACGCCTCATCTAAATCTGGAAGGGAACCAGGTCCTCAGTGGGACATAACAAGATACATAAAAATATACCATATATAAATACTGAATAAATAAAGGGTGAGTTAACCATCTAAGTGAATGCAATGTGAAGACAAACTTGGTACGTATGGGTAGGCGTAAGCATAACGTCCAACGTCCTCTAGAGTGTGGTATCTGCAACATCCATCATTCCGAAGAATAAGGTATCTGTATATATATAACGTCCAACACTTTAAGGGACGTGGTATCTGCAAAGTATATATACTTCTGTATCACTCCGAAGAGTACGGTATCTGCAATAAAGGAGGTGGGTGTCCCATACGCCTACTAGTTGTCTTTCTCACCCAATGCGGATATACAAGTCGAATCCACAACGTGCATACCACGTAGCTATATGCCAAGTCACAACTTTCTAGATAATCCTGACTACGTGCTAAACCGTGATATGTGTTTCACGCACCGGTAGCTAATCGAGTACGCGAACCCGCATCCCAATATGAGTTGCAATCGTGATGCATGTATAAGTGTCAGGGTCTAGGAGGATATCAGAATACCCTCGCATCTGCAGGTGGGTATGCTAATGTCTAAGTCAGATATACTATGTATCGACATATTTTTCGATTGCACCCGAGTCAATATCAGGCGCACACAGTTATATGTATTTTTGCAACAGGAATATATGCAACAATTTATAATTTAAACAGTAAAGAATTTGGCAAGGTATACTTGCCTGAGCAAGACTTCGTATAGTGCACGTCCTGATAATGTGTGTAAGTTTTAGTGAAAGAAGTGGGATTAGAATTTTGGAAAGTGTTGTAATATATATAGGGATAAGGAGACGGTAGGAAAACTTAGGGATTAAGAATTGCTGCTGCTTTCATCCTTTCATTGGTTTAGGTTTTTGTTGGTCTGCCATTGGTTTAGGTTTCGGTTGAGGTTAACTTAGGAATAACAGGTAGAGAAGCGGTGGGGGATGAGTCATGGGGGATGAGTCATAAGAAGGTTATTTTACGCGTGGTTTTAAACTTTACGCGCGGAGAAGAAAAGTTGGTTTTGCTACTGCTGTTTATGCGTGTAGAATTATACGCGGGGGAGAGTGAAAGGAAGAGTTTACGCGGGGTGATGGTTTGTTGGGTTGCGGGTTTGGGTTTTAGGTTTGATCCCATGAGAAATTCTATTCTAATAAATTATATATATATATATATATGTCTAAAAATTACATTGGTGCATACGGTTAAGCTAGCTACTGTCCAAAGGGTCTCCTACATGGAATAAATTAGGAATTTTTTTTATAATAGCTCCATAAATCCTCTAAGTGCAGAAATTTTCTCAAAATAAATCTAATAAAATCTATTCTCTCTATTTAGCTCATAATTAATATGTTTTCAGGGTTAGGGGTTTTACATTCTACCAAACTTATAAAATTTTTGTTCTCGAAATTAAAACTAAAGTCCTGGTAGGAAGTCAAGTATGGTATAAGATATAAATTAACATGGTAATTTCATACCTTGGTTTGTGAACATGTTTGGATAACGTTTGCGCATGTCTTCTTCTCGCTCCCAAGTGGATTCTCCTGGTGCGCCATGCTTCCATGCTATGCGGTCCAAGGGAATAGACTGGTTTCTTAATACTTTCTCTCGATGATCAAGGATTTCCACGGGTTGCTCTTGATATGATAAGCTCGGCTCAATGGTGATTTCTGAATGGTCGAGGACATGACTGCTGTCTGCCACATACCGCCTGAGTTGTGATACATGGAATACGTCATGTACTCCCTCAAGTGAAGGTGGTAGCGCAAGTCGGTACGCCACTTCGCCCACTCTCTCTAACACATTAAATGGTCCAATATATCTTGGACTCAACTTACCGCGCCCTCCGAATCGAATGGTGCCTCTGGTGGGTGATATCCTCAAGAAGACATGATCTCCTTCTTTAAACTCCAAGGGAGAACGATGAAGGTCTGCCCATTGTTTTTGCCTGTCTTGCGCTGCTCGTAAGTATCCTTGAATTTTCTTTACCGTCTCTACTGTGCGAACAATCAATTCTGGTCCTAGAATCTGTCTTTCACCTACATCGCTCCAACATACTGGGGAACGACACTTCCTTCCATGCAGTACTTCGTAGGGAGACATTTGAATGCTCGCTTGATAGCTATTGTTATAGGAAAACTTGACCAAATGTAAATGGTCCTCCCATAATCCACTGAAATCAAGTATGCATGCTCTTAACATATCTTCCAGTGTTTGAATAGTATGCTCGGATTGGCCATCTGTCTGCGGATGATACGATATACTGAACTTTAGGCGGGTACCAAGACTCTCTTGCATGCTCCGCCAAAAGTAAGATATGAACCTTGTATCCCTGTCAGACACGATACTAACTGGCACTCCGTGCAGTCGCACAATATCTCTCATGTACATGTCTGCTAAGTCCTCTGTGGATTGCCCAACTCTGAAGGGTAAAAAGTGGGCAACCTTGGTAAGTCGATCTACGATCACCCATACCGCATTACGACCATTAGGACTCCTTGGAAAGTCCATAACGAAGTCCATAGTTATGTGCTCCCATTTCCACTCAGGTATTGGGAGTGGTTGGAGTAAGCCTGCGGACCTCTGATGCTCAGCCTTGGCTTGCTGACACACCAGGCATTTTACCACAAAGCGGGCTATCTCCCTCTTCATTCTATGCCACCAATAGTACCGTCTCAGGTCTCTGTACATCTTTGTGCCTCCTGGATGAATAGAGTATGTTTAGCTATGCACTTCTGACATCAGCTCTTGACGAAGTTCTCCATTCGGAACATAGAGACGATCTTCACATCTTAAAGTCCCATCCTCGTGTATGCGTAATCATGTTTGTATTCCGGCCTCTGTCCTTTGTCGAAGCCTCTGGATTCTGGCATCTGTTAGCAGGAAAGTGTTGTAATATATATAGGGATAAGGAGACGGTGGGGAAACTTAGGGATTAAGAATTGCTGCTGCTTTTATTCTTTCATTGGTTTAGGTTTTGGTTGGTATGTCATTGGTTTAGGTTTCGGTTGAGGTTAGTTTAGGAATAACAGGTAGAGAGGAGGTGGGGGATGAGTCATGGGGGATGAGTCATAAGAGGGTTGTTTTACGCGTGGGTTTAAACTTTACGCGCGGAGAAGAAAAGTTGGTTTTGCTACTGCTGTTTACGCGTGTAGAATTATACGCGGGGGAGAGTGAAAAGAAGAGTTAACGCGGGGTGATGGTTTGTTGGGTTGCGGGTTTGGGTTTTAGGTTTGATCCCATGAGAAATTCTATTCTAATAAATTATATATATGTCTAAAAATTACATTGGTGCATACGGTTAAGCTAGCTACTGTCCAAAGGGTCTCCTACATAGAATAAATTAGGAAAAAAATTTATAATAGCTCCATAAATCCTCTAAGTGCTGAAATTTTCTCAAAATAAATCTAATAAAATCTATTCTCTCTATTTAGCTCATAATTAATATGTTTTCAGGGTTAGGGGTTTTACACGTGGGTACTCCAACCCGATAATATACAATATACAGGAAAATTATTGATTGTCCACATAAGTGAAGCTCTCATCTGAAAGTTCTATTTTCTCGAAATATCATAGGCTGTGATGCCCAACTCCTACAGCTGTTTCAGTTCATCCACCAACGGCATAATTCGAATAATACCGATCAAAATGCTACCACGCCTCTCCATCAGAAGGATGTGAATATTCTCCATCACCCTTTGTAAGTTCCTCATTATTCCACGTCATGTGTTCTGCTGTATTTAGGGATATATACATCCTCTGTAAGCGCTTCGTGATCGGCAAGTAATGCATGTACTTGTACGGACGTCACTTTATTCTAGTTGACTTTTCTTTTCCCCTAACTGGCTTGTAACGATATGCATGGCAGAAACTGCATCTTTTTTTGTCCTCATTTTTCTTATAGTACAACATGCATCCGTTGCGATAACAATCTATCTTTTCGTACCCCAGTCCGAGCTGCCGGACCATCATCTTTGATTTGTGGAAGTTTTTAGGAAGCTCTTTCAATTCTTTCGGTAACACCTCTTTGACTAATTGTGCGATCGGATCATAGCAAGCTTACGGTAAGTTAAAATCAGACTTTATGTTCAACAAGTACATGACTACCGACAATACTGAATGAGTCTCACAACCAGGATATATAGGAGTATCTGCATCCTTAAACATATCATAGAACTCCTTTGCGTCGGGATTCGGATCCTCCGGATTAAAATTAGGTCCTGCCGCATCATACACCATATCTCGTGCCAAGTTGTAGCCTCTATATTCAACATAGTCTAAATCATCTTCGATGGCAACATCCGTAGCAACATCCACAACAAAAGTAGACTTTCTTTTCACATAAAGTTCACGTTGCGATGCCCACAGGTCGTAATCACGTACAAAACCCTTAAGGGTCAGATGCTTCCTCACAATTACCACTTCTTTGTAACGCTATTACGACAATGAGCACCTGGACACTTATTTTTTGGACCATCCATGTAATCAAGTTTGCTCATGGTATACTTAAGAAATACTTCAATGCCTGCCTTAAAATTGTCACTCAGACCAATCCTGCTCTCATGTTGTCGCCTATACATCTTCGTACGATCAACCAAGTAACGATCCATTGCTTCGTGGGTGTGAAAATTTTTGTATCGTAAGAAAATACACAGAAGCAATTAGATGTACATACGACATTAGATGGGCATTCTAAAAGTATTTTAATTCGTACTTTACATATTCTACCATAGCAGAAAGTAGAGAAACAAATAAAAGTTACAACATTGATATTTGTTCAATATGATATCTTTTCGCATAGTATCAACATGAATTCGGTTATCGATGGCTCATAATACTACTCAAATTTCATTCTAGCATACATTAGTATGAATCATCCAAGTTCTGTACATCAGTGTAGTATATGTTCTTATCAAATGTAGTATCTGAAGGATATAATAGAATTAAGATGAACCCACATAATGTAATGCTAAAACATCATCTCACAATATAAAATATAGTGATGGGTTGTGGTATCATCATTGCCGAGGGATGGGGGCCGAAGGACAGTCAATGTTATCTACGGCTGCATAGTCTCTACCTCGCTAGTCAATTGGCTGCATTGACTATGCCTCGTCGTTATTGGGCCAAGTTCTTGCTTATCCATACCTTGGTATCCCAACTCCAATACCTATTACCTATTGGTATCCTAACTATGATACTCTCATACAAACCCCCATGATACTCATGGAAATACTATGACACCCTAAATTCTATGAAACCTACACACAAATATGAAGTATCCATACTCATGATACTCAAATCAATATGAGATTCACCAAATCCTTAATGATACCAAAGCCAATAAACTTTATATATGAAAATGAACTTGACATAAAAATAACTATAACCATAGATCTAACCCAGGCCTGTTTCTCCTCTTCCTATATGTACACAAGAAATCCCCCTACTCATAGACACTTGCACACTTGAATTTTAAAGAGTACAGATTTGGACACAGTTCAAATTTGGTGCACCCCAAGTAGCTGATACAAAAAATTCCCCTACACACAAACACTTGTACAGTTAAATATTCTATGATTTTTCTCTTAAATGATTTAGACACAGTTCAGATTTGGACAAAGTTTAGATTTGGAAACAATTCAGATTTACAGAGCACCCAAAGTTACAGTGTACAGATTTGGACACCATTCAGATGTGCAAATGCATATACCAGGGGCAAACCAAAGAGGAAAACGAAGGGAGGAGAGGGAAGGAAGACTTACAGTGGAGGGGAACAGAGGAGAGGGGAATGCCGTAGAGGGGAACGGAGGAGAGGGGATTAGCCGAAGAAGGGCACGCCAGCAAGAAGGGAATGGAGGAGAGGGAAGCATGGGCCGGAGGGGAGCACGGGGCCGGAGGAGAGGAGAGGGCATAGAGAGAGGCACGGTTGATCGAAAATATAACCTAGGGCACAGTACTTGGCGACGAATATGCAACGTCCAAATCTGTCGCCACAACTAAACTATCTAGGCGACGTATCCGCGACTCAATATCCATCGCCAGACCGTCGTCATGTTTACCCGCGTTGTTCCCGCGGTTGACCGCGCAAACTAGTGACGATCTAGAGACTAATTAGCGATGACCTAGTGACGAATAGTTGTTTAATTCGCAAATGATAGTTATTGGTCGTCCAACATACGGTGAACAGTCGCTACTTGGCGATGGATATTGACCGTCGTTAAACTTTCGTCGTTAAATCACTGTATTTTAGTAGTGCGCCTAATGCGCCGTGCATGGATTTCTTGCCGCGCACAGTGCGTCGTGCATAACATTTTTGCCGCTGCATGTGCCGTGAGCATCACTTCCTTCCCGCGCAGCACTGCACCGTACGCATTATCCCTTACCGCTAGCAATGCGTCGCGCATGGATTTCTGGCCCCGTACAGAAATATGGTTTCTCGTAGTGCGCCATACGCATGTTCCAGGGCCTTTTTTTTGCCTGTTTATCTATTTTTGTAGCTAGAATCTCGTAAACCTCAATATATGAAAGTTGTAGATCCTTATCTTTATTTTCTAAATCTTTTTGAATCATCTCATTTGGAGTTCATATGAGAGACTTATCCCCAATTTACTATCATGTATCAATTTTTTAAAATGCATAAAACTGTTTTAGCCTAATAATTTTCTTTAACTGTAATGATTCCTTAGCATGATATTATGACTTGTATAGTTATAATGAGCTTGCACACCCTATGTACTTGACACAATCATATGTCATTTACTGACACCAAGTCTTTGTATTTGCACATTGTCGGATGAATCACTATTCATTGACATTTGTTCTTACATTTACACTGTCCTTATATTGTCTTACCCCTTGATAGTGACTCATTGTAGTGAACTCATGTCTCCTTGTTCTTGTACATGCTTTATAGTGGCTCATCGTGGCACACTCCTGACATCAGATTCCTTTATTGTCCTTTATATTGGCTCGTAGTAGCGCACTCATGTTTCCTGATATATATATTTTTCTGTTATGGCTTGTCTGGTGCTTATGCTTTAATTGTTAAACCATTGTCTAGTCTTGTATCATGTCTAGGATGGATTCTGTGAAATGCCACATGCGGAATCATAAACAAAAAATATTAAGGATTAAAATAACTAGTTTGATTAATTAGAAGCATATATTAAATTTTTTTGGCTACATGCAATCCCGACATCCCAACAGCACCAGTAGATTTGGAGCTCTCCGTCGTGAGGGACACATTTTTAACACACTGTCGAGTATTGCATTACAAGTAAAAATATTTATATATGTTATTTATATTATGTATCTCGTACATATAGATGATCTGTATAAACCCCCAAATTTTTTCAGAATTTAAAAATAAATTTTCGGGAATTTTCTGTGATTTTTAACTAATTAAAATCAATATTTTTTGGTATTAAATAAATTGTGTAATTTTATTAAATATTAAAATAATATGAAAATAATATTTTTGGGTGTAAAATAAAATATTAGACTTACTATAATTTTTTGGGAATTTATTGGACCAAAAAAATATTTTTAAAGACCCAAAAACTTAGTTTTTAAATAAACCAACTTAAACCGAACCAAACCGGATTTAACCACCCTAAATAAACCCATTTGAACCCAAACCCAACTAAACCTAAACCAACACTAGCGGGTCGGATTCAGACCAGACCCGTTGACCCGTTAACCCGCAACCCTACCCGCTGCTACAGTAAATCCCTAATCCCTCGATCCCCAACCGCCCCGGCCGACGCTCCGACTCCCCTCACCGGCGGTTACGCCTCCGACCCCGTGGTCGTTACGCCTCCCCGGCCAACGACAGAGGCGCCTCGCCTCCCCGCGCCGATCCCCCTCCCCTAACCGCCAGCCACCACCACCACTATAAAACCCCCAGCCGACCCATCTCCAACCAACCACCACCACATCCACCGCCCCTCTCCGCCAACTCCGGCCACCCCCAACACGACGACTCCCCAGCTCCACAACACCGCCATCCGTCGCGGACCCATGACCCCGAGCCGCCACTTTACACTGCCACCCGTCCTTCCCGACGAACATCCGACGATCCCTAGCTTCCCCGGTCACCTTTCCTCCGGCGACTCCAGCAACGACGCCTCCTTGAGCTCGAGCCTCCGGAGACCCTCCACCGTGACCTCGATGACGGCAACGCCGACCCTAGACGAGCACAGCAGCCGCAGCAGCAACCGCCGCCACCGCCGTGCCTCGCCGTGTTAACCTGTCGCCAACGACAACATCGAGGTACCTGCTTTCCTGCGCGCGTAATTCCATGGACGTTGATCCGATTTATGTTCTGTCGAATCCTATGCGTAGATCGCGTGACCCTCTCGAACCTCGTACAATTAGACAGGGGTATCGTTTCCTGTGTCGGTCGAAAACTGCGACGCAAAAACAGGAAAATAAACCCTTATTTCTGAAAATTCAGAATTTGCCCAAACTCCCCGGTTCACGACTGTTTTGCGACCAACCTGATAAATATTTTTAAAATTTACCTGAATAGTTATTTAGATCATATGACTAAGTTTAAAACCCTATTTTTAGTTTATTTTATTATGCTGTAAATTGCATGTTATTCGAGCGTGAAAATGACCAAAAACTTGGTCTTTACAAAACCCAGATTTTCCCGGAATTGGGTGCGCTCCGCTAAACGAGGTGACTTGGTTAAGTGCAAATTTCACCGAAAGGTGTGCACCGTCTATACGGACGCGTAGGATTTCGCGGAAGTTGATTTGGGTGTGCGTGCACACTGAAATCAACGTGTATCCGTCGACAACGTCCCGTATCGGCCCTGTTCTGAAACTCATTGTAAATTCGTGTGTGCTCGTCATTTTGAAACGAAACATGTGCCATCAGACTCGTAGCATTACGCTGGTCCTGTGAACCAAGTTTGGTTCGATTCTGAGAACATTGACAAAATCACGTATTGTGGGCCCCACGGCTCCACTTGACGGAGGATTTTGTGATCGGCTCATCGGAATTAAGTTCTGGATATTCCATTGGGTTCGTATCTTCGTTCTGGACTTGTAGACACTAAGTTTGATAAATTTGGAAAACTTTGTCTCTGGTACGTTTTTGGTGCGAAGTGGGCCACATGTGGACCCCGCTTTGACCAGAAACTGTCACTTTTGCCCCTGTGTCCAAATTGGACTTATGGACAGGCAATTCTAGCTATTTGATATCTTCTGAATATGATGGTAATATTTATTTCAGCAACCGTAGAAGTACCTGCAGATCCCGCTGATACCAGAGCAGCAGTTGGAAATCAAACCCCAGGCAAGTGTACCTTGCCATACTTGGAGTAAATTGATTCATATTATTCTCTTGATCTATTTCTGTGATATAAATGTTCAACCCAGGACCGTGTGACATTACTTAACGTCCGAATAATATTTGGGTGTCAACACCGTACGCGGAGTTGTGTAAACGTCACCTAGAGATTGATATCGTGACCCTATACATTTTCGTACTTGCATTATCAAGTATGTCATACCATAGGACACTTGACACTGTTCATGAGATAGAATCTTCCTGAGATATTCATGGTAATTCTGTATAGGTTACAGGATTCATGACATAGACTTTATTGCATATACCTGGCTATCATTATGACTCGCTGCATCAGTTAGAGGTCATGATCTTGCGTGTCATGGACATGAGAGTGTGATTACATTGGGTGGGGAGAGACACACAGGCTACAGGCTGATTTATATATATTTATTATTGTGAGGCTCTAGACTCTACATCAGAGATAGGCACTCTACTAGTGATATCACTACTACCGGCTCCCCGACACAGAGCTTGTAGTGGTCTTAGCCTGAGTTCTAGTGATGCTCTCAACTTGCATATCACTTAGCTGGTTACATATTTTGCCCTATTGATTCATTTATTATTGTACTGCATTTATTTTGGCTTGAGTTATTATTGTACCTTGCTATGTCCCCTGAGGACCTGGAATCCAGATTATGTCTCCAGGTTTAGCAGAGGAGATCTACCCCAAGGTATACGGGACATGAGCAGTCACTGGAGCAGTACCAGAACCAAAAGATGAGGTGATCGCCGAGGATTTCTCCTGAGTATCTGGTTTATTATACTCAGTTATTTCTATTTATTGGACTTCTATTTCCTGTCTATTGAACTGTTGTATCAAACTTATTATCGGGTTGTTCTCCGAGATATGTTTTATTGAGACTTGTTGTTGATTTATATTTCCTATTGATTGTATTCATTTTTGTGGATGAGATTAGTAGCATAGACCCTTACTGTTGTTTTACAGCTTAAGTACACCCTGATGGGTCCATTAAATTAGGTTTGTCCATCGGTGTGTGCTGCTGGCCATTGCTACGTGTCTAGTCCCTCGGTATTTTGGTACTTGACATAATTTTTGTGGTGGCGCATGCAGGTCAACGACTAAATTGCTTCCGTTTCAACTTAGGAACTGAGCAAGCCTGCGACAAAGATAGGATAAGTTTTAGGATCTCATCTACTTGATTGAATCGTTCTTGATATCTATATCGGATTCGAATTAATTTCTTGACTTGCATCCTGCCTTAATTCCTCTGTGCTCCTCTTATAGTTTATTTTGGATGCAGAGTAATGGATCCACGAGCAAACGACGTGGCTCCTGCAGGATCACCACGAGGTGCTGTGATAACCAACGAAGATGAAGTAACACTATTGGATGGAGGTCAATCAGCACATCAAAGCAGACAAGATAATCAGCATACCTCAAGATTCCAGCGAGACAATATTCCACCTTCGCCGCAGTTTTCTCCACCAGTGCCCGTATTCCCACAAGGGCAGGCTATGGATGGACATGAGATATTTCAAATGATCTACGCAATAATGCAAGCTCAACAGCAGATTCAACAAGAGGCTCAGCGTCACGAGGTAGAGAATTTGCAAAACAATATCGTGACCGCACTGGAGCAGGCGAACCTACCAGCTCGCCGGCCATCGACTGGATCTATCACCGATTTTTGCCAGCTGAAGCCCCGCACCTTTTCTGGCAAGGAGGAGCCCACTGAAGTTCGAGTGGCTCACAAACACTCAACATTAATTAGAAGCAGCTGAGGTTCCAAGAGAGCATTGGATGACTGCCATCCGAAATTGAGTTGACGGACAATGCACATTACTTGTGGCTAACCACTACTAGAATAAGCGGGATTAGCGACATTTTTTAGCGACTTCAGGTAAAAACGTCGCTAATTTAGCGACTCCATGTAAAACGTCGGTAGACGTCGCTAATTGGCGACATTTAACGACGTTTAGCGACTTATGTTCAGTTTTTATAAGATTAGTCGCTATAAGTTCAATTTTGGTCGCTAAACGTCGCTAATATATCTAAGTTAGCGACGTTTAGCGACGCAAATAGCGACGTTTATATTAGAAATATTTAGCAACGTGTTTAGCGACGACCGTAACGTCGCTATAATTTAATTTAGCGACGTCCTTATTTGACGTCGCTAAACGTCGCTAAAATTTGGTTAATTAGGGCTCGGTTTCGTTTTTCCCCATGTGTTGAAATTTCGAAACGAAACAAAATTTCCCCCCCCCCCGCTCCGTCGACCGCCTGCTCCGTCGACCTCCCCCGCGGCTACTCCGGCATCCCCCTCCTCTTCCTCGAGCTCTAGGTAAAGCCTAACTCTCTCTCTCTCTCTCTCTCTCTCTCTCTCTCTCTCTCTCTCTCTCAGAACACATGTGATACTGACACAGACACGACACACACACACAGATGGTGACACAGATACGACACGACACACACACACACTGACACAGACACTGATAAGGACCTAGGGTTAGGATTAAGTTTTTTGACATGGACACAGACACTAATATCACATGGACACAGACAGACACTAATATCACATGGACACAGACACTAATATCATATGCACACAGACACTAATATCACATGGACACAGACTTGGGGCTCTGGCATGGGGCACTGCAGCAGTGCACCCAAATGGTGCCTGTCAGTTAGGCTTGGGGGCAGTCCCTAGGCAGTGCAGAGGCATGCCTTAGTGCATCTCAGTTTCAGTTTGGTATCAGTCATCAGTACTTATACACTGATACGTATCAGGGACTGTGTGAGGTATCAGTACAGGCAATTGTAGGAGTTGATGCAGGCAAGGTATAAAGTCAAGTGTTAATAGGGTATATATAGATATGTAGGTTAGTGATGTTTAGAGATGTTAGATAGGAGTGTACTAAGATGGTATCTAGAATAAGCGGGATGGCATGCTCGAGCCTTGTAGTGGGCAGTGAGAAGGAGGTCTGCACTTAGAAGACATATGTAGACGTCCTGCATTGCATTTGATAGAGGAGGAAAATGGAAAGTTAAAGCAACCTAAGTCAGTTTTCTCACTGGATAAAGAGGATAAAGGTAGACTTTGTAGGTGGATTCAGGGTCTCAAGTTTCCAGACGGGTACGTGTCAAACTTGAAAAGATGCGTCGACCTCAAGGAGAACAAACTAGTAGGTATGAAGAGCCACGATTGTCACGTATTCATGGAGAGGTTAATTCCGATTGCATTTCGGGAATTCTTACCGCAGGTCGTTTGGGACCCATTGACAGAGCTGAGCATATTCTTCAGAGATCTTTGTTGTACTAAGTTGCTCGTCGATCGTCTAGAAAAGCAAGAGAGGGACATTGCGGTAACACTATGTAAGCTCGAGAAGGTGTTTCCTCCTGGATTCTTCGACTCTATGGAGCATTTGCCAATTCATCTTTCTTATGAGGCACGTGTTGGTGGTCCTGTCGGTTATCGGTGGATATACCCCTTCAAGCGCCATCTGAATCACCTAAAGAGAAAGGTGAAAAATAAGGCACGGGTTGAAGGCTCTATTTGTGAAGCTTATGTTCTCGAGGAGATTACAAACTTTTGCTCGACGTATTTCAAACCGCATGTTGCTACTAATAGGACGAAAGCTCCCAGAAACGACGATGCATATCAGGAATCTAATGATGCAATACTCAAAGTATTCAATGCATCCGGAAAGCCCTCGGGAAAAATGAAGAAGAGATATTTGAATGACGATGAGCTAAGGGCTGCTCAATTGTATATATTACTCAATTGCGACGAGGATGAAGTGGAGAAGCTAGAGGGGTAAGTAATTAATACGTCCACGTTTACATCATCTCAATGTAATAGTATAAGATACTATTATGCTACTAATCAGCAGTTGCTTCATTGTTTTTCAGCACATATAATGATGAGTTGAGGTCGGTTAGACCCTACATAACAGACGAAGAAGTAGAACAAGATATGAGATGCCATTTTTCTTCTTGGTTGAGCGCATATATAAGATGCTTGGTAATTACTTTTTATTTCTGCACTTGCAAAACAAATAACTTACTATCGCTACTTTGGTATTTAGGTCGATCGTCTAATATCACCCGAGACTGAATCTATTAGGACTCTAGCCAAGGGACCAATTACTGCCGTAAAAATATGGCCAAGTTTCTGTGTGAATGGGTTCAGGTTCAAGTCAACAAATGCTCCTATCAGAGACAGCTTTCTGGATCTTGATTCCACGAAAAACAGTGGTTTGTGTATCAAATCTACAAACTACAAAGACGTCAATCCGGGCAATGATTTTTTTGGCATCTTACGAGAGATTGTGGAGTTGACATATAATTATGGCCCAGAACCTGCTAATATCG
This sequence comes from Iris macrosiphon, assembly GCA_036927795.1. Classification (NCBI taxonomy): domain Eukaryota; kingdom Viridiplantae; phylum Streptophyta; class Magnoliopsida; order Asparagales; family Iridaceae; genus Iris; species Iris macrosiphon. The sequence goes on from JAYESA010000010.1 coordinate 34,360,957, forward strand.
TGCTATTCAGGTGTGAATGGTTCGATCCGATTCAAGATCAAGGTTGGAAAATTGACAAGCATGGCCTTGTGGATATAAACTACAAGCGTAGATATCAAGGCTACGAACCATTTGTCCTATCAAGTCAGGCTCAGCTCGTGTACTTCACAACTTATCCTAGACGGGGGACAGCGAGGTCGGATTGGTGGGCAGTATGCAAGACTAAAGCTAGAAATACCTTTGACATTGACGAAATAGCTTATCAGGAGGACGATCTACCTCTTGTAACAAATATTGTAGATGTGGACTCAACGGAAGTTACTCATTACACGAGTAATAATGTAGAAGATGTAGAATTATTCGAAGAGGACGACGAAGTAGATGAAAGTGAAGACGAGGAAGAGGAAGAGCAGGACGAGGAAGGCGAACAAGATGCATTTTTTGAAGATGATTGAAAATATAAAATATTCCATGTAGAATGTAACTGTATTTGGACTGTAAATATTGCATGTAGAAGTAGATATTGACATTAACGAATATATGTATTATATTTTGACTGTATAATGCTCTGAGATATATATCACATTTCGACTGTAGAATGTAGTATATATTTGTGTTTCTCTATATTCATCATATGTTGTTATCAGATATGACAGGACGACGCGGAGGATTCGGCAGGTCCCGAGGTAGACAGAGTGCCACTCCGGTACTGCCTACTGTTGGTTCCGGATCATCGTCGCCCAGTACTCCAGTATATCGATCAGTCACATCTCCGACTGCGACGACGTTGCGTGGCATCACTCCTGGGACGAGTAGTTCCAGGCGTGATAGTACTCCCTCGTCCAGCGTTCCTCCTGCTGACGGAACCATAGAGATAGATGAGCATGTAGAGGAGGTCGTGCCGACGTTGTCCCAGCATCAGCAAGATCCTCCATGCGCACCACCGGAGGAGACGGGGACAGAGATTTGGGCCGACGGTACAAAGTAAGTCAATTAGATGGTTTAGTATATATTTGTGTTTCTCTTTATTCATCGTATATTGACTTTTTCAGTAATCTAAATTATTATTTCTGTATAGATATCGTCCATCGTCGGTTCAGAGACGCCTGGGCCAATTTTTGAGGAACAACTATGGTGGCCCTTGGATCAACTACTCTGAGGCTCCGGAGGAGAGGAAGGCGTTCTGGTTTGCGCACTTCCAGGTAAAAGTATATTAAATAAATCTTCTAATTTATGCATATTCGTGATGCTAACTTAATGAATTATTTATTGTAGCAAACGTATTTTTATCCTCCGCACCGGGCCGAGTTGATCGAGCGGCTCTTTCCTACCGTTGCCGCCAAGCTTATCCGAGATGCTCTGGATGACCAAAAGGCTCATGATCGTGCTGGAAAACCGATCCAAGGTTGGATCACGCCTGAGCAGTGGACTGCGATGAGGGCTAGATTCGACGATCCGAGCTACAAGGAAAGGTCTAAGAAGGCCAAGGCGGCTAGGCAGAATGCTGCCAAGTGGTGTGGTGGCTCGATTCCGATGACGGAACATTTCCGTCGTTTGGTATGTTTTTTCTTTTAAAATATATTATTTTAATATAAGTACCATAAAATGGTACTTGGAAAAAATATTTAAGTTTAGTAATAAAAAATATATTTTTAACAGGTACAGAGGGGTGAGGATGCAAACATGGTGACCGTCTTCTTGGCCACCCATCGCAAGGACGGAAATCTCATTGATGAGAGGGCCTCACAGACCTATGTAAGTATTACTTTACTTTGTGTTTATTTTAATATAACTTAGGCAATTATTGAGTTTCCAAACCTTTTCTAGGCCGAGTATCTTAGGCTTCGTGAGCAGGCGACTGCTAGTGCACCTACACCTGGAGAGGCTGGTGCTTCGTCGCAGCCCGGTCCATCTCCGTCGATGGACGACCTGTGGGTGACTGCAGCTGGTGGTCTCCAGAGGGGTACGTACTACGGTACGGGCTCCTATGGCGCCCTGGTTGCGACGCAGTCATCTAGGACCTCCCCGACAGCTGTGCATTCCACACACCCCTCGCAGTCGCAGCCCTCGCAGTCGTCGGCCAGAGTCCAGGAGGCCATCCAGGAGGCCGTTGACCGTCAGATTGCGTCTCTCCGTGACGACTTGCTGCGAAGTATGGAGGACCAGTCCCGGTCCCAGCCGCAGACGGACGATCCGATGCTCATCGCACGATTGGATATGCTCGACCGCAGCATGACGGAGCTACGAGAATTGACAAATGATATTAGAGCCTCCAATGATTGCAACATCATGGAGCTGCAGGCGTCACACCTATCGATGGGCGAGAAGCTGACGAGGATGCATGCGTCACAGCTATCGATGGGCGAGAACCTGACGAGGATGCAGAATTCAATGGGTGATAGCAGTACGAGGCTGTTATCTACCCTGGATTCTTACAACCAGCGACTCGCATACTTGGAGCGGGCACGGCCTCCACCGACGTCACTGCCTTCTCCATCGACATCGGTGTCGATTCCACGGGACGAGTATGAGGAGTTGTTATCCTTCAAGCGCGCCGCTGGTCAGCCTCCTGCAGATCCGTAGTAGTATAGTTATTTTTATTATTATTTATGAATTATTGATACTTCAACAATAGACATGATGTATGATGCTTCTTGTGGTCTTTAATTTTTTAGTTAATTTAATTGGATTATATTGTTATCCACATTTAATTGGATTGATACTTCTTGTGGTCTTTAATTTAATTGGATTATATAGTTAACTAGATTGAATCATGTTGGTGTGTATGATGAAGATGATGTAAAACTGCAGGGAATCACCAATGTTTGCTTATGCACATTATTTTTTATTTTTATTTTTTTAAAAATTAGCGACGTTATCAGCGACGTTTAGCGACGTTAATTTACGTCGCTAATTACGTAGCTACTTAGCGACGCTGTCAAACGTCGCTAAGGACGTCGCTAATGGCGTCGCTAATTACGTCGCTAAACGTCGCCAATTGCTGACATGGCAGTATAGCCAGGTCATTAAAGACGTCGGTGTAACATCGCGATAGATGTCGCTAATCAGCGACGTTTAGCGACTTTTCTAAACGTCGCTTTTTAGTGACTTGGCATCGCAAAACGTCGCTAAATTTAGCGACACATTAAAGTCGCTAAAAAACGTCGGCATAACGACGTTTAGCGACGTTTTTTGTTTTAGCGACTTGGTGTTTTCCGACTGCTTTGAAACGTCGCTAATTACGTCGCTAAACCTAATTAGCGACGATTTTTGGTTATTTAGCGACGTTTTTAGACGTCGCTAATTTGACTTTTTCTGGTAGTGAACATCAAGGTTTAAGAGATCAAAACCAAGTAAACATATGGAAGATCCAAACTTGAAACTTAGATCTACTCCAACCAAGGCATCAAAACCAAAAAAAAAAAAAGTAAACATGAAGAGCAGTTCATAGAGCACAATATAGACTAATAAAATACAAAAGTGGCTAAAAGTGCAAGTTCTTCCTTATTGGCAAGATATACTTGCCTAAACCCACTACTAAACTATTACTACTACTACTACCACCAAGGGAAGGGTCCACGACTAGGGGAGGGTGCTCGGGCCGAGAGGGTGGGAGAGGAAGAAGAAAATGAAGAAAGAGAAGGAAAGGAATAAGAATGAGGAGGATAGAGAAATGGAAGGCTATATATAGTAAGGGATGAGTCACCATGCACAAATCTAGAAATTACATGAAAGCAGCTAGAAAAATCTAAAAAATATACGGGGAGCAATTATACAGCTATACACACGTATACCAGATAAAATACAATAATAGTAAAATAGTGAGACGGGTCTCACACTTGTTGGTTCAGATAGCCTAGTTGGACTTGGAATCATGCGGATAATTCATTTCAGAGATCGATATGATCAGGACAAAAAGATAGTTAAAGATAGTTCATAAAATGATGAGTAATTTTTATCCTTCTCTCTTTTATCTCCACATTTTAATTAAAAGGAGTTTTATTATTTCTTATTTATGTTATTTGATCAATGATACATTCATAAGAGAAACAAGATAAAAGAGATTAATGTTATTGTTATTGACTTGTTATATAGAACAATATAATTTGATAACATTGTTACAAAGAAATAGAATTATGGAAAAATATTTGGGACCGTTGATTCGCCAGTATGGAAGTCCCTGGATTGGGAAGTAGCTAAATGTGCATAGTAATCCATTGATTGAGAAGTATGCAAGTATGAGCGATGGCTCAAAGAATGTAGAAATACAAAAAAGAATATGTTGCATAGTTCTTTCAAGTTTCTATTATCATATATGTATATTTTAATAGCTAAGTTGCCTATATACATGGTCGTGGATAACTTGTGCACAAGATTTTAGTTTCTCAAATGGTATCAGTAGCCACGAAACCTATTTGACTTAGGAGGAATGTGGATAACTGGTACTAACATACAAGCATATAAATTATGAAACCTTCAATAGGGCTCGCTACATGCACTGGACAGATCGTCATAATTTCCAAGGAGCAATCCAAATGGTGGATCACTAGTGATCATCATATAGTTAGGTTGTATGCTAATGACATATATTTGCATGCCAAACTAGTTGATACAGGGACGATATATATATATATATATATATATATATATATATATATATATATATATATATATATATATGAACTTGTTAACCGACCCTAGTGAAAGTAGAAATATCACTTAATAATTTTACTTATTCTCACATGATTAGTGTGTTGGTTTAGGTGAGTCATATTAATATCGTTCACCAGTACATTTTTTAATGTGTTGACCTCCTCCTAAATAGGTTCGAGGAGTTGCATAGACATTTTGAGTTGTTGGAGTTTGTTTGACAACTTGAAGCTTTTCTCATAGAAGATATCATCTTTAGTTTATAAAGGGAATAATGTGTAACGTCCTGCTCTGCACGATGAATTGGATTGGTTGATTGGCTCAAAGGACTTGGTTGGACTTGGTCCAAATATAAGAGGAGGATATAGTGACTTCTGGAGGTGCGATGGGTCCCCTACATGAGAATTTTAGTTATAATCATCCTAAAATGAGATTCGTACTAAATACCCGCATGTTGATTGGGACGAGGTTGTATGGGTGAAAAGTGCAATGGTAATGACTAAGTTGTGTCTTTATAAGGAAGTACACAAATAACTTTTGACTAAGGACAGGCTTGCAGGTTTTGGTATCTAAGTTACGGACAATATGTCACGCCCCAGTCCCAAAATACCGAGGGACTAGCCACGTGGCAATGGCCAGCAACACAACTCTAATGGGCAAACCCAATTTAATGGACCCGTTAGAGTACACTTAAGCTGTAATAAATATAAATACAAGTCTACACCATCTATCTCAGTTTAATTCTAATCTCATCTACAGAAAGTAAACACAATTCAATATGGTAGACCAGTCAAGATAATAGATAAAGAAAATAGTCCATCAACAAGTCCACATAAGTAATATCTCGGAGAACAACCCGACACAATAAAGGAAAGAGAATAACATTAATACATATGTCCACAAGTCCAGATATGAAATAACAATAAGCATAGATAACTGAGTAAGTAACTGAATACTCAGAAGAAATTCTTTGGCACAACCTCGTCCTTTGGTGCCAGTACTGCTACAACGTCAGCTCATGTCCCGTAGATCTTGGGGTAATCCTCCTCTGTTGTACCTGAGGACAAAATACGGATCTAGGTCCTCAGGGGACATAGCATGGTACAAGAAACACTCAAGCCAAATAAAATGCAATAAATAAAAATAGATCCTCAGGACAAGCTATGTAACCAGCTATGTGAAATTCAAATGGGAGCATCACTAGTACTCAGGCTGAGACCACTACAGGCTCTGTGTCGGGGAGCCCATAACAACAAGTAGTATCACGACTCCAGTATAAGTGCCAAAGCAAGTAGTATCATGTATTCCAGTAGTATATATATAATCAGCCTGTAGACCGTGTGTCTCTCCCTCTCCACCCAATGTAATCTTATGTCTCATGTTCACAATGTCTCATGTCCATACACGCAAGACCATGACCTCTAGCTAGTACAAGGAGTAATAATAATATCTCTATATATGCAAGTCTCATGTCACGAATCCTATAAACCTATACAGAATCACCATGAATAACTCAGAAAAGATTCTGTCATATAAATAGTATCAAGTGTCCTACGGTATAATTTACTTGGTAAAGCAAGCATGCAAAGAATAGGATTATGGAATCAACTCTCTAGTGACGTTACTCGACTCCGTGTATGGCGTCGACACCAAAATCTTGTTCGGACGCTAAGCAATGTCTCACGGTCCTAGGTTGAACAGGTACAATACAGAAGTATATATATAAAAAGAACACAAGCAGATAATATATCAGGATCTCTACAAATTTGCCAAGGTACCTTGCTTAGGCTCTGAACTCCGTCAGTTGCTCCTGTAAAAGTAGAATCTCCAGGTACGCCTCTGGATGCTAAAACAAACATCACCATTGCTCTTAGAATACATAAAATAGCTAGAATTGACTACCCATAAGTCCAATTTGGATACAATAGCAGAATTGACAGTTTCTGGTCAAAGCGGGGTCCATATATGGATCACTTCGCACCAAAAAATGTGCCAGAGTTAAAGTTCTCCAAATTCATCAAACTTAGTGTATACAAGTCCAGAACGATAATATAAACCCAACGGAACTTCCAGAAATGGATTCTGATGAGCCGATCATAAAATTGCTCGTCAAATAAAACCGTGGGGCCCACAAAATGGTATTTCGTCAACGTTCTCAGAATCGAACCAAACTTGGGTCACAGGACCATCGTAATACTGCGAATCCGATGGCGCAAGTTTCGTTACAAAATGACAAGCACACACGAAATTATGACGAGTATCATAACAGGCTGATACGATATTTTTTGACGGATACACGTTGATTCCGGTGTGCACGCATATCCAAATCAACTTCCGCGAAATCCCACACATCCGCGTTAATGATATGCGCCTTTTGGTGTAATTTGCACACGACGAAGTTGCCTCGTTTGGCGGGACGTACCCCGTATCGAGAAAATTCAGGTTTAAGAAATTAAGTTTTTGACAAATTTCAATAGAAAATAAATCACATCATACAATGAATTAAAATAAACTAATTGAAGAGATTAAAACTCGATTATGTTGTCTAATTTATTGTTCAAGTAAAATTTTAGTATCGTGTGCCGTTATGGAGATAACGGGACTCAAACACACATACTTGGAATAGTTTATGTTCCCAAAACTCGATTATTTATTTTTCTGTTTAGTGTCACGATTTACGATCGACACAGGGCACAATAAGCTAAACTAATTACACAGGGTTCAAGGGGGTCATGTGGTCTTCACATAGAATTTGATGGGTCATTGTTTAGATTACTATGCAGGGAGATACAGGGGCAAGAAGAATAGTACCTCGTGTAGTCTTTGCTGTTCGGGATTTTTGGCGGGCTGTTCACGACTGTGGCGCGCGGCGGTCAACGGCGGTCGGTGGGCGTGCTTCGGAGGTAGGGGAGATGCGGGTGGTTGTGGTCTGCTATGATGGGGTTTATATAGAGTGAAGGGGGAATGTTACGGAATAGGAAAGGAAGAGTCAACGGTGGTTTTAGGAGAGGAATCGGAGGGGGTGCGGGGAGTTACAATAGCAGTAGGGTGCGGGTATGGGTAGGTTTTGGGTTTTGGGTTTAGGGTTCGGGTTCGAGTTTAGGATTCGGTTTTGGATTTTTATATATATATATATATGGCCATTTAAAAATAGATTCTTATCCCAAATAATTCCCAAAAAATTCTATAATAGACTAATAATAGTTGTACACCCAAAAATATTTTTTTTTGTACAATATTATTAAATATACATAACTATTAATCCATGAATATATATTTATTATAATTAGCTAAAAATACAGAAAATCCTTCCTTAATCTCAATAATTACATAGTACCTATATTAATAAAATAAAAAAATTTAAATCTAAAAATCAGGGGATTTACAATCTACCCAACTTAAAAGAATTGCATCCTCGCAATTAAGAAAATGAAATATAACCGGTCAGGAAAGGTTTGCTCCAGAAGAGATGACATGGTTGTATAACATTTGTTGAAGCATGACACAATGGATAAGAAACCATGAACAAGGGAAAATTGAGAGAAAGGGTGGGGGTTTTGTTCAAGCAGAACACGTAGGGAAGCAATGAAAATTTTTTCCTAGGCAATAAGAGATAAGTAACTCAAGAGTAAAGGAGTCTGATTAGAGCGAGGATCATCTACAACTTCTGAAAACTTGGGTACCACTTACATATTACTACTCTAGACCAACAAGTTCATGCTAACATAATACTAGGTATAGGCTAGAGAATGGAACTAACAGGCACATGCTAAATATTACTAGGAAATTCATTACTATAGATAGCTATGTTAAAACTAAATCTGACTCATATTCGCTACTCCTCGAGTTCGTGCCTCCTCCATTGTCATTGCAAAAGCATGCCCACGTCCCTGTGCTGGGCCTGCTGGAAGAGTGGTTCTGTGATGCCAAAGGTGGCCTCGGCTGATACCCTCCTGGAGCTGGTAGTCTGACTCCTCCAACTTCTGTCTGTGGTGCTCCCAGTGTTGGATAAACTGGCCTAGGTGGCTACTGGGCTGGTCTCGATGTTGGTAAAGCTTGTTGGTTTACCATCGGTGCTCCCTCTCGACGCTCAGGGCAATCCTTGGCTGAATGTTGGCTGGAGCCGCAAACCAAGCATAGTCCCAACTAGTGTCTGCACTCACTCTCGTAATGACCTCGCTTGCCACAATATTGACATGTAGGTAGTGCCTGCGGAACTGCTCTAGCTGGCTGGTGCATGTGGGGTCTCTTTCCAGCTTCTTCCTATGGTGCTCTGGTCGGTACTGATGTGAACGATCATTTTTGGCTGGACTCTCTCCTGGTGACGCGCTGCATGCGGCAGGCTGCAACAAGGACGACCGTGAATGAAGTAGGTGCAACGAAGCCGATTAATCTCTGTAACTCAAAGCTAAGTCCGTCAAAGAACATCTCTGCCTTCTCCTCTTCTATCAGAATCAGAGTAGGGGTGAAGTGACTCAAACGGGTGAACTCTGCATTGTACTCTTTTACCGTCATGTTGCCTTGAGTGAGGCGGTTAAACTTATCCCTAAGTTTTGCTCTGGCAATGGCTAGAATGTACATCCCCTGGAAGAGTCTAGAGAACTCCTCCCAAGTGACTCGGTCTGGTCCGAGCCGTCTCTCCTCAGATATCCACCAGTGATGTGCATTGTCCGTCAACTGCATCCTGACGACAGTCATCCAACGCTCCCTCGGAAGCTCAGCTGCTTCCAATTAATGTTGAGTGTTTGTGAGGCACTCATAAACTTCAATGGGCTCCTCCTTGCTTGAAAAGGTACGGGACTTCAACTAGCAAAAAATAGTGATAAATCCCGTCGATAGCCGTCTAGCAGGTGGGTTCGCCTGCTCCAGTGCGGTCACTACACTGTTCCTCTGGTTCTATGACTGGCGTTGTTGGGCCTCTTAATGAGCCTGTTATTATGCTTGCATCATTGCGTAGAATATTTGGAATATCTGTTGTCCGTCCATAGTCTTTCCTGGTGGAAAAACAGGCATCGGTGGAGTAAACTGCGACAGTGATAGAATATCGTCTCGCCGGAACCTCGAGGCGTGCTGATCTGTTTGATTGCTTTGTTGAGTTAAAGGATTTCCACTTAGTGGCATCACCACATCGTCGTAGGTGACCACAGCACCTTGTGGTATTCCCGCGGGAGTCTCGTCGCTGACTCGTGGATCCATTATTCTGCATAGAAAGTAAACTATAAGAGACGCACAGAGGAGTCAAGGCAGGATGCAAGTCAAGAAATTATTTTAAAGTCGATATAGAGGTCAAGAATAGATCAACAAGTGGATGAGATCCTATAATTTATCCTATCCTAATTATAGGCTTGCTCGGTTCCTTAGTTAAAACCGAAGCAATATAGTCGTAGACCTGCATGGGCCACCACAAAAACTATGTCACGCCCTAGTTCCAAAATACCGAGGGACTAGCCACGTGGCAATGGCCAACAGCACAAATCTAATGGGCAAACCCAATTTAATGGACCTGTTAGAGTGCACTTAAGCTGTAATAAATTTAAATGCAAGTCTACACCATCTATCTCAGTATAATTCTAAACTCATCCATAGAAAGTAAACACAATTTAATATGATAGACTAGTCAAGATAATAGATAAAAAAAATAGTCCATCAACAAGTCCACATAAGTAGTGTCTCGGGGAACAATCCGACACAATAAAGAAAAGAGAATAACATCAATACATATGTCCATAAGTCCAGATATAAAATAACAATAAACATAGATAACTGAGTAAGTAACTGAATACTCAGGAGAAATCCTCTGGCACAATCTCGTCCTCTGGTGCCTGTACTGCTCCAGCGTCAGCTCCTATCACGTATATCTCGGGGTAATTCTCCTCTGTTGTACCTGGGGACATAATCCGGATCTAGGTCCTCAGGATACATAGGAAGGTACAAGAAACACTCAAGCCAAATAAAATACAGTAAATAAAAATAGATCCTCAAGGCAAGCTATGTAACCAGCTATATGAAATGCAAATGAGATCATCACTAGTACTCAGGCTGAGACCTCTACAGGCTCTGTGTCGGGGAGCCCATAGCAGTAAGTAGTATTACGACTCCAGTATAAGTGCCAAAGAAAGTAGTATCATGTATTCCGATAGTATATATAATCAGTATGTAGCATGTGTGTCTCTGCCCACCCAATGTAACCTCACGTCTTATGTCAACAATGTCTCATGTTCATAACGCGCAAGATCATGACCTCTAGCTAGTACAACGTTTCATAATAATATCTCCATATATGCATGTCTCATGTCACAAATCCTGTAAGCCTATACAGAATCACCATGAATAACTCAGGAAAGATTTTGTCACATAAATAGTATCAAGTGTCCTACGGTATGACGTACTTGGTAAAGCAAGCACGCAAAGAATAGTATTGTGGAATCAACTCTCTAGTGACGTTACTCGACTCCGTGTACATCGACACCAAATTTTGTTCGGACGCTAACCAATGTCTCATGGTCTTAGGTTGAAGAAGTACAACATAGAAGTATATATATAGAAAGAACACAAGCAGATAATATATCAGGATCTCTGCGGATTTGGCAAGGTACATTTGCTTGGGCTCTGAACTCCGTTAATTGCTCCTGTAAAGTGGAATCTCCAAGAACGCCTCCGGATGCTGAAACAAACATTATAATTGCTCTCAGAATATATGAAATAGCTAGGATTGACTATCCATGAGTCCATTTAGACAAAGGGACAGAATTGACAGTTTCTGGTCAAAGTTGGGTCCACATATGGCCCATTTCGCACCGAAAAATATGCCATAAATAAAGTTTTCCAAATTCGTCAAACTTAGTGTCTACGAGTCTAGAATGATGATACGAACTCAACGAAACTTCCAGAACTGAATTCCGATGAGCCGATCACAAAGTCGTCCGTCAATTGGAACCGTGGGGCCCGTAAAACGGTATTTCGTCAACGTTCTCAGAATCGAACCAAACTTGGGTCACAGGACCAGCGTAACGCTGCGAATATGATGGCGTAAGTTTTGTTGCAAAATGACAAGCACACACAAAATTATAATGAGTGTCAAAACAGGTCGATACGGTATTTTTTGACGGATACGCGTTGATTCCGGTGTGCACGTACATCCAAATCAACTATCGCAAAATTTTATACGTCCGCGTTGATGATACGTGCCTTTTAGTGCAATTAACACAACGAAGTCGCCTTGTTTGGCGGGACGCATCCCGTATCGAGAAAATTTGAGTTTAAGAAATTAAGTTTTTGACGGATTTCAACAGCAAATAAATCACAACATTCAACAAATTAAAATAAAATAATTGAAGAGATTAAAACTCGGTTATGTTGTCTAATTTACTGTTCAAGTAGAACTTTAGTATCGTGTGTCGTTATGGAGATAACGGGACTCAAACACGCGTACTTGGAACAGTTTTTGTTCCTAAAACTCGGTCATTATTTTTCTTGTTTTGTGTCACGATTTACGATCGACACAGGACACAATAAGCTAAACTAATTACACAAGGTTCAAGGGGGTCATATGGTCTTCACTTAGGATTCGACGGGTAGCTGTTTGGATTACTGTGCAGGGAGATACAAAGGCGAGAAAAAGAGTAGCTCGTGTAGTCTCTGCTGTTCGAGATTTTTGGTGGGCTGTTCACTACGGTGGCGCAAGGCGGTCAGCGGCGGTCGGCGGTCGACAGTCGGCGGCGTGCTTCAGAGGTAGGGGAGATACTGGTGGTTGTGGTATGCTATGATGGGGTTTATATAGGGTGAAGGGGAAGGTTACGGAATAGGAAAGGAAGGGTCGATGGTGGTTTTCGAAGAGGAATCGGAGGGGTGCGGGGAGTTACAATAGCAGTAGGGTGCGGGTATGGGTAGGTTCCGGGTTTAGTGTCCGGGTTCGGGTTTACGATCCGGTTTAGGGTTTAAATATTTAATAATATATATATATATATATATATATATATATATATATATATATATATATATATATATATGGCCATTCAAAAATAGGTTCTTACCCTAAAATATTTCCAGAAAATTCTACAATACACTAATAATAGTTGTACGCCCAAAAATATATTTCCTGTACAATATTATTAATTAATTAAATACACATAAATATTAATCCATGAATATATATTTATTATAATTAGCTAAAAGTATAGAAAATTCTTCCTTAATCTCAATAATTACATAGTACCCATATTAATAAAATAAAAAAATTAAATATAAAAATCAGGGAATTTACACAATAATTGTATGTTGTGCAACAACTGGCACGTGACCAAGTCACATACCTTGATTCCACTGAATCGATAAGTCGTCACTGGACATTATGTCGTACAAGTCTAAGTTACGTTTGTACAAGGCATTCTTTTCTTAGAGTTTTGCAGAGGATAAATAGAAATATTGTAGAAAACAATAATGAAGAAAAACTAACTCTTTATTGATAATTTTGTATTGGAAACATAGGCTCTCAAACAGTAGAGTAGAAATATGTCAAACTAGACTTACAACTTTGAAACAAAAAAATGAGATACATTGTTCCATACATCATATTCCTTTATTTACAATAAAGTAAAAATACCTTTAGCATAATTCTTCAAAAAATTGTATTGGAAAGCTCAAAATATAGGCAGAGCTTCCAAAGAGTTGGATGAGCTTTTAGGGCCTCTAAACATCCACTTGACCAATAATTGTAGAGACATGGGTCAGTATATTGGAGGATGCACCGTTGAGCGATATCATCCCCACTTTCATGTGAAAGCAAATAATAATATTAGTGATCTTTCTATCTTTTCTAGGGTCAATCAATAATTCATAAGACATGAATGTAAAAATAATAACATATTACAAAATAGTGATTCTTACCAACAACTTATTATCCTTCCATGCAAAACAAGGATTATGATTCGCTTACCTATAAAAATACATTATTAACGATGTGGCATGTCATTTTGAAATTCAACGATAAAACCAACATGTTGGACTATTCATGGGAATTACGACATCCTTGTCTGTGTAGGTAGTTAGTCTCATTGAAGTTTCCACAATTCATGTGCATTATACATCAGCACCAACTATCCATACTCCACCTAGGATGAATCGATTGCGTGACTGCGGATACAGTTCGAATAAATAAACAAATTTGTACAAGTTGTCCATGACTATGCATGCATATAAAACATAGCTATAAAATACAATATGTCATGAAAATAGAAACTATAATTAACTATACGCACATTCTCATTTGTATTTCCATATTTCTTGAGTCATTGCTCGTAATTTCATGCTTTCCAATCCAGATATTACCATAATTAGTGACCCAACGATTCCAAATATTTTCCATGATCCCATCTCGATATAATAACATTACAACAATCCATATTTCTATATAACAAGGCGACAATATTTTGGTCACTCTCTTTTATCTTGATTCTTTTGTGAAGATATCATTAACCGAATGACACAACAATTAAATGAATAGATTCTTTTGTTAATGTGTTGAGATAAAGGAGTGATGAATCAAAGCCACTTACTATTAGAGAATTGTTGAGAGAAAGATAATTGTCGCCACCTCGATCAAGCCTCGCCTACGCGTTCACCTGCATTTGTACCAGAAGAGGTTCAATGCTCTTCTTCTTGTTATCTCTCTTATAATCCGATATGAATACGAAAATCAATAAAGGCAAACAACAAAAATCATCCATCATAAACATCCACAAGAATGCATTTACAAAACCAACCGTGAAAAGCATTCAACGAAAACACTCAGTGAAAAGGTTTGAGGAAGAGATTCTTATATAGAGTTCAATCTCCAAGACACGATTCACTACATTTAGCTAGGGCTCAATTCCAAAGAAGTTATTCCATAGATAAAAAAAATGGTCTCAATTCACTCTGTTTCGATCAATCAATATTGACAAAATTTATCCACAATGATGATTTGATTCCACCTGACTATTCAAACCACTAGCCTACACAATGCCCCCCCCCCCCACACACACATATATATATATATATATATATATATATATATATATATATATATATATATATATATATATATATAAGCTAGTTTTTTTTTCTTCTATGTGGACAATTATGCAAATTGGAAGAGAAGACTCTAGACTAGGAAAGTCGCTACGAAAACATACGAGAAAAGTACTTACGTTACTCAGGTTGATACACAACCAAAACTCTACTGTAGGGCAAGACCTGCCAAAGCTAGGTCAATCATGACGGTCATTCGGAGCACCAAACTTTTAGGGGGCACCAAACAAAAATTAGGTTTTTTTTGGTAAATATAATCATTAGTTAGTATTTTAAATATTATTGCTCATACAATTTAATAGAATGACCTAGTAAGTTGTTTTTACTTATAGATGCATGAATTCAAAATATAGTTGTCCTTTGTTTTTTTACAAAATGAAGAATATAATTTTGATTTTTGTTATGGACATCACAAAAAAAAAACATAATTTTATAGTCATCAAAAAATTCAAGATGTAACCTACTCTAGTGGTACCTACATGTAGGGGTGAGTATTCGCTTAATTCCGTTCCAATCTTACCGAATTACACAAAACTGAAATAACCGAAATGAAAAAAAAAAATCAAAACCGAAACCGAAACTGCCGAACCGATTTGTACCGTAACCGAACCGATTAAATTGTCTGGTTTAGTAGCTTCTTCTATTGTCCAAATCAACACCCAAAATTCCAAAAAAGAAAAGAAAAGTCACAAAAAAATACTGATACGTACCAACATAGTACTGACTGATATCAAGATCGAAATAATACTACTTACTAATATAAAGATCAAACTTGGGAGTGAAATCGGTGAAGTGAGTCTGCCCTGTTTTGTGGTGGATATCAATAGTGTTGCGCCGATGAATAACCGGAAAGTCTATTCGAAAGGAAACCCTTGGCATGGGAGTCTGACCCATCATGCTTGTCCTTTTCACCTTCCATCATTTGCTCATTAGAACGGTTCATGCACCGATGAAACGAAAAAAAAAAATTAATACAATTTCTACTTGCTCTACAATGTAAATTGCAAACACAACCACCAAAATCTACTACAGTAATAAAATAAAAAATACAAACTGTGATAAATCCTTCCGGAATAGAAAATGGTGGCTTTGGCGAGAAGTGTGAACTATCGGTTAGATTTTGAGAGAGAGAGAGAGAGAGAGAGAGAGAGAGAGAGCAGCTTTTATTGATAAGTGAGAATAGAAGAGAAAACAATGTATTTATACTTAGGAATGAGAGGGGTAATTTTAAATTGTCTATTCTCTTTTCGAATTAAAAACGAACACGAATCCAATAACTAAAGCTGAAATCGAAAATAGAATTTCAGCTTTTGTCAAACCAAACCGGATCTGATCCAAATTATTTTTAAACCGAACCAAATTTTTTATCCAATTTGGTTTGGTTCGATTAAATTTTCGATCCTAAAACTATTAATGCT